>JAVSCE010022541.1:0-392024 GCA_032199065.1 Smutsia gigantea | reverse complement strand
TTGGTCTGTTTAATTTTAGAGCTAAATTTAAAGAGAATGGACATGGTCCTATGATATTAACCTAAGCTCTTTGTGGCTTCTGCCAACTTACACATTTGATATTAGCATGTGCTCAGAATATAAAAAGCACCAGAATGACAGTGAATCTGAAGCAAGCATACAAATATGTACTTTTCCTTAATTTTTCTTTGAAAAAGTGCAAGCCCTGATATGATATCATTATACAATAGTAGTGCATAGTAGGAACAGTTTAAAAATATCTGACCCAAATGTATCATGATTTCTCTGTAACTTCTTAAGCAGTTTTAGGAATGGTATCATTTTATAATTGCAACCACACTCTATCGTGAATTCACTAGGTAATTTGGGGGGAAATTCTTGTTCACTTGGTCACTTATGAGTGATATTTTGCATTTTTAGGTAAGGGTAGTTGTTGCCTGAGTAGAATTTTTATTTTTGATTGATTTGTATTGGAGATTTGGAATTTGAAATACCCTGAGAGAATTTCAAATGACATCCAGTGAGGGGACATGACCTACGTTAAAACATATATGATGCTTCTGACTACTGCTGGATTTTCCTCCTTTTCTGATTTCCATACTACATGATTCTGGAATATGCTCAGCGTCCTTGCTAACAACTTCCTAAACCCAGATCTAACTCCCTAGCATGGTTCTGAAACTGCTTTCTCCAAGACCAGACCATTTTGCTGCCAAATAAAAAAACCTTTCTTCAGCCTCCACATTTTTAAACATCTTTTTATAGCTTTTGGTGTGCTTACATGCCTTCTTTGATTTTGAAACTCATTTCACTTCATGTTTTGATCCTTTACGATTCTGCTGCCCCTCCTTTTCCCCATATCTCCCCATGTGCTTTGCTTGCTCTACTTTTCCTGTGTCCTGTTTCTCTCATTGACATCAGACACTTTCAGGGCACAGTCACTTGGCCTCAGCTATGTAAAATTCCTGATTGAGGTCCTACAAGGTCATGGCATAAATATATGATGGGTGTAGACGGGACTGGACTCAGTTCTTCTGTTGATATGTAGCTGAGAATCTCAGGTGTGAAAAATCATTGTGTTTCAGAGTTGAAGCCATCCCACAGTACCCACTCTAGTCTTAGGGTATCATTTACTTTATGTTAATTGCTGAGCAACATATATTAATGGTAACATTGTTAAACCTGGTATATATCCAGAGGAGATCTAGAATGATGTAGGGCCTGGAATCTATTTGATCAGAGGAATGATTAAAGAAGTTAGGAATATTTACCTTGGGAACAGATGATCAAGTATATGCTTGATAACTGCAAATATTTTGTATACATGACTAGTAAGTGGGAAGAGAAGGGATGCTCCAAATGACAGTGGCAGGGCTAGTGTAAAATTCTTGAAAGGGAATATTTAAATAAGGAAGTACTAAATAATTATTAAACCTCTCTAGTCCAACTATAAATCACAGTGCTTTGTGAAACAATAATATTTTAATTAGGAGAAAATAATCTCTGGTGGATATGATACGGAATACAAACTTGACTGAGAGTACTTCTGGAACCATTTGTCACACAAACCTCCTCTCAGTTTCTCCTGATTCTTTCAACAGTATGGCCATTTTTCTATTCAGCTAACTCTAAACATAAGAATCATTTTCAATTCATCTTATTTTTACCTAAGCCTTAAAGTAATAAAAACTGCACAGTATTCTCAAAATGGTTTTCATAGCTTGCTCTGCTGCTTTATTTTTCTCAATTTTGTTGTGCTTAGTTACTGCCTATAGACATCTGGTGGTCCACTCTGATCCCCACTCTTTCTCGAATTAATGCACCTGGCCTGCAACGCAAATGTCCCTTATTGTAGCTTAGCATATGGTCCTAGGGAGAAGCTCTGCAAAAACTTCCGGTTTGCTGATTTCTAGTGGAGATGGAACAAACTGACCCACGGCTTCTTGTTTCAGCTCTCACACTGTAAACAAATGTCCTTTTCATGGTCTCTAGTGTTACATTTTTGTGGTTTTTGTTTGTGCTTTCATTGCTGAAAATAGTGCATGCGCGGTGCTGAATTGCTGCATGGTGTTCCGAAGCTCAAGAAGCCTGTGATGCACCTTAGGGAGAAAATATGTGTCTTAGATCAGCTTAATTCAGCCATTGGTTATAGTGCTGTTGGTCAGGAGCTGATGTTAACGAATTGCCTTTAAACCTACACAGAACAAGGTTAGGTAGTGAGCAGCTGATGAAATATTGTGATCAGAATTGCAGGACCCAAAACCTGTATGTTTCTGTATGGAAGCGGTGTTTCTGTATCCCTGATTTATTATTCACAGTGACTTTAGAGAACCTAACTCCGGCAGATGAGATGAACTGACTGTAGACTCTTTCTAACTATAGTGCATGTGTAAAATGCATCATAAATATGGAAAGAGGTAATCAACATCCTCTACTAAACATCTAAATTGCAGCAAAGGAAAAGAATGTAGACACACTTCCTTTGCCATCCAAGTGTCAACTCAAGACGTAATTCAGAAAACAAGGGGTGTACCAAGCTCTGTGCCAAGTGCCAAAGATGAAGGGCCATATTGGAATCAACAAGAAAAGGGAGGTGGAGGAGAGGAAGAGAAAGTAGAAGGAGAAGGAGGAAAAGGAGAGGGAGAGGGAGAAAAAAATACGCTTAAAATGGCGAGTCCGCTAAATTAATGGAAAAATCTAAAGATTGCCACGCTGATGGAAAAGGGAACTAGTGCAACTGGCACAGGGGCTCATAATGACCGTGCTGTCTAAAGCTTGTGTTTCATTCAATTTTAGAGCAATGAGAGATATGGAAAATAGACCATAATTACAACAATTATATCTAGGGAGAGGAATCTGTTAAGTGTTTTTTAAGTTTCCATTCCAACTTTTTCCTCCCCTCTAAGGGTTTTAGTTCAGAGACTTTTGTTTCCATCTCTAACACACACCGGCCCTGCCAACAACTGGCTTGAGAAATGGCATCTAGAGGCAGAAGGCGAGGGGGCCGGCTGTAGGTCATGGGCAGACAGGCAGGGAGCTGTGTTCTGTGTACGCTTTGTAGGGAGAGAAACAAGGCACCGCGAGAAGGGACTGAGAAGGCTGGTGGGGGAGAGAAGGGGGACGGGAGTGAGCAGCTGGGGAAACTGCTGTGACAACAGCTTCCTGGCATAGGAATTCAATTTTTCTGTGCATTCTTTTCAAAACTCTACCACCCACAGGGGACTAGAATCTGCAGACCATTGTGTGCTTTCTTTAGAAAAACTAACTATAGGTTCTGGAAGAAAATGAGATCATTTCATTACTGTAGTATTTTGATTGTTGTGAACTGAGAAGCCCCGTGTATGGCCACTGGGGATGGTACTTCCTCCCACTTCTTGCCCGCCAGCCCTCTCTTGCAATCCATTATACAGTGTTGATTGACAGCAAAAGCACTGGAGTGTAAAAGATGCCTCTTGAAGAGGGGTCACCTTTTATAACTGCAGCCATGCACCCTCGAACTGCAATGATTTCTATTAAGGTGTATCTGAGCCATCTGAATTAAAGGGTCATTAGAATTGCTCAGGTGTGTGAGCCTTTTACTTAGGGATTGGCATAATAACTTTTTCATTAATAATTAGTTTTCATAGAGTTGAATATGGGAAAAAAACATACTTCATGTTCAGTAGACTTGGATTCTAATGTAATATGAAGAATAAAGGGGGAGAAATCCATTAGGAGTTTGCATTCAACAAAAGATAGAAAAAGGACAAGGGAGCTCTTCCTTGATTTTGGCCTCTACATATTTTTGGAAATGTTAAACTTCAGTCTGCAACAGCAGGTGTTCAGAGGTACAGAGCATACTAGGAACTAGTTACTATGAACTAGTTGTGATTTTTGTTAGAGGTTTCAGACCTGGAGTGTCTGGGGAAGGGGGTGGGTGTTTTAGCTGCTTTCACCTTGTCACTCTAGGCTGCCCCCCTTAGTTTGTTTTCCTTCCTGACTGGCTATTTGCCTGAGGCTTGATAAAAATGGTTTATTCAAGTTCAAAGCCTTCAAGTGATTGATCTGTTGATCTTTAAGACTTACTCCACCCAGCCGGGAGGATCCTGTGTTTGTCAGTCCTGTGAAGTATTTAGGAGCTTCTCACAGCCAGTTCACAATTGGTTGGAATTGCAAATGACAACAGCAGATGTAATACAAGTTCTTCTAAACAAGCCAATGATGTGTCACATAAGAAGAATAGGCTAGGGCATTGATCATGATTGATTTTAAAAAGACATTTAATTAATATGGACATTCACGGGCATTAGTGTCTGGACCTAAATATCGTCATCTCTATCATGCTCCAAAACCTGAGACAAAGTCAGGTGCTTTATACAGCTCATTTACCTTTGGGTTCTCATGAGCAAACTAATTTCCATAGAGCAGCATCGATACAGAGAATCAAAGGTATCATTTGAACATGTGTATCTGTTTTTCATTTATAGCCATTAGGAGGCAAAGTAATTGTATATGATTTCTCTGAAGTAATCAAAAGTATATGAGCTAACTGTAACTAATGATATCACATTGTATTTCAAGACCCTTATTGTCATTTTCTGTTCCAGGATTACTGGCTGAAATCATTCCTCATAGAAGAATTTTTTCTCAGTGACTAATTCACTAGGGTTTCTCTCAATTTGGAATTTTGTCTTTATGACCAAAAGCTATTTTCCATATGAGTCTAGTTGAGATGTCACTTTTTCCAAACTTGCTTGCCCTGTCCTCAACAAAAAGTCATTTGATAAGTTCCTAAATATATCCTCTAATAACTGGGTTCTGTTAGAAGACGCTGTCACAGTCACCTCGATTAAAATCTCAGTAGTGTCCCTGAAGATAAGAAAAGGCTTATATTAGTTAAATAATTTCTCAGTGTGAATCCAAATGATATTATATTTTGGTCATCTAGACTGGGCTGGAAATGTTCCCAGATGAATGTAATCAAAATTTTTTTGGTGATGAAGAACTGTTACATATGTTGACTCTGACTGTCACTCTGTGGCCATCATAATGGTAGTGGGGGTGGTGGTGATAGTGATCATTCACCATCTATTAAGCCCATTCTATATGCCAGGTTTTATGTTCTCTACATGAATAATTGTGCTTGATCTTCACATTAGCCATCCTAGGTGGTTTCTATCAATCCCATCTTCTAGACAGGAATGCATATTGACTGAGGCTGTATAAAATGCCATGACATAATGCCTTAGTGTCAGAACTAGGTTACTACCCTATGTCTGATTGATTCCAAAGCCTATTTTAACCTTTACATCCTAAAAGACATAAGGCATCAATAAAGTACCTACTTGGGTCATGCAAGTAACTGAATGTGACTTGGGTGAGTGTAATATGATAGAAAGTAATCGGCCTCCTGGACAACAAGATGGGCACTTCTCAAGCTGTCACATGCACAGTCACCTGGGGATCTTGTTAAAACTTCAGATTCAGATTTAGTAGGTGTAGGATGGTGCCTGGGATTCTGCATTTTTGTGTCCAAACTGGCATTCTAAGGATCACAGTTTAAAAGCTGAGAATTTCTAAGCACACTGGCCAAATAGATCAAGATAGCTGGCCTGAGAGCCCAGGAGGGAGTGAGGCTTAGTGTGAGGAGATTCTAGGCTACAGAACATGCTGTTTGAATTGCAAGGAGTCTTTGTGACCTTCCTTTTTTTTAAGATTAACATCTTCAGACCCTAAAACTAGTTATTCACCAAAATCCACTCATCCACTCTCTTCATTAATGACAGAGCTTGGAATGGGAACGAAGTCTTCCGGTTCTGAGTTAAATGATTTTCAACTACTACACTTTGCTGCCTGTCTTACTTCCGAGGTTGTGAGAACTCGTTGGTTGGCTTCTCTGATGGATTAAACCAGAGTCATCTTTCTCTTTCTGCTAACCTGGAATGCAAGGTGTGTATGTGTGTGAAATTCTGATCAATTGAGTTTCCTGTTACTCTGGTTCTGGCCTAACAGGGCTTTCTGTTCTGATACCAAATTGTCTTTTGAATGTTCCCTTGAGTATTTGGATATTTAAGGCTAGGAGACATTTTTTTAGTAGCCATTCTTTTTCACTTCTAAAATTAATTACAGAAATACTTTGCATTCAGAATATTTCTCCTTTGCTCATTTGGTCTGCAAATCTTTATTGCTCTTCCACTATGTGCACCAGGCACTCTGCTAGGTACTGAGGAGAGAGCTGTGAATAAAATACTTTCTCTCCTCAAGTTGCTTCTAGAAGGAAAGGAGTATTTTATTTGTGTGTATTTGTTTCCTAGTACTGTGTAATAAATTACCACAAACTCAGCAGTTTAAAACAGTATCCATTTATGATTTCATGGTTCTATAGGCCCAAAGTAGGCCTCACCTTCCTAGTAATGGACAAACAAAAAGCCAGGATTTGTTTCCTTTTGAAATGAATATTTGGGGAGATAGTCACAAAACAAAAACCTCACCACAAACATCCTCTCTTTTATGGCATAAAATGGCCCTAGATTCCTCCCTGATGCATGCCCACGCTTCATTCTGTGAAACTGCATGCAAGAATTCTGTTCTTTCTAATGTGGAAAGACAGCAGTCAGACTCCATGATGTGAAAAGTTGATAACTACCATCCCTGTACTTCCCAATTTTTTAAAAAGAAACAATGGTTTGAATAGAAGGAACACTACAAAGTTTTATTTTAAATAGGGAGTATAAGATTTCACACCCGTTCCCTCCCCTTCCCCCTTCTCCCACGCTGGTGTGATTTATCAATGCTATCTTTGTGAAGCTGGAGAGTGGTACACAAAGGGCTTGTTGAACATGCTATTTTTGACTTGCTAAATTCTATAGGAATATAGCCTGAAGGCAATCCACTAAAGAAAAACATGTGATGCTGTTTCATTTCTCACTTCTGCCAGGCTTTTGGAATAACAGGACCCATTAGGGGCACCAACATGGCTGTGCTGGGGCTGATGACACTGTTAGCCACGGTCTCAGTGTCCTCCTTTGCATCCTTCTCAAGGCACATATAATGGGTGGATGGCAGCCCCTTCCTGCCCCATTTTTATCCTCACACCTTACAAGTTGTAAGCAGACAGTCTGTATGGGTCTGCCCATCAGAAGGCCTGAGAAATTAGGACAGATATATCGACATGTTTCCCTGTGGGGCCCACAGAGGGCAGAATAAATGTGTCAGCAACCCCACAGTGTTTGGGAACCAGCTGTGGAAGAGCAAAGTGGGTAACATGCACTGTTCACATGGCACCACTGGAAGAATTGTTTTGCCTGTGAAAGGGAACCCACACACAAGAGATGGAACAACAAAAAAAGCTAGTATGTCACTAAGAGCTCCACTGTTTTATGGGAAATAATAGGTTGTATTCAACTTTAACAAAACAGAATTCACCATTCAAGGCTGAGGAGATAATGACCTGCTATGCAGCCTGTATATTGTGCAGGTGATAGACATTCTTGGATTTCTACCTCTCCTTCCTCCTGATTACAATCTGCAGGAAAATGTAATCACTTAAAATTGCTAGGCCTTTTCAGTGTCTTGAATGAAGGATCAATTTGAATTAAATATATGTTCAAATCTCAGGGTGTTGCAAATAAAAAGCCCCAAATTAGAAACTATTCCAAATGAAAAGCTTATGTTCTCACATTTCCAATGTTGTCCACAGCCTCTTAAATTTAGAGAGAAATCTGGGTAATGATTTTTAGTGTGTTCTTATCACTCTCTAGGATATGTTCATATGTTAAATGCAAAACAAAAAATAAAGAATTGGCTTACTAGATTCCTTTGAGCAAACATTTGGCCTACTATAAGTTATTTCAGAGGAACTTTACATTCATTCACATCAGAACTGTTCTACCAGAAGTAGCTACATAAATTCATACTGTTCATTCTGAGAAAGCCATTAATGATAATTGAATACTAATATGAGCTGTTTGTATTATTAAAAAAAACAAAAAGCCAGCAAAATTACAGAACCATTAGAAAGATCACCCACATTTACCACACCCTAGTTCAAAACAATTTCTAATCCATTTGTACTATTTATCTACCTATTGATATATTTTAGATAGTTGCATTTGTAATGTACCTATATTATTTTTGATCTTTCTTTTTTTTCATTTAACGTCACAAAATGAACATTGTTTCATGCTAGCCCACGGGCCTCAAAATTACCACATAAGTTTTGCATAGCATTCAATTTGCTTGATAATGCCATACGTCATAATGGCTGTTTGGTTTTAGTATGATAATTATTGAAAAGGATACAGTGAATATATTCCCCTTATGTTATATCAAATATGCATTTAATACATTTTATTTTAAAGCCATACTTTGTAATAAATGCTTACCTTTTATAAAGAATGCAACTCAAGAAAGTATGTACAATTAAAAGAAAGCAAAGCACAAGAATTAAAAAAAACAGACACGTCAGTGCTCATAACTAACATTATTTGTATTATGAAGCCATCTTTTTTTGTATATGTGCATTATATAAACAGAAATATTAGTAGGTGTCTAGAGATATATTTTTATTTTCATAATAGTGGATTGTAATTTGATTATATGATAATCCATTTGTACTATTTACATCTAATTTGTAGTAAAATCATTACATTTAGCTTTTCTTATTTTAAATATTGAAAAAACAAAGGAAAATTCAAACACTGGCTGTATTCAAATAAGTATTTACCACAAGATTTTATTTTCTAAAAGATCATTCTAACATAAGGGGCTATGAAAGCAACATTGAAATCAGAAACCACATTTTTTTCAATTCACCACTTGCACTTTAGACAATTCTGATGGATTCTTTAGTATGCACATGCAAATATTAGAACTACCTCCTCACTTCCTTCTTTCATCTTCTTATTTTGTTAGTTTTATTATTATTATTACACAGTTTTATATTTTTCTGTGTCAGCTGTAATTCACATAATATTTGGTATTTCTTTTAGTTTTGTGTTTAAAAATATTCAAGTCTCACTAAAACTTTGAGGGTTTTTTTTTCATTCC
Source organism: Smutsia gigantea (assembly GCA_032199065.1). Classification (NCBI taxonomy): domain Eukaryota; kingdom Metazoa; phylum Chordata; class Mammalia; order Pholidota; family Manidae; genus Smutsia; species Smutsia gigantea. Next base: position 382,997 of record JAVSCE010022541.1, on the reverse strand, counting down.
TGAGTCATTGATTAGATTTAGGCTTCAAACAGTCATTCCCAGGAAGGATTGAGGTTGTATCTATTTGAGGTTTTCTGTCTGTTGCCATAATACTTGAACAACATATTGGCTGGGTGTAATTTTCTTGGGTGACAAGAAAGTCCCTGCCATATTGTAATTGATGGTTGGTGTATAGAAATTTGAGGCCTTTCTTTACCCTTTTTCTGTGCTTTATGTATTCCCTATTTAGAAGCTTGGAAATTTATCCCATATGTAACAAAGCAAGATATATTCTGGATCATTAACAATCTTGTTTGCAATAGTAAAATGTTATATATGTCCCAAATGTTCACAGGTAATGGCCTGTTAAATAATGTATATACATTTATATGTAATAGAATACTATGTGACCAGGAGTAAGACTGAAGAAGCCATTTATACATAAGTGTGAACAAATATCTGAAAAAAATTATTAGGTGAAAAAAAAAGCAAAATGGTACAGTTTATGCGCCATTTTGTAAAATAAAGGAAAAATAAAAATATAAAAATATGTAGGTTTATTTGTACATATTTGAATACAGAAACCCTGGGAGAATTCTTAAGAAATTAAGGGAAGAGGTTATATGTGATGCAGCTGGGTAGTGGGCAGCTGGCTGAAGGGGTAAGAATAGGACTTTTTATTGGGGACCATTTTATAATTTAATATTTGAATCATAAGAAAACACTAATTAAAAAATACATAGCCATGTTTATTAGAAATTGGAACTTGATTAGCTCTCAGTATTTTAAAGCTGGGCCTATATGCTGGTTCTATATAGATTTTGTTATGATAACAACTCTATAGAAACACCATCTATTTTAATGGCTATTTAGCCAGCAAGAAATTCAGCTCTATATTCTCCATTTCCCATTCTCCCCTGAAATGTGCTGCTGCTTTTTTGCTTTTTAAACCTCATGGTTTTAGGAGTCAAATGATAATTATTTATGTTCTGAGAGGAAATGTTAAAGAAGAAAAATGCCCTTCTGACTTTTGCAGACTCCTTCCACATTTCTGACAAATATTCATTGTTGATATGGCTCTAGTCATGTTGACAACAAGCAGAATGGATTAGGTGGAGCTATCATAAAACAAAGGTATCTCATGACCATCGATGGAAGCTTTTTCAATATTGTACATAGTCTTCAATTTAGGAGGAAGATGGCTTCAGTGATATGAGGGATATGAAGCTGTTAGTATTCCAAAATAAACAGTAGTCATAGTAAAGTGTTTTGCTTGCTATCTTTATCTTTTGGATTGCCGTTTTTTTTCTATAAAATAATAAGAGATATAGAGTGTGTATCTAATATGGCCCAGGAACAATGAATGAACCATGCAAACATGAGAGATGATCCTTGATTTTAAGACTTGTATAATGAATTTAGGATCATAAAAGTTAACTACTTCTGATGATTATATAAATTTATCTCATGAGAAACAGTATCATGTCATTTATTTTTTCATAATAATATAATATTTTCATATTTAATGATTTATTTTTACTGTGTTTCTCCTTTTTTGTACTCAGTATTTCTAGAATAATTGACAGTGCTAAAATGATGACTTAGTTCCCTCATTTTGCTCTAGGGGTGAACATCATTTTCATGGATAAGATTCATTGCCAGCTCTATCTTAATTAGTGACCAAAGACACTCATCTCACAGGCTGGGCTAGAAAACATAGGAATATTTGGTGATAGCTACTGGTTAAAAATTCTTAAAATAACCCACATGAGATAGGATGAACCTGTATGGAATTAGTGGCAATGAGGACAGAATGAAAGCTGAGTATGGTATTTCAGGAACAGAATCTGTAAGGTGTGGGGGCTAGATTGGAGTGGAGAATCTAGTGATAGGGAGAAGGCGGTAGCTAAGGGTTAGCAGGGAATGAAAGTGGGGAATGATGAAAGAAGTCTCCAACTTGTTTTTGAGCTTTCTGAGGACAAGGCCATAAGTAATTCATTCATTTGTTCTTGCAATAAATATTCAAACCAATCTATAAGAATCTCTTCAGTGCCACATGCTGAACTAGATGCTGGTGACATAAAAAGTTAGAAACTATTCCTAGTTTTAAACACCTCCTAGTCTAATTGAGTGATAAGGATATAAAGGGATCATTCCTATAAGATTATAATAAAATACCACAAATGCCATAATAAAGAAGTGATAGTGCCATTTCCCCCATTTCTCATATGGTTCAGCATCTTGTTGCTAAACAAATGTTTGTTAAATATAAACTATTGTTTGCTGTACTTCCTGCAGAGCAATGAATGAAGACGGCTAAAGCCAGCCCCAGTAAGGGGCTGGTAAGATCTCAACTGCCCCAAAGTGGGGACAGGCAATGACATGGTGTATCATTTATTAGTGTCCTGAAGAGTACTTGTTCCTTTTTCCCTCTCTGACTTGACAATGAAAGGATTGTTTAAACTCCCAAATGATAGCAAATGGCTATTTTTTCAAGAAAAAAATCAATGATCTTAAATAATTTCTTCATAGATGAGCACACCCATGCACTTTCCACTCCCACAAGCTTCCACCATCGCTAAGTAGGTATGCATGATTGTTCAGTGTCCCATCCTCCTCTAATATACACCTGCTCCTGGAAGGTGCTTCCCCCAGAGACCTTGCTTATAATAGGGGCGACTCTTCAACTCTTGCCTCCATCAATGGATAAACACTGAAACAATGCCCTTCATCTTTGCCTTACGTAGTGAGTTAATAATATTGACTGTAAAATGATGTAGTCACCTGGACATTTAGCCCTTGAATCTTTGGCCTGCTGAAGCCAGTTACCCCAGGGCACTGAAAAGCAGTGTGAAGGTGTAATTATTACTCGCTCTGCATTCTGGTTATCAGTTTTATTGAGTGACCTCTTAACGACTGGATAGAGCAGGATAAAAATAGAACAGCACCCAAACTGGGCTCCAAAGAATGCTTTATTCCCTTCAGTGACAGTCACATGAGAAGAAAGTGTAGAAGCTTTTCCTTCATAGTGGTACTGATGTGGAAAATGGTTCTGTAGGACAGGTCTAGTGTTGGAGGAAGGGGTAACCATCTTAAGTGCTTGCTGTTTGCAGCTTCTAGTACCTGCTTATGACTAGTGCATCTCAAGCAGGATCAGGTCTCAAAGCCTTAGTGGACCTGACTTCTGGGACATCAGTCAAAGAACAACTGAGTACTACCAGGAGAAACAGGATTTTACAGCTGGAAAGAGGCTGTGGAGGTCTATTATTGATTCACTACCCTTGATGATTCCAGCAGGGGCCTGAAAGGGATAGGATTTTAGAAGATCCACTAGACATTTTGGGGTTCTCATAACCTTAGCAGAGGGTTTGTGAATCATTTTGCTATTTCAGAAACACTAATACAAATTATGTCCAAGTTAGGAAGAAACTGCTCCCCTCCAAACGACATCAGTTGCTGTAGTTTTGATTAGACTAGTGAGGTAACAGAGCCCCAGGCTCATCAAAGCTCAAATTAGCAGTTCTGTGTTTTTGAGTAAGAGTAGTAAACATGCAAGTTATTACTGAAATGTGATTAGAAAAATCCTTTAAAGTTTGGGGGCTGTCTGGAATAAAAAATATGTTTGATGGCAAATGATTAGAACTAATTATCTAAAGCTGCACTGACCAGTATGGCAGCCATGAGACACATGGAACTTTGCGCATTTAAATTAAGATGAATGAATCAAACATTCAGTTCCTCAGTTACACTAGCCACATTTCAAGGGTTCAGTAGCCACATCTGGCTAGTGGTGATGGTATTGGGCAGCACAGACATAGAATATTTAAGAAACTTTATTTGTCAGTGCTGAAGATCAATACTTTTGTATAGACCAGAGTTTCTCAAAATATAAAAAACTACATATAGCCTTTTTTTCATCTGTCTAAATTTTTAGTCGTAAAAGTAATAGTATATGGGATGATAAAAACTAAAGCTGTACTGTTAGAAAACAAACCCTCTTGCCACATCCTCCAGTTATCTAGTTATTATGAAGTAATGTAATAGTCTAACATAGTAATAATTTTGATTGCTCAAGGTCATATCACCTTACCTACTGCTATTTTTAATAAGAAAATGCATGTCCCCCAATCCTTTTACCTCTCTTCCTTTCAGTATCCTGCAAAGTTGAGACACCACATTATTATTTTCGATAATCTACACTTATAATACACCCCCCCCCAAAATTTAGTGTTCCAAGCTTTGCCTGTGGTTTGAGTCCAAAGTTGAGGTCAACAATCAATATTTATGATGTTATGATCACATAAACATTATTAATTATAGACACAAATAGTGTGAGTGGTTTCAAGTGATGGGAATGTGTTCTTTGTTCATTGACCTGTTCTATTGAAAAGTACTATTAACATAAATTTACAGAAGAATCAGACTTCATAACCCTACTCTATGTTATTCTAGATAACTGATGGCTTTCTATTCTAAATTTAGGTATCACTTACTGGTGTGGGACACAACAAACATCCTGAGACTATGTTTCATTGTATTCCTGAGAGTGTCTATTTTACTTGTAAGCCCATTCTACGGTTTCTCTTGCTTGGATTCCTTTATTTACTTATTTTTATTAGGGTATCATTGATATACACTCTTAATGAAGGTTTCACAAGAAAAGCAATGTGCTTATTGCATTCACCCTTATTATCGAGTCCTCCCCATACCCCATTGCAGTCACTGTCCATCAGTGAGTAAGATGCCACAGAGTCCCTGTTTGACTTCTCTGAGCTACACTGACTTCCCCGTTGACCCCACACACCCCATGTGCACCAATCATGATACCCCACAATCCCCTTCTCCCTCCCTCCCCACCCACCCTCACCTAACCCTCCCCTTTGGTAGCCACTAGGCCCTTCTTGGAGTCTGTGAATATGCTGCTATTTTATTCCTTCAGTTTTGCTTTGTTGTTATACTCCACAAATTAGGGAAATCACTTGGTATTTGTCTTTCTCTGCCTGACCTATTTCACTGAGCATAATACGCTCTAGCTCCATCCATGTTGTTGCAACTTGTAGGATTTGCTTCTTTCTTATGGCTGAATAGTATTCCATTGTGTATATGTACCACCTCTTCTTTATCCATTCATCTACTGATGGACACTTAGGTTGCTTCCATTTCTTGGCTATTGTAAATAGTGCTGCGGTAAACATAGGGGTGCATATGTCTTTTTCAAACTGGGCTGCTGCAGTCTTAGGGTAAATTCCTAGGAGTGGAATTCCTGGGTCAAATGGTATTTCTATTTTGAGTTTTTTTGAGGAACCTCCCTACTGCTTTCCACAATGGTTGAACTAATTTGCATTCTCACCAGCAGTGTAGGAGGGTTCCCTTTTCTCCACATCCTCGCCAACATTTGTTGTTTGTCTTTTGGATGACAGCCATCCTAACTGGTGTGAGGTGATATCTTATTGTGGTTTTAATTTGCTTGCATTTCTCTGATGACCAGCGATGTGGAACATCTTTTCATGTGCCTGTTGGCCATCTGAATTTCTTCTTTGGGGAAGTGTCTGTTCAGCTGCTCTGCCCATTTTTTAATTGGCTTATTTGCTTTCTGTTTGTTGAGGTGCGTGAGCTCTTTATATAATTTGGATGTCAACCCCTTATTGGATATGTCATTTATGAATATATTCTCCCATATCATAGGATTCCTTTTTGTTCTACTGATTGTGTCCTTTGCTGTACAGAAGTTTTTTAGTTTGATATAGTCCCATTTATTCATTTATGCTTTTGTTTCCCTTGCCCAGGGAGATATGTTCATGAAGAAGTTGTTCATGTTTATGTTCAAGAGAGTTTTGCCTATGTTTTCTTCTAAGAGTTTTATGGTTTCATGACTTACATTCAGGTCTTTGATCCATTTTGAGTTTATTTTTGGGTATGGGGTTAGACAGTAATCCAGTTTCATTCTCTTACATGTAGCTGTCCAGTATTGCCAACACCAGCTGTTGAAGAGGCTGCCATCTCCCCATTGTATATCCATGGCTCCTTTATCATATATTAATTGGCCACATATGCTTGGGTTAATATCTGGACTCTCTATTCTGTTCCACTGGTCTATGGGTCTGTTCTTGTGCCAGTACCAAATTGTCTTGATTATTGTGGCTTAGTAGTAGAGCTTGAACTTGGGAAGCGAGATCCCCCCTGCTTTATTCTTTCTTCTCAGGATTGATTTAGCTATTCGGGGTCTTCTGTGGTTCCATATGAATTTTAGAATTATTTGTTCTGGTTGATTGAAGAATACTGTTGGTATTTTGATAGGGATTGCATTGAATCTGTAGATTACTTTAGGCAGGATGGTCATTTTGGCAATATTAATTCTTCCTACCCAAGAGCAAGGGACGAATTTCCATTTATTCGTGTCCCCTTTAATTTCTCTTAGGAGCATCTTGTAGTTTTCAGGGTATCAGTCTTTCACTTCCTTCGTTAGGTTTATTCCTAGGTATTTTATTCTTTTTGATGCAGTTGTGAGTGGAATTGTTGTCCTGATTTCTCTTTCTGCTAGTTTATCATTAGTGTATAGGAATGCAATAGATTTCTATGTATTAATTTTGTATCCTGCAACTTTGCTGAATTCAGATATTAGATATAGTAGTTTGGGAGTGGATTCTTTAGGGTTTTTTATGTACAATATCATGTCATCTGCAAACAGTGACAGTTTGACTTCTTCCTTACCAATCTGTATGCCTTTTTTTTCTTTGTGTTGTCTGACTTCATGGCTAGGACCTCCAGTACTATGTTGAATAGAAGCAGGGAGCGGGGGGATCCTTGTTTTGTTCCTGATCTTAGAGGAAAAGCTTTCAGCTTCTTGCTGTTAAGTAGGATATTGGCTGTAGGTTTGTCATATGTGGCCTTTATTATGTTGAGGTATTTGCCCTCTATACCCATTTTCTTGAGAGTTTTTATCATGAATGGATGTTGAATCTTGTCAAATGCTTTTTCAGCATCTATGGAGATGATCATGTGGTTTTTGTCCTTCTTTTTGTTGATGTGGTGGATGATGTTGATAGATTTTTGAATGTTGTACCATCCTTGCATCCCTGGGATGAATCCTACTTGATCATGGTGTATGATCCTCTTGATGTATTTTTGAATTCGGTTTACTAATATTTTGTTGAGTATTTTTGCATCTATGTTCATCAGGGATATTGGTGTGTAGTTCTCTTTCTTTGTGGTGTCTTCACCTGGTTTTGGTATTAGAGTGATAGTGGCTTCATAAAATGAGTTTGGAAATATTCACTCCTCTTCTATTTTTTGGGAAAACTTTAAGGAGAATGGGTATTATGTCTTCTCTAAATATCTGATAAAATTCAGCGGTGAATCTATCTGGTCCAGGAAGGTTGTTCTTGGGTAGTTTTTGATTATCGACTCAATTTCATTGCTGGTAATTGGTCTTTTTAGATTTTCTGTTTCTTCCTGGGTCAGTCTTAGAAGGTTGTATTTTTCTAGAAAGTTGTCCATTTCTTCTAGGTTATCCAGTTTGTTGGCACACAGTTTTTCTTAGTATTCTCTAATAATTCTTTCTATTTCTGTAGTGTCTGTAGTGATTTTTCCTTTCACATTTCTTATTCTGTTTATGTGTGTAGATTCTCTTTTATTCTTAATAAGTCTGACTAGGGGTTTATCTATTTGTTTATTTTCTCAAAGAACCAGCTCATGGTTTCGTTGACTTTTTTCTATTGTTTTATTCTTCTCAATTTTATTTATTTATTCTCTCATCTTTATTATTTTTCTTCTTCTACTGACTTTGGGCCTCATTTGTTCTTCTTTTTCCAGTTTCAATAACTGTGAATTTAGACTATTCATTTGGGATTGTGCTTCCTCCTTTAAATAGGCTTGGATTACTATGTAGTTTCCTCTTAGAACTGCCTTCACTGCATCCCACAGGAGTTGAGGCATTGTGCTGCTGTTTTCATTTTTCTCCATATATTGCTTAATCTCTGTTTTAATTTGGTCAGTGATCCATTGATTATTTTGGATCATGTTGTTAATCCTCCATGTATTTATGAGCCTTTTTGTTTTCTTTGTACAGTTCATTTCTATTTTTATACCTTTGTGATCTGAGAAGTTGGTTGGTACAATTTCAATCTTTTTGAATTTGCTGATGTTCTTTTTGTGGCCGAGTATGTGGTCTATTCTGGAAAATGTCCCATGTGCACTTGAGAAGAATGTTGATTCTGCTGCTTTTGGATGGAATTTTCTATATATGTCTGTTAGGTCCATCTGTTCTAATATGTTGTTCAGTGCCTCTGTCTCTTTATTTATTTTCTGTCTGGTTGATCTGTCCTTTGGAGTGAGTGGTGTGTTGAAATCTCCTACAGTGAATGCATTGCATTCTATCTCCCCCTTTAATTCTGTTAGTATTTGTTTCACATATGTAGGTGCTCCTGTGTTGGCTGCATAGATTTTTATAATGGTTATATCCTCTTGTTGGACTGAGCCCTTTACCATTATGTAATGTCCTTCTTTGTCTCTTGTGACTTTCTTTGTTTTGAAGTCTATTTTGTCTGATACAAGTACTGCAATACCTGCTTTTTTCTCCCTATTGTTTTCATGAAATATCTTTTTCCATCTTTTCACTTTCAGTCTGTGTATGCCTTTGGGTTTGAAGTGAGTCTCTTGTAGGCAGCATATAGATGGGTCTTGCTTTTTTATCCATTCTGTAACTCTGTGTCTTTTGATTGGTGCATTCAGTCCATTTACATTTAGGGTGATTATCGATAGATACGTACTTATTGCCATTGCAGGCTTTGGATTCATGGTTACCAAATCTTCAAGGGCAGCTTCTTTACAATCTAACCATCTAACTTAACTCACTTATTAGGCTATTATAAACACAGTTTAATGATTCTTTATTTCTCTCCATTCTTTTTCTTCCTCCTCCACTCTTTATATGTTAGGTGTTTTATTCTGTACTCTTTGTGTTTTCATTGACTGACTTTGTGGATTGCTGATTTTATTTTGCAATTATTTAGTCTTTAGTTGGTCTACTTCCTTTGCTGTGGTTTTATTTTCTGTGGTGACATCTGTTTAGCCTTAGGAGCACTTACATCTAGAGCAGTTCCCTTAAAATACACTGTAGAGGTGGTTTGTGGGAGGTAAATTCCCTCAAGTTTTGCTTCTCTGGGAATTGTTTAATCCCTCCTTCAAATTTAAGTGATCGTCTTGCTGGATAGAGTATTCTTGATTTGAGGCCCTTCTGTTTCATTGCATTAAATATATCATGCCATTCCCTTCTGGCCTGTAAGGTTTCTGCTGAGAAGTCTGATGATAGCCTGATGGGTTTTCCTTCATAGGTGATCTTTTTTCTCTCTCTGGCTGCCTTTAATACTCTGTCCTTGTCTTTGATCTTTGCCATTTTAATTATTATATGTCTTGGTATTGCCCTCCTTGGGGCCCTTGTGTTGGGAGATCTGTGGACCTCCATGGCCTGAGAGACTATTTCCTTCCCCTGCTTGGGGAAGTTTTCAGCAATTATTTCTTCAAAACACTTCCTATCCCTTTTTCTGTCTCTTCTTCTTCTGGTACCCGTATAATGCAAATATTGTTCCGTTTGGATTGGTCACACTGTTCTCTTAATGTTCTTTCATTCCTAGAGATCCTTTTTTCTCTCTCTGCCTCAGCTTCTCTGTATTCCTTTTCTCCGATTTCTATTCCATTAACAGTTTCTTCCACCTCACCCAGTCTTCTCTTAAATCCTTCCATTGTTTGTTTCATGTCTGTTATCGCCCTCCTAAATTCATCCCTTAGCTCTGCAATATTTCTCTGTAGTTCCATCAGCATGCTTTTAACTTTTATTTTGAATTCTTTTCCAGGAAGATTGGTGATTTCAGTTTCACTAGGCCCTCTTTCTGGTGTTTGAGGGATTTTGTATTGAACAAGGTTCTTGTGCTTTTTCATGGCAATGGGAGTGCTCGCCAGCGAGTGGCATGTGTGTCTGCTGGGGGAACAAAATCCCTTCCTGCTTGCCATTCACCCTGCCTATCTTTGCTGTTTGTGCTGGTTAACCGTACATAGGGAGCAGCCTCTGGGTTTGGGCCGTTACCCATGTGCCAGGAGAAGCCACTGTGTTAAGCTGGGTGGATGCTGTAGGCAGGGCTGTTCCACAGGTAGTCTGCAGGAATGGCGGGACAGCTGGCTTGCTCGCAGGTACTGGCAGGGAACAAGGAACGGCAGGCTGCTTATCGCCATGAGGGGCTTCGGATCTGCATTGCCACCCAGGGGGATAGGGCACCTGAAGTTCCTTAAAGTTCCCAGCCTGCTGGGCTGAGTGTGCCAGTACAATTTTTCCCGCCTGTTAAACCCTTGTCACTTTAAGACTTTTAAAGAGCCTGTTTTTCTTTTGTCCCAGGGCAGCCAGCTGTGGGAACCTATCGGCAGTCTTAGTCTCGGATTTTACTTTTCTGTTTCTCTAATACCCAGAGCACCATGCAATGTGTGTCTGTGCTCCTGGGACAGATTACTAGGGCTGGCTATTTAGCAGTCCTGTGCTTCCACTCCCTCCTCATTCTGCTTCTTTTCTTCCCGCCAGTGAGCTGGGTCCTGCTGGGTAACAGCTCTGCAGCTTACCCTTTTCCATGAGATGTTGGCTTCTCGTAGATGTAGCCTAGCTGGTATATTGTATCTTCTGGTCACTTTTTAAGGAATAGTTGTATTTACTGTATTTTCAAAATGTATATGGTTTTGGGAGGAGATTTCTGCCACCCTACTCATGCCGCCATCTTTGGGTGGTTCCTCTTATTATTCATTCTTACACCATATTAGATTATAAATTATAACCACCATATATATGCATGTGCACATACAAAAGTTGTAGGGTCCCTCAGTTTTCTCAGTCTTCCATGAATATAGGTTCTAGAACACATAGAAGTCTGCCTACCATTCTAACCACCAACATTTATTTCTATATAGTATGTTTTGGCTTTCTGACTTTCTACTTTTTTTTTTAACTGGATGCCATCAGTATTTCTACCATTTTCTTTCCCTTTAGTAGCTCACACATACTAACCAGAAATGAAGCTATATGACTTACTCTTTTTAAATATACTCCAAGCATCACAACATTACATACTCATTTTCTATGGCTAGCTATGAATTTTTCAATGCATGTAACTGGCAAAATTTTATTCGCCTTGATTTTTATTATTCATTTCCTTACCAAGAATGCTAAAGTACATAAACGAAAAATAATGTTCAGGCTGAAAAAAATGACCTATCTAAAGAAACCATTTTGGTTTGTTTCACTGAGAATCATTAAGTATATCCAAAAGATAGCTTCCTAGGTATGGGATACTCCTGACTGAAATGACAGAATAAACCAGATGAATTTCTTATGTCATAAATCTCCTAACTTTGATTACTGTGACAAGTTTTTTGGTTAAAATCCATTCCCGGGAGGTTCATTTTTCAGTGGCCATCTTTCTGTGAATAAAGAAAAGCTTTACTTGTATGGGAATTTTGGAGAGGAACCATTCCCTTTCCTCCTGCACAACCTGGTATATTTTATACACCAGATGTTTTCATGGAATTCTGTGTGCAGAGGCCAAGGAAATATACAACAAAGACCAAAAGTATCAAATCCCTTCTAAGGAACCTATTCGGTTTCTTGGTGAATTAAGCAATTGACACATCCTGCATCACTTGCAGGACCCATTATTGACTTAACAAGATCATTGAACAGATGGGCATAAAAAGGATATCATGTCGTTGGTTTGTCCCTATCACATGAAAAGCTGATAATTAGCAAATGAAAGAGTTTGCCAAAAGAGAAGGTAGTGAAGGCTGAATATCACCTGAGCTGTAAGAAAAGAGACGCAGGGTAGTTCTAGAATTTGAGGGCCAGACATTAGCAAGACTGGAGGAAAACATAACCAAAATATTAAATACAAATAAAATGATTTAGAATTCTCTTTTATCCTAATAGTCAATCAAGTATGAGGAGAAAAACAATTACCAAACATAGAAAGATTCAGAAAACTTACTATGCAAAAGACTTTCTGAATTTCATGAGAATATTTTGCAGCAAATTCAAAAAGGAATCCAAGGAACACAAAGAAATAAAAGGCATCCAGGTTGGCAAGGAAGAAGTTAAACTGTCCCTGTTTTTACATGACATGATATTGTACATAAAAAACCCTAAAGAATCCACTCCAAAACTAACAGTTACCAAAGGGAAAGGGACTGGGGAGGGTGGGTGGGAAGGCAGGGAGAAGGGGAATAAGGGGCATTACAATTAGTACACATAATGTAGAGGGGGGCATGGCGAAGGCAGTATAGCACAGAGAAGACAAGTAGTGACTCCAGAGCATCTTACTACGCTGATGGACACTGACTGTAAAGGGGTATGTGGTGGGGACTTGATGATGGGGGGAATCTAGTAACCACAATGTTGCTCATGTAATTGTATATTAATGATACCAAAATAAAAAAAAAGATTTTTCTAATAAGTAGAAATAAAAAAAGAGAATGAATAATAAAAGGTACTAATTAACCAAATAATTTGTTAAATTAGTACCTTACCTTTGGCGTAGATTTTTCAATGTATTTTGTTCCTATGGCAAGCTTACTCCTCAGTGCAAGGTGCAATTATGACTTTTCAAAGAGGTTAATTAACTTGCCCAAGGTTAACTAGCTTATCAGTGGAAACACTGTTGCAAGAACCCATATTATTTGCTTTCAATTTACTGTTTCATTGAAATTGTTGCTGTTGGCATCTCAAGCCCCCTCCAATAGGGAGAGAAGGAAGAATAATACAAATAGAGAACTCACAGTCACATGAAGTAATAACATGGCAATTTAGCACTCAGCTTTGTGACAGTGACAATAGGCTAAATAAGGGAATGATGGCAATGGATTTAATAGTTGGAGCAACCTTAATTGAAAGCATCAAACTTGTGCTGGAATTACAGGTCATCTCAGAGCCAGCTTATTCTCCTTTATGAATCCCAAGGCTAGAATAAAGTATACCTTGTCTGAGAGCCTTTTGCATAGATTGACTTCGTGACTTTTATTGGGACAGCCGTAAGTTATTTTTTCCATGAAATAATTTTATAATTATGAGGTTTTCAGAACTATGTGCTTCTTACTAATCACCTTATTAAAGTACAAATATAGTAATAATGTAAAATGGTGGAGCTATTCAAAATCCAGGAAGAGAGCTTCATTATTTTCTTTGCAAGAAATTTTTTACCGAGACCCAAAAGAAGCACATATCAAAAGTAAACAATTTAGAAAATAGACTATGTTTTCATTTGAAACTATGGCATAATCAAGGGACCACATCAAAAGGAAAAAAGACATCTGATTCACATAATATATTTGTTATCAGTGTAAATGATGATAAATTAGTATCAAGAATTTCTACAAATGAGTAAAAAAAGAAACATTATAATCTCGTTTATAAAAATGGGCAAAAGATTTAAACCTGGATGGCTATAATCATGGTAAAATATCTTTAACCTCACTAGTCATTCTGGAAAGTAAAATGAAAACTCATTTTTTCATACATCAGCAAAAAAAAAATTGCAATAGTGCATGTTGAAGAGGCCATTGGGGAAAAAACTCTTAATAACTGTTGGAAGTTGTATAAATTGTGCAGGTACTTAGGAAAGCAACATGGCAAATTCATTGAAACTAAAAATCTATATACCTCACGACCTAGCTTTGTCATTCCTAAGGATACTCCCCAGAGAAATTTCCATACATTTGTACAAGGAGACATGCACAGAGAGCTATGCTGTAGTAGTATTTGTAACAGGGAAAACTTGGAAACCACACAAATATCCATCAGCAAACAAAATAATAAATTACGGTATATTCATTAAGTAGGATCCTCTATGCAGCAGTTAAAATAAGTGTTCTAGAATAGATCTGCAATATTCAACCTAGATTTCCAAACCATAAAGTAGAACAGGTAACATACCATTTTTGTATAATATGATATCATTTGCAGATTTTATAAAACACATAAGTCTGCACGATGTTTCTGGATACATATTCTGGGAGTGAAAGTATAAAAACATCTATCAGTTATTTGCATTATTATAATGAGGTTTGTCTCTGGGGAGAAAGGAAAGGGATCATAGGAGATTTCAGGTTTCTCTATAGTATTTTACACTTTGCTGTCCGGCCACCAAACAAAAACAAAACCTTCAAACAGCTGTTTTGTCTTAATATTACTGTCTCTGTGTGGGGATTCCTCAAGTATTTTTATATCTTAACTTAAGCCTGAGCTCCCTGTCTTCCCTCGCAATTGAGCATACAACAAACCTGCCTTTTTCTTGGCAGTCCCCAAACAATGGCATCTAGGGGGCTAACCAAATGCACCAAGTTTTACTCTGCATTTCTGTTCGTAGACTCTGGTCAGTTCTAATGCCAGGCTCTAAGGTAGGCTTTGCATAGCTTTCTGGGTACATTTCTCCACTAAACATAAAAAGGACCCTGAAGCTAAACAAACTGTTTTAACAAGGAGTCAGAGTTGCATAGGGGTTTCTTCATGGGCTCTGTAGTTAGACTGGCTCAGCCCATAACAAACTGTGACATTTTGAGCAAGTTATTTAATCACTTTAAACCTCAATTACCTCATCTATAAAATGGGGATCTCAAGAGTAACTACCTCACAAGGTTGTTATGAGAACTAAATGAGTTTTTATGTATTTATTGGTGGACTTAGTGTATGGCATGCATTAGGTCACTGTTAATGATTGTTTGAAGGCTTGGGGGACTCAAGCATGGTATGGCAGGGTATTGATTGTATTCATACTTGAAGTTCTCAGTTTGCCATTCATTCATTGTAACCAAACCACCAGAACATGTTTGCACTATGCAGCTCTAATACTGACACATGGGCTAGGAATGCCTTTACACAGTAGAGAGGTGAATACCCAGGAATAAATGACATCGTGCAATTAAAACAACAAATTCCATGCAAATAACTTCCTTCAAAAAAATTCAAAAGCCTAATCATTTTGATTATTTTTTAATAGCAATGTGAAGCTCTGCTTTTATTGCCTAATGGAACTCCTGAAATGCATTGTGCAAGTCCAAAGGGGCCTAGGTTTCTGAATAGGACACTATAAACCTGATTTCAACAGATTGAAAACAAGATGTGACAAGCAGTTTGACACTGGCCCTCCACTAATTTCTGCCATTTGTAAAGAAGCACATCTGAATGGAAATAGCTCTGCAGAATGGATCGGTATGGCTGGGGCCGTGTCGGTCCACACATAAAACCGCAATACAGGGGAAAATAAGCAGCCATTGATTTCCTGTGAAAGCCCCCCCTGACTCTGGGGAAAGCCGCCAATACGGGGCACCAGCTGCTCTCTGCTGGAAATCCTTTGTACAGGGGTTTGAGGAGCAGGAGAAAGCTAGAGAAAGCTGGTGGATATAAAAAGGGGGAAAAAAACCCCACACACCAGAACTCAGGACAGAAGAGATGGTGATGACTGCCCAAGCCATGCCTGCTTCATTCCTCAAACTAAGCATGCCTTTATCTCAGAAAATAGAGAGGTGGGAGGGACACTCTGAAACCCTACCTTTATTTATGCAACACGTTGGGAACAGTTCCAATGGGAATTTCTCATGCTCTTTCACGTTCCCTGAATTCTGTTGGTGGTGAGTTCTTGTTTTCTTTAAACTGCTCTGATCTAATAAGTATTTGCCTCAAAACTGGAACAAATACTCAGTGTGATTGCAAGTCCTCATTTACATAATTGCATTATGACAACAATTTTAGGAGGATAATGAATGAGGAATATGTTGATATTTGCTGGCTGTGATGCACAAATTACTCCCTGATTCCTTCCTGAGCACCTACCTCCATGAAAATTTTGCTGAGTAAAGGAAACTAAAAATGTCTTTCAAGATTGGGCAGTGGGCAATTGTTCTTTTGTTTCCAGTTAAGACCCTGCAAGCAGTGTCTTAAAATGGAATAGAATATTCATAAAGGTGTCCCAAGAAAGCACCAAATAATAAGTTTCAGATGTCTTCTGAAGTTTGAAATACCCCTTATGAATGTTAGCTATGAGCACTGTAACGGAGAAGTTGGCCAGGATTAAAAAGCATTTTTTCCAAAGCAGTTTGATCACCTGCCTGAGGAGTACTGGGAGAAATAAGGATTATTTCACGGGATGGCATTGTCCTATGGCATAAATAGCAAGCCCTTAGACAAAAGTAGATTTTTAAAACATGATGTCTTATATGAGAGTATCTGAGCCCTGTTGAATTTTATTGTATTTCTATTTTAAGAGTATGCAAATAACCTATTGAAGCTATTTGACTACTAAATTTAAGAAAGTTATTTATCTGTAGTTTAAACATAGAATCTGTCAGATATAGGAAAATATTTAAAGCAATTTTTAAGTTACACTATAAGTTCATTCTTTTTATCTTCCTGATAATGGATGTAACTTCTACTGAAAAGGATGGGCCAAAATTTGAAGTTTTACTTAACATGGAAAAGCAGTTTTCTAAGCAACTTACTAGTATAAACAAATTTACAGGAAAATAAATAGTGTACAATGTTTTTAGGACTCAGGGTCTATCAACTAACTATACTGAACATGTTAATGACAAATGATGTATGCATTTTCTTCAAGGGAAATGATACATCTCTCTATGGCAGCTATTTACTAAATAATAAGGTCATTTCATTAAACATTTTGTAATTTAAATGTTTCACTAAATCATTTTAGTTTTCCTATTCATACAAATAAGTGAAATTTCTCTGTGCTGACGTATCACAGTCACTTTCACATGCTTCTCTCTTTATTCCATATGACTTGTATCCTTTCTACAACTCCTTCCCCAATCTTTATTATCCTTCATACAGAGACATGGCATGCCTAAAGGTGGCCCAGGAGCTGGGGCTTGTCTTCCTTCTCCAGTCCTGGAGAGACTGAGCTAACAAGTCAGCTGGATCCTTGATTTCAGGGAAACATTGATTGCCCTGTGTGGAATAAATAAATACAGCCTGCTCATAGGTCCTATATCCAGAATGTGGATATTGATTTTCTTTTTTGATTGCCCTGTGTGGGATAAATAAATACAGCCTGCTCATAGGTTCTATATCCAGAATGTGGATATTGATTTTTTTTTTTAAAGTAAGTTTCAGAGATCAGCTTGTGGCTCAGAATCCTAGAGAACACAGGTCTTGGCCTATAACCAAAGAGCACTTCTAAACAAATTATGCTTCAGCTTTTCAATAAAATTAAATCACCATTATGTAGTTTCTGCATCAGCAGAGTAGGAAAGAATGCTAATTTTTTCATTATCATGTTTCAGATCCTCTTAGTTTTCAATGGATGTTTTTAGCCTGGGTTTTTACAGACTATAAATCCTGATTCTAAGCTGGCCAGGGGCTTGCTGTGGGTTGCATAGAGCCGCAATGTGCCATGTTCGGTTCTTGCACCCACGATGTGAGATTGAACAGTTCCCACACCAAAGTCAAAGGAAAAATAAGGGGGGATCAAAGTAGGACAGTAATTAGCTAGGAACCAGCATTCTTCATATTAACCAGAAAAAAAAGTGTACATTTAAGCCTAAAAATACTTACACAGAAAATAATATTTTTCTTATTCACCAAATATATCAGTAATGATTTCCTTCAAAATCCATGTTTATTATTTTTTTATTTATTTCTGAAAAATGCCCAAGCCCAACATTCTGTCTGCAATTATTTTCATTCTACTTGAAAACTATCCCTAAAGTTTCCTTAAATGCATGACTGCTAGTTAAGAATTCTTTCATATGATCTTGGACTAAAAATTTCATTATTGCAACTTCATTGTAAAAGGAGATTTTCTCGAGTGAAAGAAAATTTAGATGAACAGTTACTTTCTAGCAGAAATTTAAGGACATCATTTCATTGTCTTTTGGCTTTTATTGTTTCTGTTGAAAAATAGACTATTTGAAGCCCCATTAAAGTTCCTTTAAAAATATGTTTTTCTACTTCGTATATTTTAAAGATTTCTCACTCTGTCATGTTTTAATTAAGTATTCTAAGATGAGCTTGGATGTTTGAAGTTTATGAGGCTATATCCAATCACCAGTTTTGGAAAATTTTGTAAGCATAAGTTCTTAGCCATTATATCCTGGAGAATGTTTTATCTGTTCTTTCTTTTCTGTTTTTCCAGGAGTTAAGTTATAAATATTTTAAACGTTGTCACTGTATTCTCTATTACTTTCTCATGCAGTTCCCATCATTTTAGCTCATCATTTTAATTCTGGAAAGTTTTTTCTGACCAATATTCCAGTGTATTAATTCTCTTTACAGCTGTGTTTATTCAACTGCTAAATTCATCTGCTGAATTCTTAATTTAGGCTACTGCACTTTCATTCCTACTATATTTTTAGGAGGCTTTTCCTCCACAGAATTATCAATATTGTCTTTTATCTTTCTTCAAAAAACAAATAAACTATTTAAGTTATTTCAGATAATTTCAATTATCTGTATTCTCCTATGGGATTGATTATATGGTCTGCTATTTTTGTTGAGTTTTTCTTTTTTCATAGTTTCTGATATAATTTTGTGCTTGATATTTTATTTTCAAAATTGTTTGTAGAAATATTTGAAGCTTAGGATAATTTTATCTACCACCAGAAATGATTGACATTTCTTTCTGACATTTAACTGGGAATCCTAACATTTTAAGACTGCCTGAATAAAATTTAGTAATTGAAATTATTTAAGCTGAACTGCAGTGCTTCCAAGAACCTGTCTACAGTTGTTTTATTCTTACTTCTACAAACAACTCTTTTGATCCCCCACTTAAAGAGAAGATGGTAGAATAGCCTCTCAACCCTCAAAGGCTCTAGACTCAAATGCCTTTCCTCCTAACCCAGTATAGCTATGATTCAAAAGTAATATCCAGGAATTCAAGATGGTGGCATGAGAGGTGAGACAGAGAGTAACTCTAAAAACCACCAACAATACAAAAATATAGTTAATTAATACAACTAACCTTAAAACAACAACAAGAAAGAAGGCTGAACCAGACTGCATACACACCTCATGAACAGAGCAGACTTCATGAAACAGGGTAACATACGAAAGCCTTAATGTCGTGGGACCCAGGCCCTTCCCCCACCCCAGCTCATTGGTGGGAGGAAGAGAAACGGGGCAGGGAAGGGGGTGGAACCCTGGGACTGCTGAACACCTAGCCCTGGACATCTTCTTTGTAAGCAGAATCCTATAGTGTGTGGTGCTCTGGACGTTGGGGAGCTCGGACAGGCAGAGTGCTTGAGAAATTGACATTCCGCCATTTGTGGAGGAGGGGATCCACACCCGGCCGCTCTGTGTCAGAGGAAAAGCAGGCGGTCTGAGAGGCTTCCCAGCAGCAAGAGGGATGCTGAAGGGGGTGGGGGGCGGTTTGCATGGAGCTTGCTGTGCGGGAGAAGGGAGAGCTGGACAAGGTTGTCTGCGCATGCTCTGCCCCGCTGGTTGGGAACTATAAGAGCCACAGATGCTCCATCCCCCTGAATGCCTACTCATCTCCGAGGCCCCCACTGTGACACACAGCCTGCCAAGCCTTCCTCCTGGCCTGCCAGCAACTGCTCGCCAACCAGCAGTAACAGCGCAGGCGTCAGGCCTGTCAGAGGGAGGTCCCGCCTACAATAGCTAGAGACGCAAAGCACAGAGGTTTACACGTGTGTGCTTGGCCCACTGGCTCTGACACTGGAGACAGGCACCTCAAACGGGAATCAGGAAACAGATCTTTCCTCCCCCAGGCACCAGCTCTGCTCCCCTACAACCCCTAACCTCACTCGAGAGGCTGAGCAGCTCCAGAGACTGGAGTTTCTGCACACTAGTGGGCACCACACAGAAATATGAAACGTCAAAAGAACATGGTTCAGACCAAAATCTCATAAACCCCAGAAAGAGGGCCAAATGAAACCAAATTCACCAATCTTCCTGAAAGAGAGCTCAAAATAAAAATTATAAACATGCTTATGGAGGTACAGAAAAATATTCAAGACTCCAGGAACGAATTTAAGTTGGCAATTCAATCATTAAGAAATTCCATATCTGAAATGAAACATATAATGGAGGGATTTAAAAACAGATTAGATATAGTAGAAGAGATGGTAAATGGAATAGAAATTAGAGAAAAGGAATACAAAGAAGCTGACCCACTAAAAGAAAAAAGGATCTCTAAGAATGAAAGAATATTGAGAGAACTGTGTGACCAATCCAAACGGAACAATATTTACATTATAGGGGTACCAGAAGAAGAAGAGAGAAAAACAGACAGAAAGTGTCATTGAGGAAGTAGTTGCTCAAAACTGCCCCTATCTGGGGAAGGAGATAGTATCTCAAGCCATGGAGGTGAACAGATCTCCCAACACAAGGGACCCAAGGAAGACAACAAAAAGACATATAATGATTAAAATGGCAAAGATCAAGGATAAAAACAGACTTTTAAAAGCAGCTAGAGAGAGAAAAAATATCACATACAAAGGAAAACCTATCAGGCTATGATCAGACTTCTCAACAGAAACCTTACAGGCCAGAAGGGAGTTGCATGATATATTTGATGCAATGAAGCAGAAGGGCCTTGAACCAAGAATACTCTATCCGGCAAGGTTATCATTTAAATTTGAAGAAGGGAATAAACAATTTTCAGTAAGCAAAAACTGAGAGAATTTACCTCCTGCAAACCACCTCTACAGGGCATTTTGGAGGGACTCATATAGATGCAAGTATTCCTAAGGTTAAATAGATGTCGTCCAAGGGAACAAAAAGAGTACAGAATATGATTCATAACATACAAAGAATGGAGGAGGAAGAAAAAGGAGAAAAAATAAAGAACCTTTAGGTGGTGTTGCTAATAGAATACGAAGTAAGTTAAATTAGACTGGTAGATAGTAAGGGAATTGCCCTTGAACGTTTGGTAACCACAGGTTTAAAGCATGTAATGGCAATAAGTACATACCTATTGATAATCACCCTAAATGTAAATGGTCTGAATGCACCAATCAAAAGACATATAGTTACTGAATGGATAAAAAAACAAGACCCATCTATATGAAGCCTACAACAGACTCACTTCAAACCCAAAGACCTACACAGACAGAAAGTAAAGGGATGGAAACAGATATTTCATGCAACTAATAGGGAGAAAAAAGCAGGAGTTGCAGCACTTGTATCAGACAAAATAGACTTCAAAACAAAGAAAGTCACAAGAGACAAAGAAGGACATTACATAATGATAAAAGGGTCAGTCCAACAAGAGGATATAACTATTATAAATATCTGTGCACCCGACATAGGATCACCTATATATGTGAAACAAATACTAAGAGAATTAAAGGGGAAGTAGAATGCAATGCATTCATTTTAAGAGACTTCAACACACTACTCACTCTGAAGGACAGATCAACAAGATAGAAAATAAGTAAAGAGACAGAGGGACTGAACAACATATTAGAACAGATGGACCTAACGGACATCTACAGAACACTCCATCCAAAAGCAAGAGGATACACATTCTTCTCAAGTGCACATGGAATATTTTCAAGAATAGATCATATATTAGGCCACAAAAAGAACCTCAGTATTAAAAAAGATTGAAATTGGACAAACCAGCTTCTCTGATCAAAAAGTTATAAAACTAGAAATAAATTACACAAAGAAAATGAAAAAGCCCACAAACGCATGGAGACTTAATAACATGCTCCTAAATAATCAATGGATCAATGACCAAATAAAAACAGAGATCAAGCAATATATGGAGACAAATGACAATAATAATTCACCACCACAAAATCTGTGGGATCCAGCAAAGGCTGTGCTAAGAGGGAAATGTATTACAATACAGGCCTACCTCAGGAAAGAAGAACAATCCCAAATGAACAGCCTAATCCCACAATTAATGAAACTAGAAAAGGCAGAACAAGTGAGGCCCAAAGTCAGTAGAAGGAGGGATATAATAAATATTAAAGCATAAATAAATAAAATTGAGAAGAATAAAACAATAGAAAGAATCAATGAAAACAGGAGCTGGTTCTTGGAGAAAATAAGCAAAATAGATAAACCCCTAGCCAGACTTATCAAGAAAAAAAGAGAGTCTACACACATAAACAGAATAAGAAATGACAAAGGAAAAATTACTATGGACATGACAAAAATACAAAGAATTATGAAATAATACTATGAAAGATTATATGGCAACAAACTGGATAACCTAGAAGAAATGGACAACTTTCTAGAAAAATACAACCTTCCAAGGCTGATGCAGGATGAAACAGAAAATCTGAATAGACCAATTACCAGCAAAGAAATTGAATTGGTAATCAAAAAACTACCTAAGAACCAAACATTTGGACCAGATGGTTACAGTGCTGAATTTTATCAAACATTTAGTGAAGACCTAATACCCATCCTCATTAAAGTTTCCCAAAAAGTAGAAGAGGAGGGAATACTCCCAAACTCATTCTATGAGACCAACATCCTCTAATACCAAAACCAGGCAAAGACACCACAAAAAAAGAAAAGTACAGACCAATATCCCTGATGAACATAGATGCAAAAATACTCAACAAAATATTAGTAAACTGAACTCAAAAATGCATCAAAATGATCATCCATCATGATCAACTGGTATTCATCCTAGGGGTGCAAGGATGCTACAACATTCAAAAATCCATCAACATCATCCACATCAACAAAAAGGAGAACATAAACCACACGATCATTTCCATAGATGCTGAAAAAGCATTCGACAAAATTCAACCTCCATTTATGATAAAAACTCTCAACAAAATGGGTATAGAGGACAAGTACCTCAACATAATAAAGGCCATATATGACAAACCCTCAGCCAACATTTTACTTAACAGCGAGAAGTTGAAAGCTTTTCATTTAAGATCGGGAAGAAGACAAGGATGCTCACTGTCCCCACTTTTATTCAACGTAGTTCTGGAGGTCCTGCCACGGCAATAAGACAACACAAAGAAATAAAAGGCATCCAGATTGGTAAGAAAGAAGTCAAACTGTCCCTGTTTGCAGATGACATGATATTGTACATAAAAAACCCTAAAGAATCCACTCCAAAACTATTAGATCTAGTATCTGAATTCCACAAACTTGTGGGATACAAAATTAATACACAGAAATCTGTTCCATTCCTATACACTAACGATGAACTAGCAGGAAGAGAAATCAGGAAAACAATTCTATTCACAATTGCATCAAAAAGAATAAAATATCTAGGAATAAACTTACCCAAGGAAGTGAAAGACCTATACCCTGAAAACTATAAGACACTCCTAAGAGAAATTAAAGAGGACACTAATAAAAGAAAATTCATCCCATGCTCTTGGCTAGGAAGAATTAATATTGTCAAAATGGCTATACTACCTAAAGCAATCTACAGATTCCATGCAATCCCTATCAAAATACCAACAGCATTATTCAATGAACTAGAGCAAATAGTTATAAAATTCATATCAAACCACAAAAGACTCCAAATAGCCAAAGCAATCCTGAAAAGAAAGAATAAAGCAGGGGGAATTATGCTCCCTGACTTCAAGCTCTACTGCAAAGCTACAGTAATCAAGACAATTTGGTACTGGCAGAATAACACACCCATAAACCAGTGGAACAGAATAGAGAGCCCAGATATAACCCAAGCATATATGGTCAATTAATATATGATAAAGGAGCAATGAATATACAATGGGGAAATGACAGCCTCTTCAACAGCTGGTTTTGGCAAAACTGGACAGCTACATGTAAGATAATGAAACTGGATTACTGTCTAGCCACATACACAAAAGTAAACTCAAAATGGATCAAAAACCTGAATGTAAGTCATGAAACCATAAAACTCTTAGAAAAAAATATAAGCAAAAATCTCTTGGACCTAAACATGAGCAACTTCTTCATGAACATGTCTCCCTGGGCAAGGGAAACAAGAGCAAGGATAAACAAATGGGACTATATCAAACTAAAACCTTCTGTAGAACAAAGGATACCATCAGTAGAACAAAAAGACATCCTACAGTATGGGAGAATATATTCATAAATGACATATCAGATAAGGGGTTGACATCCAAATTATATGAAGAGCTCATGCACCTCAACAAACAAAAAGCAAATAAGTCAATTAAAAAATGGGCAGAGGAGCTGAAATGACACTTCTCCAAAGAAGAAATTCAGATGGCCAACAGGCACATTAAAAGATGCTCCACATCACTAATCATCAGAGAAATGTAAATTAAAACCACAGTGAGATATCACCTCACATCAGTTAGAATGGCTGCTATCCAAAAGACAAACAACAACAAATGTTGGCGAGGATGTGGAGAAAGGGGACCCTTCCTACACTGCTGGTGGGAATGTAAATTAGTTCAACCATTGTGGAAAGCAGTATGGAGGTTCCTCAAAAACTCCAAATAGAAATACCATTTTACCCAGGAATTCCACTCCTAGGAATTTACCCTAAGACTGCAGCAGCCCAGTTTGAAAAAGACATATACACCCCTATGTTTATAGCAGCACTATTTACAGTAGCCAAGAAATGGAAGCAACCTAAGTGTCCATCAGTAGATGAATGGATAAAGAAGAGGTCGTACATATACACAATGGAATATTATTCAGCTATAAGAAGAAAACAAATCCTACCATTTGCAACAACATTGATGGAGCTAGAGGGTATTATGCTCAGTGAAATAAGCCAGGCAGAGAAAGACAAGTACCAAATGATTTCACTCATCTGTGGAGTATAAGAGCAAAGAAAAAACTGAAGGAACACAACAGCAACAGACTCACAGAACCCAAGAATGGACTAACAGTTACTAAAGGGAAACGGACTGGGGAAGATGGGTGGGAAGGGAGGTAAAAGGGGGAAAAAGGGCTATTACAATTAGCACACATAATGTAGCTCGGCTGGGGTTGGGGTGGGAGGGATATGGGGAAGGCAGTATAACACAGAGAAGACAAGTAGTGATTCTGTAACATCCTTGTACGCTGATGAATAGTGACTGCAATGGGGTATGTGATGGGGACTTGATAATAGGGGGATTCTAGTAACCATAATGTTGTTCATGTAATTGTATATTAATAATAGCAAAAAAAAAAAAGTGATGTGCAGGCTCTCAGTGTCTCAAAGCAGGGGCAAAAGTGACCTTGAAAGCATGACTCGTGTTCTTCATGAGTCCTTCCCCAGATCTGGGCTAGTAATTCTTTGCAAACTTGGTAGGTTTCTAAAGACTTACAGAAATTATATTTAATTGTGCCCAACTTTTATAGTTTTCCTTAGTGAGGTCATCCCGATTTCTCAATCTAGTATTAACAGAAGATGTAGTTCCAAGTTAAACCAAATCTTAATTCGAGATCAGAGCTCTTTGTGTTGTCTGACCATTTCCTATTTTATGAACCAAAATACAGTACACATATTCAATCAATATTACTAGTGTGCAGCATTTTTTAAAATAGGGTCTCAACTTATTTGATTTCCTTTGAACATTTAAACACTAAACTAAAGCTGAAGGTCTAAAACACAAATTAATATTCTTAAGAAATAATCTTTCACTTTTATAATTGTTTCAACAGTATAAACAGAAGGAATACCTCATGTATGTTCCATGTAGCCAGTATAATCTTGACACCTGAATTTGAATTCTGCCATGTGTTGGTGAGGATATAGAAAAGAAAAATATTACACACTGTTAATGAAGTACACATGAACACATTCATTTTACAAAAGCTAAACATGTACTATTACATCCCTAGCTATATATTCTAAGTAGAACTGCTTCAAATGTTTTTTTTTTGAGCTTTACCTTGTGACCACATATACACATGTGCATAAAGATATATGATAAAATCATTATTCTTAGTATTTTAATGCTTTAATATGTTTAGCTCTATCCTATAATCATAAGATTTTGGTTAAATATTAATAGTTTGATTCCATATTCCATTAATGCTTCTCAAATTGCAGTTTGAATAACTTCACTAGAGAAACTTTTACTAAATGACACTACTTGTACAAAATACTATTAACACATTTCACCAAGGTAGCAGAAACAGGAGAAAAATCCAATATCAATCAGTAATGAGATGTATAAATAAATGCTAGATATCTGTATCATGAAATACTACGAATTAATCAAAGTGATATAAATACCATCGCACACATAAAGAAGAATGAATCTTAAAATATAATATTGAGCTATAAAACAAGTTATAAGAGAATACGTATTGCATGATTCCATTAACATCAAGTGCAAAACTAGATAAACCAATAAATTATATAAGAACCTTCTATGAGTTCCCTGAAAAAGAACCTTTTCCTCTTGTAGGTTTGAGATTTCAAAAAGTCAAACACAAAATCTGATGCTGTAAGTGGCTGAATTACAGTGCAAAACTGAGTTTATGTCCTTGCAGTATGGCTTATTTTAAAGTTAAGATAATACAAAAAATTGGGATGGGAATGGCTCAACAGATTCTCTGAAGGGTAAAAGGGTTTAGTTAAGTAACTTCAGTTCCTTGGTGAGCTAACTGACCTTCTCAACTATTTCCTATAATATCATCAGCATGAAATAATCGAGAACATTTAAGGAGAATATAATGCTATGATAACGAGAAAAAGATAATATTGTATGGCCTAATTTTTTTTAAGATTGCTTTTTCAATATTATGTCTTCATTAGTCACCTATAGACAAGTCAACTAGTGTTTAACTTAGATAATAAACTGACAAAACTGCATTAAATCTCTGTCCTTTTATTTGATAAATATTTAAATACCCACAGTATGCTGGAGAATATATTATGAACTCAATCACACACCTTATATTATTCCAGAATAATTAAAAGTAACTTTTTCATTATAGAAATAACATCTCTTCATTAAATATGAAACTGCATTTGCATGGTTTCTGTCTCATTCACTTACTAATGTATAACTAATTTGCTTGCTAATTTTGTAATCATTGTTTATTCCCATCTCTTCCACATTAGCTTTGAATCCCTGCATTTAGTTTTCTAGTCATTTTTTGCAGATATCTTACAATCATGCTTTATTATAATTCACTTCACAATAGTTTTGGAGGAAGAGAGGGTATAATAAAATAATAATTGAATTGCAATTTAATGATTACTAGCATCAAATTACTTACACCTATTTAGATAGTGGACTTTTGACATATTATATTTTTTTAACACTGTTGAATAGCTAAATTAATCCTAATTAAATAAATAAAAATAAGACAAAAAAATGCAGTCTTATCAAGACCAGCAAAGTTAAGTCCACCTGTGTGAAGAGTGCCCATATCGTTTTATGCAATATAGAGGAAAATGATCTGAGGTTCAGAAGCAAGCCTATCTTCATAATATGTTGGAGGTCAGAAAAGAAACTATAAGAACCGTAGTTAGATATATGTTGTCCCCTTAGACAAATTAAGGCCATTTATGTAAATTTCAATTTTCCATTTAAAAAATAGACTTTTATAGTAGCTTAACTGAACTGTATTTGTTTTGTTCTGCATTTCTGTATGAGTGACCATCAAAGTCAAGGTCCAAAGAATTTAAGTCAGGCCAATTACAAGATGACTGTGTTGCTGTCATAGAAAAGAATTAACTGGAAACAGCCACATAAACTTTAAGTGACACTGTTTCAAAGAAACTGAATAAAAATAATTTGCATAAATTTCGACTATGTCCTACTCATCGCTGTGCTTAACTTTCACAGTACAAAGAAAAATTGGTCATTCTGATTTACCACTATAGAAGAAATATATAAAATAATTATCAGGTAGAACAAACATCTTAGAGAATCACATAAAAATTTGATGTTTTCTTCTTTGTCAGGTGTCACTTTGAAATATGATCCCCTGGTAGAATATTAATAGATAGCTTCTCCAGTCATGTGGTCCTTGAAGGCAATAATATCACAAGTCTTAAGAATTAAAAAGAAGGTTAAAGTTTTTGTGCCTTTTTTTTTCTCTGCTCGAGTACCTAATAGGTTTCTGTAATATTTAGCATTAATGGAGAATGTCTTCCTCTTCTGATCTTGTCTCTCTGAATAATGTATCTAATATGTGTCCTTCTTCCTACTCAGATATCCTGCTACCAAATACAACAGAATCTGATTCTGAGTTTTGGGGGGCTTTTATTAGTTATATTTTCAGTGTTCATCATAGTGCTTAGTATAAAAGCGGTGTTTAGTAAATAACTGGTTAAGATAAGGGTCAATTCTGCCTTTGTGGCGAGAAAACAGCCAAAGACAAATACATAAACAAATGGGAGTGGTTGTGTTCTAATAAAACTTTATTTACAAAATAGGAAGTGGACCAAATTGGCCCATGATCTGTAGCTTCCCAACTGCTGGCTTAATGAATTTGAGTTAATAAATGGTTAATAACTGAAAAACAGCTCATAAACTTTGAGAAAGAAAAAGATCATGTTTCAAAGGATCATTTATAGATATTTGAGGTTTAATTAAGGAAAATATAAAGATGAGAAGTGGTTATAAGAAAACATTAGTTTTCTGGAATGATAGCCTTAAAATCCAAAGAGGTATATTTTTCTTACTCAGAGACTTTGCTGAAGTCAATGATAGCTTAAAACTGAGCAGATCCACAAGCACTGAGGTTGGATGTCAGTTCACCTTGAGAAGACAGCGGCTATATCCTATTGTGGATTAAAAAAAACAAATCCTGGTCTAAAATTGGCAGAGAACGAGCAATTGAACAATGAGAGAACAAGACATTTTTAAAATATAACCGTATTGTGTTAATCTGTGGCCTCCTCTTATAAAAATCGCTTCTAAAGAAGGTTGCCAAACTATTTCAAATATGCTGGGAAGACTTGTTCCAGGAACATTCTAGAATACAGGCTATAGCATACATGGTGAACACAATAGCTAATTGTCCGTGTACATCACATTCTTCTTAGTAATGCCATTTTAACAGGTTGCAAAGGCCACACATTCTCCTCTAAATTTTTAACTTGGGCATGAACATGCCAAGTTTTAAAAAGGCTTCAGCTGAATAGCCCACATTTTAGCACAATATCCACATGCTTGCTTTGGGGAAGAAGTATAGGTGGCCCTTTTTGGAAGTAATAAGATGTGCCAATATAGACAGTGTATCTTCTCTTGTGTATCCCATTACTAACAGCAGATTGTACACTTTATAAAACATAGTTTAGATGGCAGCATGACAATCCCTGGGATGTTGTGTAGAGACTTGTCACATCAGAAAGGTTCTGACCTTAACACATGTTGTAATCAGAACACATTAGTTTTTCTTATTCCCCAGGTTGTAAGTACACCAGAAATCTGGTTACTTGCAGCATAAATATGGAATAGCAGAAGCGCATGCAATCTTTGACTAAAGAATCTTTAGGGCAGAGTGGGCTTTGTGCAGCTTGCAGTGAAGAAAGATTGCTAGAGTTACTTCAGTCCCAAATAAGTTGCCCCAGAAGTCATTCAAAATTTTTCTGGGTAGTCTACATGCATCTGAATACTATATAGGTATATAATATGTGTGTGTGTGTGTGTGCACGCATGTGTGTGTGTGTACATGTGGCCTGGGGGTGTAAGATTCTCCATGTTTTCACACTAACATTAATTACCCATTAAGTTGCCGTTATTATATATTATGTGTGAAATAGAATTTGTCCATCTCAAAAGTATTACACCTCACCATTTGTATTCTATTTCATTATTTTATTTTTGTTGAAATACAATTGACATACAAATATTATATTACTTTCAGGTGTACAACATAGTGATTTGACATTTATATACATTTCAAAATGTTCACTACAATAAGTATAGTTATTATCTGTCACCATGCAAACTTATTACAACATTATGGCCTATATTCCCTATGCTTATTTTACATCCAAATGACTTATTTTTTAACTGGAATTTGTACCATTTAATCCCCTTCATTTATTTTGTCTATCCCCTAACCCCTGTCCCCTGTGGCAACCACAAGTTTGTTCTCTGTATCTGTGAGTCTGTTTCTGTTTTGTTTTGTTTGCTCATTTGTTTTGTTTTTTAGGTTCTGCATATAAGTAAAATCAAATGGTATTTGTCTTTCTATGTCTGACTTCTTTCACTTAGTATAATACTCTCTAAGTTCATTCATGTTTTCTCAAATGGCAAGATTTTATTCTTTTTTATGGCTGAGTAATATTCCATTGTGTATATGTACCTATATATACCACCTCTTCTTTATCCATTCATGTATTGATGGGAACTTTGGATGCTTCCATATCTTGGCTATTATAAATAATGCTGCAGTAAACAGGGATGCATATGTCTTTTCAAATTAGTGGTTTTGTTTCTTCTGGCAAATACCCTGAAGTGGAATTACTGGATCATATGATTTCTATTTTGAATTTTTTGAAGATCCTTCATGCTGTCTTCCATACTGACTGCACAAATTTATAATCCCACCAGTAGTGTATGAGGGTTCTCTTTTCTCTACATCCTCACATAACACTTGTTATTTCTTTTCTTTTTGATACTAGCCATTCTGACTGGTAGGAAGTGAAATTTCATTGTAGTTTTAATTTGCATTTCCCTGATGATTAGCAATGTGGAGCATCTTTTCATGTGTCTGTTGGCCATCTGTATGTCTTTGGAAAAATGTTTACTCAGGTCCTCTATTTTTTAATTGGATTGTGTGTGTGTGTGTGTGTGTGTGTGTGTGTGTGTGTGTGTGTGTGTGTTCAGTTGTATGAGTTCTTTATATATTTTGGATATTAGCACATTATTGGATATATCATTTGCAAATATCTTTTCTTATTCAGTAGGTTACCTTTTCATTTCATTGATGGTTTCCTTTGCTGTGAAAAACCTTTTTAGTATGACGTTGTTCCACTTGTTTATTTTTGCTTTTGCTGCCCTGTCCTAAAGAAACAGATCCAAATATACATTTCTAAGACTAATGTCCGAGAGTTTAAAGCTTATGTTTCTTTTAGTACTTTTAGGGTGTCAGGTCTTATATTTAGGCCTTTAATCCATTTGAGTTTATTTCTGTATATGGTATAAGAATGTAGTCCAGTTTCATTCTTTTGTATGTAGCTGCCCAATTTCCCCAGTATCATTTATTAAAGAGAATGACTTTTCCCCTGGCATATTCTTGCTTCTGTTGCTATAGATAAATTGACCATATACATATGGGTTTATTTCTGGGCTTTCTCTTCTATTCCATTAACCTATGTGTCTGCCTTTGTGCCAGTACCATACTGTTTAGACCAAATAGCTTTGCAGTATATTTTAAATCAGGGAGTGCAATACCTCTAGTTTTGTTTTTCTTTCTGAAAATTACTCTGGCTATTGTAGTTCCATACAAATTTTAGGATTATTTGTTGCAGCTCTGTGAAAAATGCCATTGGTATTTTGATAGGAATTACACTGAACCTATAGATTGCTTTGGGTACTCTGGCTATTTTAACAATATTAATTATTCCAGGCCTTGAGCATTTTTTATCTTTCATTTATTTATGTGGTCATCAATGCCTTGCAGTTTTCAGATATAGGTGTTTCACTTCCATCATTAAAATTAT
The DNA here is from genome assembly GCA_032199065.1 of Smutsia gigantea. NCBI lineage: Eukaryota > Metazoa > Chordata > Mammalia > Pholidota > Manidae > Smutsia > Smutsia gigantea. The sequence continues at coordinate 351,453 of JAVSCE010022541.1, read as the reverse complement.
TCCTGGGTATTTTCTTTTTGTTGCAATTGTAAATGAGATGTTTTCCTAATTTCTTTTTCTGATAGTTCATTTTTAGTATATAGAAATGCAACATATTTCTGTATACTGATTTCATATCCTGCAACTTTACTGAATTTATTAGTTCAAATATTTTTTGATGGCGTCTTTAGGGTTTCCTATATATTATATTATAGCATCTGCAAATAGTGACAATTTTACTTCCTCCTTTCCAATTTTTATGCCTTTTCTTGTCTGAATTCTGTGGCTAGGACTTTCGGTGCTATATTGAATAAAAGTGGTGAGAGTGGGCATCTTTGTTTTGTTCCTGATATCAGAGGAATTTTTCACTAGGAGTATGATGTTACCTGTGTGTCCTATATAGTCTTTCTTGAGGTATGTAGCTTCTATACTCACTCTGTTGAAACTTCCTATAATGAATGGTTATTTAATTTTGTCAGATACTTTCTCTGTATTTAGTGAGAGAATCACATGGTTTTTTCTACTTCATTTTGTTAATGTGGTATATCACTTTGATTGATTTGTGTATATTAAACAATCTTTCCATCAATAGAATAAATTCCATTTGATTGTGGTGCATGATCTTTTCAATATAATGTTGAGTTTGGTTTGCCAGTATATTTTGAGAAGCTTTATATCTGCATTCATCAAAGATATTGGTCTGTAATTTTCTTCTTTTAATAATGTTTTGTTTTGTTTCCAGTTTAGGTATTGGTATTGGGGCAATTCTGGCTCTATAGCATGACTTTGGAAGTGTTCCTTTCTCTTCAATTTTTTGTAATAGTTTGAGAAAGATAGGTATTAAGTGTTTTTTAAATGTTAGATAGAATTCACATGTGAAGCCATTAGGTCCTGAACTTTTTTTTATTGGATGTTTTTTGATTACTGATTCTATTTTGTTCCTAGAAATAAGTCTGTTCAGATTTTCTGTTTCTTCCTAATTCAGTCTTGGACTATTATATGTTTCTTGAAATTTATCCCTTTCTTGGAGGTTGTCTAATTTGTTGGTGTATAATTTTTCATAGTCTTTTATAATCATTTGTCTTCCTATGGTGTCAGTTGTAGCTTCTCTTTCATTTCTGATTTTATTTACTTGAGTACTCTCTTTCTTGATGAATTTGACTAATTTTATCAATTATATCTATCTTTTCAAAGAACCAGTTCTTAGTTGTTTTTATCCTTTCTTTTTCTCTTTTTTAGTATCTACTTCATTTATTTTCATTCTTATATTTATTATTTCCTATCATGTACTAGTTTACTAGTTTTTGGATTTGTTTGTTTTCCTTTATCTAGTGCCTTCAGGTGTCAAGTACTTGTTTATTTCAGGTTTTTCTTGTTTCTTGAGGTATGCCTGTATCGCTATAAACTTTCCTCTTAAAAGTGTTTTGCTGTGTCCCAAAGACTGGGGGCCGAAGTTGCTGTGTGTACACTGCTGGGTGGGGCCACTCCTGGTGGCTGGCTGAGGGGCCTCTCTGCTCTGCCGTTGGTGTGCTGGCAGGCTGGGCTGTCTGTTCCCTGGGATGGGAGGTACTTTGGAGGAGAGCTGGTTGGGCTGAATCAGCATGCTGTGTGGCAGAGTGGGAGCTGGTTTGGAGTGGAGCCTGCAGGCCTATGGCTGGAGTGGAGGCTTCAGGGAAACAGCAGGGCAGAGTGGGCAGTGCTAGCAAGAGAGATGGAGACTGTCAAGATGACCATCCATGGCATCAGGCCATCTAGGCGGATGGAGGACCAAAATTATGGCACTGGCTGGTACATCTGTTTTTGGAGAAAGATCCTACAGATCCTCCCTGTGTCTCTAGCACATGCCCTAAAACTAATCAATAAATCCCCTTCATGCATGGACCAGGCATTTTTTAAACTGCTTTCTCTGTGCTGAGTCTCAGAAGAATTGAGGGTGAATGTGGGCCCTTTGAGAGTGGAGTCCCAATGTCATACAGCCTTCAGACCCTCCCAGAGTTAGTCCCTGCTGATTTTCCAAGCTCCTGGAGGTAAGCCCCCATGGTTGTCAGAGCCAGATGTTACGGGGGCTCCTCTTGCCAGTGCAGATCTCCAGGGTGGGGTTGCCCCATATGGGGTTGGAACCCCTTATTCCTCAGGGAAGAGCTCTGTGCCTGTGATTTCCCTTTGGCTTCTGAGTCACCACACTGAGGGTTTGGGTCCTTACCAGACCATGTCTATGCCCCTCTTAGCTTTCTCAGAGAGAGAGTTGCTGTACGTGTAATTGCAGCCTTGGAGTGTCCAGAGGAGGAGATGAGCTCAGCATCCTCCTCCACCATCTTCCCTTCTCTCTCCTCTATTCCATTCTTTTAGATCTTAAACACCAGTAAAAACTGTTAAGTGGTTACAAAGGACAGAATACGTACTCTGTCTCTTCATCTTTGCCATCAGTGTTCTAAAAATTTTGTTTGTAGAATCAGCTGTTTAAACACAGGAGTATGTAGTGTCACAGAGGTGGAGATACTAACTGTGATCAATACAAAGTCGAGTACTTTTGAGTCATTACAAATTTATTCTCCAGTGCTCATGTGTGCCTGAGTCTACATCTGTCATCTATCAGGGCTGACAGGTTAAGAGTTCTCCAAATTGACTCTTCTGCAGAACTTTTCTCTATAGGGTAGGCAATTAAGAACTACTTGTTTGAAGGTTCAAAATCAACAATAACTAATGCAATTCTTTAGAATTTAGGCCAGTAAAAGATTGTTTCAGAAGGAATATCTTATCATTGATATTATTTAAATATCTGGTGAATGGTTAGCTTGTTATTGTTTGTAAATTGTCTAGACAAGGCTCTTATTGAACCTACTCAGGCTTGTATCCTGGGAAGGGAGTGATTAAAAATATTCAATTCTACAGAGGTATCTATTTAATCCAAATGTATTAACTCTCCACAAAGAGTGCCAGATTTAAGTTGAAAAGAGACATCTGCAGAAATTGTGGGCTTTGATATTAGTGAACTGGGATTGTTATCTCACAAATTACTAGCTAGGTGATTGATATATACTAATAGTAGTTTTAAACTCTTTCCAAGCTTATTTTCTTAAGTGGAAAGAATATAAATATATGAATGGCAATTGGATGACAACAAAGATATTTGTCCAGTGAACATCAAGAGGAAAAGGCTGAGATAAAGCCAAAGCAAAGAGGTAAAGATACTGGTGCCAGGGTTCTTGTTTGCAGAGTCAAAGAATAAACTTTGCAAACACTCAAGGTAGGAGAGCCAGGGAGAGGCTTTTATTGAGAGTTAAAGTGAGAGGACAGAGCTCCTGGCTCATGCCAGGAGGGGACAAGAGAGTCCCGGGGTAGTGCATTGTCTAGGGATTTTATAGACAGTTGAGGATTTTTGGGAATGTGAAAAAAGGCTTACGAGTGTGGACTCAAGTGGTCCCTGAATATTTAGAATTAACTTAACACAAGGAAGTTCCTGCTCTGATTTCTCCCTGAGATACAGGCTTCTTTGTCGGGGAGCATATCAAACACTGCCTGCCCAACCCCCAAAATGGGCTGAGCTATTATCTGTTTGCTAAAGAGTAAGTTAAGTATCTTACTTCTTAACTTCCTGGGAATTAAAATGCGATCTTATCTTTAAGGTGGAATCCTTACTGCCTTTTACTATGTTGTTTATGGATGGACCTGCATGCTAAATCAGTTGCCCAGTTTGCAAATCACCTATCAGGTCTGAAGGAGGAAAAACAGCACATAGGCCTGGGCCTTTCAGCATGCTAAAGTGAATCTTAGACATGATTACAAATGATTAGCATAATAAAAACATGGGTTACATTCCTTTATCAGGGGAATATTAACTGTTCTCACTGAAGAATGACTCTAGAGCTTAATTGTTAACACAGAGTTTTGGTAGGGGGCTTCCTTGCATGTAGTTACACTGCTCTGACTGTGATTGTCTTGCCTTGCTTTTTCCGGAGCCCTCACCCTACTCTGACTGCACCATGGTCCCTGTCTCAATGTCTTCGGAAGACAGATATATGTACTTCTAATCTACATATAGCCAATAAGAAGATCATGTGTGTGTATCAGAGGAGAGTGTTCCAATCACAGGATTCTAGTCCTAGCATACGTTTGGTTTATATGCTTTTAATTTTTTCTCCTCAAATGTGTGTGAGGCTGTGCATCTGCACTGTAAGAAAATTTAGTCTGTTTCCCATTTTCTTCTTGAATGGTATTTAAATAGCATGTTCACATTTTTATGACCTCTAATCAGAAGGGAATTTAAGCTGCTTTGTCTATCCACATTATTTTGGGGCATTTTATGCTCCAGGCTGTAAATTATATGCTTATAATCTTTTATTGGAAAAGATGGCCTCCTTTGTTTATGAGTGCATCAACAGCCATAGAAACAGCAGTCCCATCTCAAAAGGAGTGTGCTGACCAGGATGTATAATTTGTCTCACAAATGTCCCAATATAGTCAAAACATTCATAATTTAAACCTGAATTGGTGGAGTTCTCCAACTGTTTTCCATAATAGACCCTCAGAGAAAAAATATGAATATATTCTCCAATTCTATAAGAACTTGAATGATAATTCCAAGTCCTTAATGTAGAGAATAAAAATTTATTAATAACCCCAAAAATCTTTTAAAGCACACCCACACATGTTTTCTTCATGATGTACTGTCAGAACAACAGGACAAAAGTTTTATTTTCCAGTGTCTTTTCCAAATATACCAACAGAAGTATAATTAGGATCAAAAAATACCCTCACAACTTATTCTTGTACACCTCATGCCTCTTTAGGATTGGACATGTTTTTTATTTTTTAAACAATTTTGAACATTTTGAACTCAATTCTCCCCGAGTAAAAGACACACACAAATCCAGCTTCAAGGGCAAAGGTATTACAAATGGAAGTCCAGTTTCTCTCTCTTTATTGAAAGCTCAATTTAGATTCTCTTAAATAGAAGTAAAGAGTCTTTACTGCTTACATTTGCAAAATGATTTTCTGTTTCTTAAACTTACAGAAATCAAAATGATTTTCTGTTTATTAAACTTAAACAAATCTAAGAAGTAAAGCAAAATTAAAAAAAAAAATGTTAACACTCAGCCTTGATTAGCATATGCTTATTTGGTGACCATGCTCTGTACACTCAGTGAGAAGGGAGACACATCAAGACCTCTTCATTCAAACAGCCTTGCAGTGAACTCCACTTAGAATGGAGGTTTCATAACCTCCCCAAGCCAATGATCAAACGGTTCCTTCTAAACACAAACAGTATCCTTTCACAGCTCACAGTCTTTGGTATGGTCTCTCAATCTGTTCTGCAACTGGGTGATAAGCACTGACTGGCTGAAAGCTCTGAAATACACTGCAGTTGGGATGTTCTCTAGAACTGTGGTTTTCAATCATTTTTAGATAAGGACCCCTCAGAATATCTGACGAAAGTGATGTATGTATGTACATATAAAGCATTGCATACCAAATCAGGGGGTTCACAGACCTGTAGGTCCCCTGTTCCAGGGAATACATTATGCGTGTTTGGTTATTTCCAGTGGGCACAAGGTGTCTCACATTGCAATTTTACTTAGGTAGTGTGACAGCCCCCAGCCACATGCAGGTGACCTAGTATGTCCTTTTAAATGCTGAAAGACCGTATCTGAGGAAGAGGTAAAAACAAATAAGTATGGTTTAGCTTTTTAGAAATCTAGCAGTATAGAATCAAACTTAACTTAGGCAGGCCTTTTTTGGGGGGTCCTGCATGTTGCTAGTTCTGCAAAAACAGAATGACTTATAAAGATAGTGGGTTATCAGGACATCACCTTCTTTAGGTGTGGTCACAGAGCAAATATTCAAAGAGGCAAGGGAGCTGGCACTGTGAGAACCAAACAGCCTTTATCTCATCACTGAAATTCAGGTGATTCCTAGAGCACTTGATATGTAAGCATGAATTAGTTATAAGTGAAAAGGACAGCCCCATGCTGAAATATGGAGTAATCTTTAATTTTTATCTTTTCAACTCTGTTACTAGTTTCAATCTCATGTACTGTGACTCAAAAGCTAAAATGTGCCCTAGGAGTAGAAATGAGCCTGATATGTAGAAAACACATGATTTATTTGTAACATCATTTAAATGTGCATGTCTGTGCCTTTTAAGATAATTATTTTTGTCCCAGACCTGCAGCCAGCTATAATAAAAGTTTTATGCATGATACCTCAGACTTGTTCACGGTATCGGTTTCATTTATTGTGGCTGATACAGTAAAGACCTGGATTCTGTGTATATTTCTAATATGATATATTTTTTTATGGCTAACACTTTAAAAATGCTGGCTCGCTCTCAGATCCTGTGCTGAGCACCTGCATCAGTTCATTTAATACTCAGAACAGCCTGGTAAAGATGCTATTATTAACCTTGATGTAGATGGGGAAGCAGACACAGACAGAAGCTGAATTGCTCAGGCAATAATGCAGAGTCACAGTGAAGCTGGGATGTAAAGCCTGAGCCCCCTGACCACCAACTGGGGCTTTTATCTGCCATCTGGATAAAAGGGTTATGGAGAAAATTATTTACCTTGAATTATGCAAACATCCTTCCTCCCCCACATCTTTTCCCACATTCTTGGCAGAGGTGTTCACCAAGAGGTGAACGATAATAAAGACAGTCTCTGTTTGAATGGTCAAGAATCCCAGATACCCCATTGTTTGCTATCACAAGCCACCAACTGTAACAGGACAAAATGGGTCTTTTTAAATTCTAAGTGTTGGGGCTGGTGACTGTATTATTTCTTTATATCTTGCAGAGTTCTTGTCCTTTGATATATAAAGTGACTTCTTAAGCCAAAGTTTTATGAGGAAGTCCTAATTGTTCAACACCAGAAAACTAACAATAAGTGGATCATGCCAAAACTTAAGAGGGGAAGTCACCCCAAGGATAAGTTAAATTCAAAGACTTCTGAGTCAAAACACTTGCTTATGCTGATGAGTTCAAAGAAGCAGAGTAGGAAAAGCTTGCCCATACTGGTTTTCTGTGGTTGTTTACAGTTTGTAAAGCAATTAAACGGGGAGAGTTAATTGTCTCATGTCTTTTTGCAAGTATAAAATATGAGTGTTTTTAGCACAGAAAACTACAATAAAAAAACATTTAAAGAAACCCTAATTTCACCACCCAGGTAATACAAACTGGCATGACATTTATGAATGTTTTATGTGAATCTCCTATCACCTGTACTTAGAATTGGCCAACCAGATAGAAAGGCACTATAAAGGCACTATGTGAAGAGAGAGGCCTCTTTTCTCCACCTTCAAGCCCCCAATCAAAGATACCCACTGTTAATCCTTCCTTGGGATTAATTCCAGGAAAACATTTTACTTGTAAATTTGTGAAAACAAAATTCACTTTTCTGCCCCCAGTTTGTTAAAATATTAAATATTTTCTATATTAATACATTGAAATGTACCTCTTAATCTGGGTATCTCTTAGCTAAATTGATTAGTATCATATGGGTGAACATTAAGGTTGTTTGTAAGTTATTTTCTCAGCAAAAAATCCTGCAAGAAATATCCTTACTCATGCATCTTGAAATATTTCTGTATATAAATTCTTCAGCATGGCATTACTGTGTGCATATAAAAATCTAATAGATATCATCAAATTACTTTACAGAAAGGGTGGAATTTATTTTCCACCTAAATGCAAGGGATTGCCTATTTTCGTATAACTTGCTAGCATTGAACGTTGTAACAATATGTCATTCTGATAGTTGAAAAGAATAGTATCATTTTTTAGTTTCATTAATTTAATAATACTACTGACTTAGTTGAATACATTTTTTAGGCATTATGGATATCTTTGTTCCATAAAGTGTCTTCTCACATTTTTACTATTTTTTCCTACTGTGTTGTTATCTACCTTTCTCTTACTTACTTTTATGGGTCTTTGTAAATTAAAGAAAGTGAACCTTTGTCATATGCCTTGTTAACATTTTTTCCAGTTTATCACTAGTCTTTTGACTTCATTTTTCTTACCATGTGGGAAATTTTTATTTCCTTGATTTTTTTTAAAAACAGCATTATTGAGGTATAAATGAGATACCAAAAATGAGACATTTAATATATATAATTTGATGAATTTGGAGATATACATATATACCTGCATAGTATATATGAGACCATCACCACAATCAAGGTAAAAAAACATATCCACATTCAGCTTAGGAAAAAAACTCTCTTTTTAAAAAATATTAAGTAAACTCGATTTTTAATAGACTCTACGTTAGCTTCCCAGAGCTGCCATAACAATGTACAAAAAACTTGGAGTCGAAGACAATAGAAATTTTTCTTTTGCAGTTCTGGAATCTAGAGATCTGAAAGCACCTTGTAAGCAAGGCTTTGCCCCCCACCGAAGGTTCCTTCCGTGCCCTTTTCTAGCTTCTGTGGCTGCCAATCCTTGGTGTTTGCTTATAGAGACATTGCTTCAATCTCCGCCTTCTCATTACATGGCATTCTCCCTGTGTGTCCATTGATGTCCTTATTTTCTTTTCTTTAAACACAGCAGACATTGGATTAGGACCCATCCTAATCCAGTGTGGCTTCTTAATTTAACGAAGTATATCTGCAAAGACCCTATTTTCACATACGATCTGTCACATTCTGAGGTTCTAGGAGAACACAGATTTTGCAAGGACACTATTCAGCCCAATACAAACTCATGGTTTTGCTTTTCTCATTTCAATCTTTCAACAGTTTGGAAATTGTTTTTGTGTAAGGTAGTGTTTTTCAAACTTTAGCATACACCAGAGTCACCTGGAGGATTTGGTAAAATACAGGTAGTCAGGCCCCACACCCAGAGTTTCTGATGTGAACTGAGGTTTGAGATTGCTATTGGTCTGGGTACCACACTCTGAGAACCTTATGGGTTGACCGTGTCCTTCCAAAATTCGGGTGTCCAAGTCCTAACCACCCATACCTCCACATGTGACTGTATGTGGAGATAGGGCCTTCAAAGAAATCATGAAGCTGAAGTGAAGTCACTGGTGTGGGCCCTGATCCAAAATAAGTAGTGTCTTCATAAGAAGAGGAGATTAGTTAGCTTTTTTTGATAATAGCCATCCTTACAGGTGTGAGGTGATATCTCACTGTGGTCTGGATTTGTATTTCCCCGATGATTAGTGATGTGGAGCATCTTTTCATGTGTCTGTTGGCCATTTGTGTGTCTTCTTTGGAGAAATGTCTATCCAGGTCCTTTGTCCATTTTTTAATGGGACTGTTTGGTTTTTTTTGCTATTAAATTTTATGAGTTATTTATTTTAGATATTAATCCCTTAACTCCATATGTGGTTTGCAAAGCCCATTCTATATATTGCCTTTTCAATTTATTGATGGTTTCCACTGTTGGGCAAAAGCTTTTAGTTGGATGTAGTCCCAGTTGTTTATTTTAGCTTTGTTGCCAAGACAAGAGAATCTTGGGGAGAATGTGGAGAAAATGGAACCCTTACTCACTGTTGGTGAGAATGTAAATTGGTATAGCCAGTAAGGAAAACAGTATGGCATTGTCTCAAAAAATTAGAGATAGAATTACCATTTGATGCAGCAATCCTACTCCTGGGTATATATCCAATGGAAATGAAATCAGTTATCTTGAAGAGATTTTGCATCCCTGTGTTCATCACAGCATTATTCACGATAGCTATGATGTGGAAATAACTTCAGTGTCAAAATAGTGAGAAAACAAATTACTGTTGTTTATGCCACTCAGTCTATGATATTTGTTACTGCAGCCCTAGAAAACTACTACAGAACCTCTAGCCTAAGAAATGACGAAAAGGTTGCTTTTACATTGTTCTTTGTGCAGATACCAGTGAGTGAATTTTTCCATCAATCTCACTTTTCCCCACTGGTTTACAATGTCATCCTTCTAATTAACCAAAGTCCTATATTTATTATAATTTACTCGGGCCTCTATTCTGGTCCATTCAACTTCTTCTTATTTAGAGAGCTCCAAAGTGCTTTAATATATTGACATAATCTGGAGTTGACATTGTTAATGTGTCAAAGGTTTTAATATTTGTGATATTTTAACATGTTCTATGGTTCTTCTCTTTTTATTAGCCTTCTTTCCTCAGAATTCTTTTAGATTTTTCCCCTCTTTTTCAAATGGGAACTAGATAATATTTTGCCTTTTGTTATTTAATTATAATTACATTTTATTTACCCATTAGTTTGTAGTGAATTGGTACTTTTACAGTTTTCCTAACCAAGAGCGTATTATGTCTTTCCATTTACTTAAATATAATTTTACATCATTTAGTATATCTCAGTTTTCTCTATGTAAGTCTTGCACATTGCTACCTTTATTTCCATGCATTGCATTTTTTCCTTGTGAATGCGATTGCAAATGGGATATTTTCTATTATTGCACCTTTGTGCTTCATTTTTATATATAAATATGATTCCATTTTAATGATACCTATTTTTCTAATATTTTTCAGTTGATTCTTGAGATTGCTAGGTAGACAGTTTACAGCTTTTAAGTTTTTATCCTCCAGTTTGAGACTTACCACTTCAACATTTTCTATTGTTAATTTGTGCTAGCTAACTGTATCAATCAGGGTTCTTAAGTGAAGCAATAGCAACCGATTCTGGTTTGTTAATCAGAAAAGGAATTTAGACAATAACTGAAATGGAAGGCTAGTGGAGGCCTGTCAGCAAAAACCAAAGCAAAATGATGCCACACAGTCTTTTTGGTGACAGCCCTCCTGCCACCACCGCACAGGGAGGCACAGCTTGGGCAGCCAGTATTGCCCGCACCTCTCAGAGCACCTCTGCCCCTGGAGCTGCTAGATGGCTCCCACTCCCTACTTAATCACCCACTCTCCTTGCTCCTTTGTCCTGCAAGCACCTGCCAAAGTCATGTGTCTCTTCTCCACTGGCCAGAAGGACTAGGGAAGCCAGAAACTGGCTCTGCCAATGCTGTGGGCCCTGCATCCTCAAGTGCTGCGTTCTGTTTTTGTCCTTGACTTTAACAGAATAGTTCTCATTTTTCACCATGAACAATCATGCTAACTTTGGTTGAAATACATACTTTTACCATGCTAAGGTTTAGTACTCTGTAGACCATTCAGTTTTTTTTTTAAATCAGGAATGGATTTCAATTTTGACAGACATCTGACTGACACAGTAAGAAGAACATCATGAGTTTGTTTTCACTTAACATATTCATTTTATGTATTACATTAGTAGACTTTTGAGGCATCCCTGTATTTCTGCATTAAACTTTCCATGATCCTGTTGTTCTTACATATACAGCTGGCTTCCCTATTTCCATTGTTAAATGTTGTATTTAAAATTGGTATTTATTTGGGAAGCCAGTCAGTACTTACATATTATGTATTGGTCACACATTATAACAGCATTTACATGGCTTCTGAAGTGAGTATGCAGATTTCCTTCTTTCTCTGTGATAGGAGAGTGTCAGAAAGATTATTTGAAACCTTGAAGAAATTTTTGTGTTAAACCACTTATTGTGAGGTTTTGTGCATATACTTCAGGGGTCACTTGTGGCTTGTTTTTGTTTCCACAGGGAATGATTTATTTAACTCAACTTAAAAACTTTGAGAAGAGACCTTTAAAATAATTCCATTATGATTCTTTAAATTTCAAAATTTATGGTTAGTATCCTATTTATTACAAACTTTGTGATTTTGTTTTTCCCTTTATTCTTAATTAGTCCTTTCCATAATCCACTATATTTTTCTTTCCAAAGAACTTACCCCTTTATTAATGCTGTGCTTTGTTTCTTTATTAGTACATTCTTAATATTTTCTTAATTAGATTTCTAGTCCTTCTTTCTACAGGATATATTTTTATTCTCTAGGCAATTTTTAAGGCTACCTTCTTCACTCAGACTTTTAATTGATTCATTAGCACATTTACAATGTCTGTAATTCCTGCACACTTTGGGAGATATATGAATATTTCCATTATGTCCAAAAATACAGTTAATTTTAAACATATTTTACAGAAAATAGAAAAAATATGTATCTTCTGTTTTGGAGGTATAAAGTTTGATGGGGATATTAGCAAATACACAAATAAAATCTATCGTTAAATAATATTTAATATAAACATAAAATATATAGATATGTGACTAAATATATATATGTAGAAATGCTACATGCTTTTTATTTTGTTTACTAGATTTTTCATGGCCTTATTGATATAAATTAAGATCTTCTTTCTATTGATTTTTAAATATTTCCTACATTTCATTATTTAGACATCTTGAGGCTTTTTTATTTGTTGTATAAAGATTTATTAGAGTTCTAATCTCATTGTGTGTTCTCCTTGCTTCATTAACACTTTTTGTCTTGTATTAAACTTTCTTAGGAATCAATATTGCCATAACTTTCTTCAAATAGCATTTGTTTGGTTTAAATATGTCCATAATTTTACTTTTAAGCTTTCTTAATCAGTTTGTTTCATTACACATTTTGTATAAAATACAGGGTGATTTTTATGTTTTTCAACCAATCTGAGTCTTTTAAAAATAAGTTAGGATATTTTATTTCTCTTTGTCTTTGGGTTTTTATGATTATTCTTCAGCACCAGGTTTTAAAACAGCTATTAAAATTTTATTTTTCATGTAGCTCAATTTTCATATGTATATATGTGTGTGTGTGTGTGTGTTTGTATTTTTCCCCCTGCATTCAACTGAAATCCATTCTTTCCCTTTATTTTTCCCTTCTCTTTTCCATTTATTCTTTGTCTGACTCAATTTTGCAGCTGTAGTTATCAAAAAATGATAATTTCCCATGATAGTGTTCATTTCTTAGACTGGTTTCCTTAAATTTGAATATCCGATTGCGTGAAGCAGTTTTGGGATAGCAAGTTTATCCCTCTCATAGTGTTGGTCCTCTTGTTATGGAGAAGTTCAACCTAGGGTATTACACAACCCCTCATTCCTGCCCACCCTTGCAAACCTTTTCAAGTTTCTCAATTTATTTTTCTGCCTTAAAACCTAAAAACAATTTTTTTCTTATTATTCCAACCAGAATATGTCTTCTTTTATCATTTTGTATAATTTGTTTTTTTTCCTGTACACTGAATTTTAGTTATTTCTTTTTCAATGAACAGTTTTGGTTATTTCTTGATTTCCAGCAAGCTTTGTTCTAGCCTGTCTTTGCATATTCTGTTCTAACTTTTCCTTTTCCATTTATTGAATTGTCTTCAGCAACACTGATCATCTTGATGTTCAGTTGACTTCGGTTCAGTTGATTTGGATTTGGTCTAAGAGAGCCGATCTACCACCTCTTTGCTGTGTTTCCTTGGAGAGAACATGAAAGAAGCACAGAGAAGCAAGTTAGTAAAATTTAATTACTAAACATTAGTGCTGGGAAGAGCTTTGAGACCTCAGGTCTGATGCCTTCAATTTTCAAAGCAGAAGTCTCAACTTAAGAATTCAAGTGATTTGCCCCAAGACATATACTTTGAGGAAAGCTTTTGGAAAATGTAAATGAACTCCTCTTACTCCTAACCAATGTTGATTGCTACATAATTTACAATTTTGTAAAACTCAATTCTTTATCTGTTAAAGGAGGACAAAAAACCTATTTCATAGAACTGATGTGGCCTTTATGTGGAATATAAATTAATTTATTAGCATAGGACATAGCTTATAACTAGTGCTCTGTAAAAACCACTATGATATGGAGGTGGTGGGGAGGGAATTACTTCTGAAATATTGGTATATTGCCACTGCAAGACTAATGTGTATTCCATCCATTTGAGAGGAAAACAAAAGCTTTATTGTTTCATTTCAGTGGGACAGGTCACTTGGGCATCTCAGATATTTCTCACTACTTTTTAGTTTTCTGGCTGGTCTCATGCTGCATTTTCCTGCTGAGGATATCATCCCATTTCTTCTTCATTTACACACTAATGCTTCTATCAAACCAGAGTCAAGACAACCCTACAGCAGGCAACATTCATGACTTGACTTTTTGCCACTGCAGTTTAAAATGCTTACCTGGCAGACTGTCAACTTGTTTCTGGTCTCCATGTATATTTTCATATTTGCTTGTCTCCTGAACATTGTTTTCAGGTCACCAAGACCAGAAGCTCTGTATTCTCGTTTTGTATCCCGCATAATGCCTAGCACAATGCAATCCCTTTTGTCAGTACTTGGCAGACACTTCTAGAAGAAGGAATAGCCAGTTTATCTATTTTCTGTTTCCTATGTGTTTTGCCCTCTCACAAACTACCTGGTGATAAGGTATGGGGTGAATGGTAAGTTTTATACACAGTTATATGGCTAAATAAAGAAAAGTTTCTATTTAAATATAGCACTTGTACTGGACAGAATTTCCCCTTCCTTAACTTTTCCTCCAAAGTGTATCACCAGGTGAGCTATTTTCATCCCTTTTAGGCTATATTGAATGTTCCTTAAATGTTATTTTACTTTGTATCCAAAACATTTATTTTGGAGATGCCTTAAGTCAATTGTTGACCTGTTGACTTTTGACCTCATGACCCCATGAGAGGTTCAGCATAAGAGCACAGCCAGAGGGGTTGAGATATGACCGTGTAGTTTTAAGTCAGAGTGCTTTTGTCGTTCTAGATAGGTCCTCATTTATGCTTTTGCTTACTTTACAGTATTTTTCTTCAAATGAACTGTAAACTCCCAAAATTAGAGGGCTCATTATATTTATCTGACATCCCAAATTTTATCTGTGAGTTAAAAAAAAAAATTCCAAGATTGGTTCAGAAAATTTGGCATTTAAGCAGGATCATACTGACTTTTATGGGATTAATAATTCATATATTTTATCGCATTTGGGGCATTTCAGTAAGTCCATTATACCTATATTTTCTGTGCAGTCAGTAAATTTTGTAGCTCTTAAAACCCACGAAATGAAATATAGGTTTGAAAAGCCATAACACTATCAATACATTAATATTTATGTGGCTCTTTTCATGACAAACATTCTAAAATGCTCTCCAGTAAAATAAAATGAAATAAAGCATGAAGAGAATGTGGATGATTACAAGTCAAAAGGTCACTTTAAAAGACAAATCAAATGAATTGTTTTGGCAAAGTGATTGACCAGTTTACACAAAAGATACTAACTCCACTTAGGTGACCTCAAGCTTGAGAAAGCCAAGAATTAGAAGCAGCCTCTCAACAATTAGGAAAGCGTTGTAATTAAAAAGTCACATTCAGCAAAACCTTTCTACTCACTCAGATAAGACAGTACAGTTCCTATCGGGCTATAAACTACCAGGGTTTCAGCCCCGGTGCCATTTTCATAACTCTATTAATATGACTTTGCAGTTCTAAATTATAAATAAGGGTAAATAAGCTGATGAAATGTAGTCATAAAGACACCTTTAATTTATTGTGGGGTATTATTTTCTTCACACATCACAGAAACAAATTATTGATACAAATTATGCTAATTTCTTTCCGTGATGAGGTCACTCATGAGTGAAAGATAAATCTGAGGACAAAAGCCTTTAGGGCACATCTACTGCTTCTCTAATTGTGCGTTGTCTCTCCTAATTTCCTTTAAAAATGAATGGTTCTATGGAAAGATGTTCTTCAATTTAAAATGTTTTTACTTGTTCTAATTTGAATAGGAGTGATGAAGAAAGGGAGAAAATATGTGGAGTATTTTCCAGGATGCTGCTAAAGCACACAGTTACAGAGACAGAGGAAAGGAAGAGGCCAGAAGGTCATATAATCCTAACATATTGTTGCTAGAACATTCTAAGGTACTAAAATGCTTCCAGTGATTTTGAAGACTTAATTCTTTTTTGCCAGGTTTGACCCCATTATCCTGCACAGAGAGTTGCTGTAATGATAGGTTGCTGATTTTTTTCCCGCTGATCTGGGAAGCCCTGGGAAAAAGGTCACCAGTGAGCATTTAGTTTAACTACATATTAATTTATCTTAAGAGGAAGGACTAGGAATAAGAAATAACCAAGACTGATGAACACATTTCATGATTCTGTCATATTCCACTAAGGATCAATGCTTTCTGATATAATTATATATTTTAGCAGTGAGGTCTACTGGCTTAATTATCTTCCTCTCCTGGGGGCCAACATCCTGAATGAAAAGAATATTCATAACTTGTTCTTTCCTAATTGAAACAGGCTTAGTTCCCAATATGGTGTACTTGCAATGATTCCCTGTTCCATTAAGAATTCCATTGTCTGACTCCTACACTTAAAAGGCTTCTAAGATAAAATATACCATGATCTGGACCCTTTATGACTTTCCAGCTGCATATCTCATGTCATGTTCTAATAATATAACACTGATGAGTTCCATGAATCGTCCATGCTGTTCCCTCCCTTATTCCTCTTTTCCCTGTCCGGAATGCCTTATGTTATTCCCCCCTTCCCCACCTGTCTAACTCCTATTCTTCCTTTGAGACTTAATTGAGGCATCGCCTCTTTTAGAGATATTTTATGACATTGTCTTCCTTTCTTTGAGCCTGAATAGTACTCATAGAGCCTCCTTATGGGTACCTGTATCACTATGTCACTGTAACTGAGTCACAGAATGCAAGCTTTTCAACGTGCAGCCTTGAACGAATTCATCTTTACATTCTAAGCACCTATCAGAGTTGGTGACATTTAATAGAAGCCCAACAGTTATTTGAATGAGTAAATGAGATGTCACCAGGCAAAGTTTAACCTCGCATAATTGCTACACAGGAAAACTCATTGCACCAGAGCTGCCTTTCAAGAGATCCTCATCCCCTTGTAAATAGGCATCTATAACCAACAGCATTGCCAAATCTTTGTAGTTGGCTTTTAAAATTAAAGGAGTTCCAGTTTCTGCCCTAACAGTGTTTAGATTAGACTTGTTAGATAACCCCAGAGGCTTATGTGAGAATTAAATTAAGAAGCAAAACAAAACAAAATAAAATATTGGGAACAATCAATCTATATTAGACACTGAATTTGGCTGAAAGGTCTGGTAATGCCCTGAAATCTGTGGACCCCAAGCAGCCTTCTTGCTGGGTTATCATATCGCTGCTTATAAATCCAGAATGTAGTTAAGCTTCTTTTTTAGATAGGTATACCCATTATTTATTCTAAGTTACAGACTTATTAGTTTCACATGCATTCCTTCTGAAATGTCCTGCTAGGTAAATGATAAGCCTGGGTTTCTCAGGCATGTTTTCACAAGAGCAGCATAGATCTTGATCTGAGTATTTGATTATTGACCTCTAGTCCATACTTTAACAACTTGAGGAGTAATTATTAGTATTAACATCATTGCTCACAGCTTTCTGACACCTGTAGCCCTTTGATCATGGATAGCAACTGAATATGGGCTAAGATTCTGGCTTTATGATGTTCATACAGAACCTACATTCACATCTACTGTAGTCTTTCCAAACCTTAATTCCTGGATCTCTCACATCCAAATTACCTGGGATGATTGTTAAAAGGCAGGCATTGGAACCCCACCACAAACTGAATCAATTATAATTTCTAAGTGTCAATCAAGGAATATGGATCTTTATTAAGGGATTTTTAAAAATGGCATCATTAATCTAGAAAGGCAGAGTCCGTTGTATAATAATTACTTTCAGTGGAGTAAATCATGAATGTCTTATTTGGACATGTATTTTTCATTCTGTAGGTATTTATTGACAGTTCAACTATGTGTCGCCCTTTTAGTTGTGGGGGATGTGAAGGTAAAAAGGGAATTAAGATGCTCAGGGTTTGGAGGTTGTCAGACAGCATATGAATAAACTAAACAACTGAACGCTTATAAAAAAGATGATGCCCCTAACCCACCTACCCCCACCGACACACTAAAATATTGGAAGCTAAACATTTTCTTATATGTGCATGACAAGGTTATAATACCAGACTAGAAACAGTCTTCATTGTAGAAGCAATCACATATCAACTCTTCCAAAACTAAGGTGTCAACAGACCTCCAGTATCAAACTGGTAGATAAATTATAACGCTGCTCTGTGACAGCCTATCTCATCCACTTGATGCCTAGGAATCCAGCTTGCAACAATTTTATCTTTCTAGGGCATATCAGGAAGTGATATTGCAAGCATATATCTGGATGCTTAAAATGAATGTTTTTTTGAGATTTGATTTATTATGTAATGGGCAAGATAGAGTGTTTGGTTTTAGTCACTTTACAATGTTCTCAGACTTAAACTACAGTTGTGCTTTGTGGCATAAATTTCGAGGCTCTCACCTGCTCTGTTGTCTGCATGCTGTGGGAACTGCTCTTCCCAAGGAGACCATTGATCTTGCTAGTGGAGTCATCTGTAAGTTCTCTCCCAGTGCATGTGGCTTGGACTTCTGTGTGGGGAGTTACCCCCGTTAATGAGCTCAGTTCTCTTAAGTTAATGGCAGTTCCACTCCAGTCTTCGAAAGCTGATAAAACATTTAGCTGGTTGCTTAGCTGTCATCCTGTAATTCAGATACAAAGTTGAGCAGAACATTAACTGTACTGCCATGCAATAGCTATCAAAAACTTGGTTAAGACATACAGTATTCTCAATAATGTAAAATCTGTCATTTGATTAAGCCAGATCACCACATTTTTAAACCCAATCACTACCTTTTTATTCAACATTAATTACCCCTTTGGCTTGTCATCACCTTACATTGAAAGGTGTCATCAGAAACAAACTTCAGGGCTCTGCCATGTATTTACTGCAAGGATTAAGCTGCTGGTTCACCATGTGACAGATAATCCTTCTGAGGGGCCTGGGAGAGAGATTTCTCTGTGCTTCTCCAGAGCAATTGGTACATATTTATCTTATGAACACAGTGAATTACATAAATAGCCATGTTTTTCCTCTGTCTGCTGACTGGTAGAAGGGAAGTGACAAATCTGAGATCTCCTTTTACTATGTGCACTGGATTTTATGGTGTAAGTGTTGTTAACTTGTCTCCTGGCACCTTCACTTTCATTACCCTTAGTTTTTCATTGCCTCAACTTCCTTCCCAAATGAAAACATATTTTATTTTTCTCCTCCATGTGTTTCTTCATGAGATGCGCTAAATTATTCCAGGAACAAGGCAAAATAATGTAGTTGGGCTGTTTGTTTGCTCGTTTGTTTAAAGATGAGTGATCACTAAAGATGAAGTTGAAAGGCTTAAATTACAATGAAATGACTCCAAAGACTGGGTAGAAAGGAAAGGAAGAGAAAGAGAACTGGGAAAACTTAGACATATCCGAGAATGCACTTTGGGAAGCACTTGAAATGGAGGCCCAGCTTCATAAGAGAACCACGTGGCTGGCTTTGACCACCCAGTTCCAGAAGGTAAAAAAATGCCTGGAGGAATGGAAGTGGTTCTAGGCAAGAGGCTAAGGTCCTATATTCCTGTGTGTATCAGAGGCAATTATGCACTGAGAAATTGGGGCAGGGCATATACTTACTACATTGGCTTTTGTTATATCAGCTGTTGTGTTTTCATCACAAATGTCCCTACAACTGAAAGTACCCAACTCAGCATATTTTAATTAAGGAATCAACTCCAGCACGTTTTGTCCAGTTTAGTACGGACTACTTTCGTTGTGGTGGTTGTTGTTCTGGTAATACTTGATGATACCAGATTTAAATGGTTAACCCTTAATTATAACAGGCCATGTGCACGGGAAGACCATTTCAATGTTGCTGTTGGAATTACCATTGAATATCAGAGCTAGAAAATATCCTAAAGAACATCCAGTCTAATCTGTTTATTAGAAATTGCTGAGACTGGCACTCAGACATATTCGTTGCCCAAGTTCATAACCAGTTAGTGAAAGAACCAGAAGCAGAACAGAAATTACCTTAGTCATGTACCTGCAAAAATTCAGAATGTCTCAGTTATTAAAAGTCTCCCTGTTGAGGGCATTGTACTATTTTATTTACAGAGACCTAGTTCTATATCTACTAGATGCTAAAACCAGAAACAGAAGTTCCTGTTACTGGACACTTGGAAATGCAATTCACGATCTATGGCTGTGTGGAGTGCCTAGAGGTAAAAGGGACTGAAGGTAAAATTTGAGGAGACGGCATTGGGGGTATTTTAATGACAGCACTATGACAGGATGGCCCTGGTGATTGGAGGTAGCTAATAGAAACAAATACAGGAAGATCTATGCTTGCTTGTTAGTGGGTGCATTGAAGTAATTTTCTTGATAATCTAGGTAAAGGACCATATTTCTGCTTAAAATTAAGATGAATGAGTCTAATGGGGTTTTCAAGATTTTATTATCTAAATAATTATCTCATTTTTTTTAAATTTATTTTTGCTGGTGTAGACAAAGCAATAGTTATTAAATTTCTGCAATCATAGATTAAGACGTTTTCTGCTTACAAAGCAAATTGTGACCGAGAGCTTAGAATTTAGGGAATTTGTCTATTGTAAGCAGTCTGGAGACCTCAGTTGAGAATAATATTGTTCCTCCAACACAGGAAGGTTTTCTTTGTTTCTTTGTGGGCTGTTTTAGTTGCTGGAGTTTCTAATCATCTAGGTAATTGCCTCAACAATATTTATTTTATTTTGGTAAGCAGACTATATTTACATGAAGCTGAGAATAGGGACCTAAGGATTCTCCTGCTATTTGGCTTTCCATGTCTTTAAATGTAAAGTAACTGTAAAAGACAGTACTCTTCTCCTTTGCTCATACCTTCTGCTAGCATCAATGGCCTCTCACATTTACCAAAAGGCTTTTCAACACATTGTCTTTTTTTTAAAGTGTGTGTATATATATATATACATATGTATATGTTATTGAAGTACAGTAGATATACAATGTTACATTGGCTTCAAGTATGCAACACAGTGGTTCAACAGTTACACCCATTATTAAATCCTCACCCCAACTAGTCCAGTTACTGTCAAAATAGAAAGATGTAATAGAACCATTGGCTATATTCTCTATGCTGCACTTCGATCCCATTACCAACTTCTATTATGATTGAGATTTTCCAACACACTGTCTTTTGATTTTCATAATTTCATGAAGCAATCAGGGAAGGTTCAGTCATTTTATTTTATGAGTCAGAAAGTGAGTCAGGGGTGGAATATGGACCAGATTCTACATCCTCTGATTCCTGAACCAGCACTTTTATTACTGCCATTGTCACAGCCGTGGTCCTGGTCCCCACAACCTCTCAGATGGATTAATTACAAAGGCATGAAAAAATGCTTTCTTGTTTCTAGTCCCCTTCTCCCAGTCCATCTCCAGTTCACTTGCTCATTTGAATAGACTCAAAGATTACTTGAATTAAATATCAAAGATAATTGCCCTGGGCTTTCTTGTTGATCTACAATGGGAGCTGGTTGAGTTCTATACTCACACATGGCCAACCAGCATGTATGGAGCAATTCATGTCAGATGGAGAATACATTGTTTTCTCTATATGCAGTTTTTGGCTAAAACAAAGCACTTGAAAGTCAAAGACAAGGAGAATATTCAAAGTTCAAACAAAAAACTAGACACAAAAATATTGGCAGAGAACAAAAAAAGACACCATAGCTTTTGCACATAAAAAGGTAATACATGTGGCATAACGGAGATTCTAGGGACAAGATAAGTTCTGGCTAAACAAAGCAAGTTTTGCTATACTGTGTCAGGGGTGAGATATTTGGGAAGGTTTTTAAAAATATATTAATATATATACAATGGACTGAGCAACGTGTGTGTGTGTGTGTGTGTGTGTGTGTTGCTTTTTACTGAGAATAAGATGATATAAAGAGTATGAAAATTATAAAACCCTACACAAGTTTTCCCATTACCATAGATAAGTAATATCAAAGGATCCGTGTTAGTGGAAATATGGCTAATGTTAGAAATCAGTGAACGGTATTTCTCCGATATGTAAGTGACTTCTTGGAATTAAATCAAGAACTTACAGAGGCAAATGAATTATTTCAGACAGCTGGGTTTCCATTGAGAACACTCTTTCTGGTAGCACATTTGCATTGGCTGGAGGGGGTCCCTTTGCCCAAGGCTTCGTGCTTCCCTCTGGAGGGCATTCAGTAGGACTAAGAGAGCTGGCGTTTTGAGCCACTGACTTGCCTCTTGAAAGAAATGACTTGCCTGATTGGAACTTGGAGAGAAATTGGGCCTAATATGTTTCCCCGTTCTGTGGGAGCCAACTGGCCTCAGGATGCACACATTCTTCTGGAGCCGCCATGCAGTAGGTTCTAAGCAGGCTTGTGAGTCTGAAAGGCCAGGGATGGGAATGGAAGAGTCTAATTCAAAGGTGAATCCCTCTGCTTTTGTTTACCTAAACCACAGAAGCCAGTATAGCTTGATTAAGAATGAAAGTGATCTGAAAATTGACATCTTCCTGACTCTCATGACTCTCTATACTGGTTCTGCATAGAGGAAAGTAAGAGAGCAGGTAGTTATTTATGGATTGTCAAACCTGACAGCTGCCTTTCCTTTCTTGGTGGAAGCCGTAAGGTACATCAATCAGGGCTAAGGAACTGGAAATGCTCATTGACCTAAAGGGGGAACTCCACTACCCATAACATTCCACAGAAGATGAAAGAGAGGAATGTTCTCCACAAGAAATTGTAAATAGTAATAATCCTACAAGGACATAGCCAATTCATTAATTATAAAATCAGTCCTTTTTCTATGTGGGCAGCAGTGCTAGATGTTAAAAATGCTAATGTTCCTCTCAAAATAAACAAAAATGTGTTCCTTTTGTGATTAGACAGATTCAGCTTAGTTAAAAAGACATGGTGGGTTGTAATGGAAGGCGCAGTATCTAATGCTGTTAGTTAACTTTTATTCTGCCGAGTGATTTTAATTCATTTCCTTAGACTAAACATTCAGCATTGCCCTCCAGCTAACAGCTCTGGAGACGAAGGGTATCATTTATAAACTGGTCCCATTTGTCTCTCAAGGCTCAAATTTCCTCCCCCACTCCTTCCCCCAATTCTCCTGACATGATTTGAAACAAGACTTCTTTTTAGCTTAGAACATGATCTTATAAACGTTAGAAATATTTTCTGTAATGACACATTTTTGTTTTTCTTTTTATGATGTTGAGTTTCTTGGTAGAGTTTTAGAGAGAAGTGTGTCTACTCTACACATTTCTATTTTTGGAAAACAACATTATGAGTCCAAGGTTTTTAATAAACTCTTTGCTTCAGTCCTTGGAAAAGTCTTTAAATATAGTCCAAAACTGTATGAATAATTTTACCAAAAAGTAGGTAGTGTTATAATATAAGCTCAGGGCTTCAGTAGAGCAAGGACTGGATTTTTGACAAACACAACTTTGAGTCTCGCTGCTCGGTTATATGGTCAGGAACAAGTAGCACAGAAATTGCTTTTATGCTCTTTTTCTGTTCATTCCCAGCCACATACACTCATGATGAAAAGCTCTTGAAAAGACATCAGTTAAATAGCCCTCTGGCAGGATAAACCGGTGCTGAACTTTGGAATGTTTTACACAAAGTGAGTAATCTGTGCTTGCTTGTTTCATAATCAAAAACCATAATTTGCATATATATTACTTAGTGACTCCTCTATCCTAAGTCATTTTACATTAAAAACAAATTTTGGTGTGACCTTTATCTTTCGGGAGTTTATTTTCCTTCTTGCTTCTTCCTTGGTCAAACCCCATGCTTCAGCAGATGCTACAGGTGAAAACCACTTTCCTGAACTGAATGAATCACATGAAGCAGAAAGACTTAGATTAACCCCAGTTCTTCCACTGTCAACCATAAAACAATCCTTTTTCTTTTCTTTTTTTTAAAGAGGAAGTATGAACCTTTGACCTTTGTCTTAGACTTCCCAGAGAAGGAAGGAAATGCTCTAGCGGCTAGCCACGCCATTTGTGTGATTTGGTACAAGATCTTGTTTCCTGAGCTATCTTGATCCGTGGAACTGTTTGATCACTGGGTTAGAAACTGCTCCTGCACTCTCACTTGGAGAGTACATTGCTCATGGGCTACACTTAAAACTTGGGAGCAGAGGGGAAGAAAATGGAGCTTATGACTTGAACACATGAAAATGAATAGCTATGGGTAGGTTTTGCTTAGGCTAAGCCCTCTCTCAGGCATAAGGCTTTGAGTCACAAAGAAAGCCACCTCTCCTCTACAAGATTTTCACGTGGCAGCGATGGCAGTGACCCTGTCCTTTCAGTCATGGGTCTGGTGAGTGTGAAATTATTTTGGTATGTCAGTCTGAAGTGCCTCAAGTGATACGTGGGAGTTATCAAATGGAGGTCACACACAAGGCACTAGGGTCTGCCACCTTCCACAAAACAAGATTTATGGAGAGCATAGTTTCTGAATGGGATAATTCAACAGAATTGGGAATGAGGAGGGTCTCAGGGTTGGAATATAGATGCTGCCCATCAAAATAGAATAGAGTGGTGGGGGAGACGTGAGCACAGACAGCTTCCGACAGCATCCCTCATTACTCATGCTTTCATTGCTATTAACATACATTCCCAGGTCTTTCACTATGCAAAAATAATTTTAGCCAAAATGCATGGAAAATATAATGGAATAAATAGAAAAAAATAGCCATTTTTCTGCTTGTATCTCTACTCAGATTATTGTTTTTGAAGTTAGCATATAAAATTCTCTGAGAAAGTCTCCTGCATCTCTAGTAAAGAATTCGTTAAGGAATGTCTTTTGGAGTTGGGTGTAACTGCAATGGAAATACAACATGAAAATACAGTATCAGTGAGACTGGCTATTTCTCTGCATCACTTGGGTGTTCCTACTCCAGACTCTCCAATTTTACCTGCCCTGTATTGACCAGATCTATTTTAAGTGAGACTGCTTGTAGCAGAATAAACAATGAAGAAGAGGAAAGAAATGGGGGGAGAGGATGGGAATTAAAGCCACCCTTTGTTCTTTTTCTATCACAAGTTACCTGGCTATAAATGCCCCCATGTTATAAAATAAGTGTCATGGATTTTTTTTCCTCTTGCAATAGTGCACACGGGGATTGAGGTTCCGGAAGTCCAAGGGGACGATTAGACCCATGTTCTTCTGCAAAGTCTTTAGATTCTTAGATAAATGCAGGCCTATGACTGTGTATATTTGCCAAAGGCAGGCTGTATTTACCCAGCCTATGCTTGCAGCGACTGTGCTGTCAAGAGAAATGTAAATATTAATGAAGGGTGCTTCTCAGGAAAGGATGTTCAGTGAATCCTCCTTATCTGTCAAAACTGACTCAGTCAGCACACACTTTCTGGACAGATCAAATGTTCATAGAGTCATAAATTGACATTAATTTGATGATTTTTGAATTTCTACCAAATGGCTTTCTTTATTAGGCTTAGGCATTTCAATATACCATTGGGGATTCTGTGGAGAAATTCAGAATGATTTTTCACATGGAGATAAGGATGGAATGGGATGTATAGCTAGTGGTCCTTTCAAGGTTTATTTGGATCTGAAATATAAGCACTTGCATAAATATTACTGCAGAATTTTTTTTGGTGGGGGAGGAGGGAAGGATCTCTGTTTCTATTAAAGCCTTTGATTTCTGGTAGTGGTGTTGCCATCTGAGGATGGAAAGGTGTGTGCTGGTTCCAAATTATTAGTGTAGAATTTTACCCTTGTCTTCTAAGATATAAAACAACCCTATTATAAAAGGACTCATTATTAAACAGTTTGTGATATAACATGATAAATATGTGTGATGAGATGGCTGTGTTATATTCTCCAAAATATTAATAGGTAATGGGATTGCTTTCTTGTCTGTGATTTTTTTTCCCCTCAAAAAGCCCCCCAATTTTATCAAAGGAAACATACCCAGATTACCTTGCTTTCCAAAAAGTGAAACACTGCTTTTTTAGAAGACTAAAACTTGTATAACATAGGTACACTCAAACACACTCATACATAACACACACATAAGTAAATAATTCTCCAGAACAGGAGGACATTAGCTTTTATTGAGGTCTGTCATGTGTCTGCTAAATACCAATAAATATGTTATAAATTAGCCATATTATGTTTAGCTTGTATATGCAGTAAGAGTTGTTATTGCCTCCCAACATAAAGCTTATAAAGCAATTTCAGTATACATTTATAATACATAGGATAGTTAAAAATCCTAAAATGTGTCACAGAATTTTTAAAAGAATTTAAATATCAGTTGGGAAATCTGAAGACCCAATAAGCCAAAATCAGCAGAGAAGAAAAGGGTTTTGAGACTACATGGAAGAGAAACCTATTCCTTCATCTCTTTCACAGAAAGGTCCAGAAGGCCAGGAGAGGACAGCTAATGAAAACATGGACAGCCATGAGAAACTACAGACAAGGTAATGGAAACCTCACGCCATGAATTTTCTTGAGGATTTACTCAATCCCTGTTTTGGGTTGTTAGGAGAATTCTAACAGCAGGAATCAGGGCCAGTGTTAGGGGGAGTGGCCTGCTGGCAAGAATCTAGGAGGTCCCCAGTAACTGTCTCCTGCCTTTCTCTTCTTCCAAGTACTCCTCTCTCACCTACATCCACAATCCTACCAGGTAAGTAATATCCATTGTGTGATAACAGGGTCATCATTTTATCTTTGGTTCTTCTTCAAATATGATTAATCCAAAAACGCCTGTGATTTAAATTAGTATTTATGGCAGCTATCTAAAAACAAGTTGAACTAAACTAGTTAGGGAGAACCTAAATGTCTGGGCTAATCTTTCTGTATCTTCCATATACATTACTATCATACTTATCATCTTGTATTTTAATTTTGTACCTGTTTTTTAATATATCCCCCAAATCCAGCAATGGTCTCAGACTCAGAAATTACTAGATGCTCAGAAGTGTTTTATGTTTTACTACTTTGTTTCTTTGTGCTTAAGGATTAAATATGTCAGAGCCTACAGAAAGGGTAGATTGCTCAGCCTGGCACTGTTTAAACGATCCCCACAGACAGAACAGAGGAGTGCAGTAGGTATCTGTTACCTTCTTGGTGTATTCAGCATCTTTTCAATTTAGAGATTCCCTTTCCCTACCTGATGGGACTGACAATCATATAGCTTTCACTTCCACTAATGAAGTACTTGGCAATTATGCTAGGCGGTCCAGAGTGCTCCAGCCCTCTGGAATCATTAACTGAGAAAAGAGTCCAGGCAAAATGATTCAAGAGAAGCCAACCAGAATCCTTCTTGAGGGACTGACATGGACAATGAAATTTAAGGTTCTTTTTGAGAGATCAAAACCACTGAAGATCATTCATGATTATCATAGCTGCCACCTTAGAGAGAATGTAGCAGAGAATGAGGTCTACTAGGGGAAAAGAAAACCAGTGGGGGGAAGAGAAAACTAGATATCTTAATGACATCATTACATTCCTGGATAAAACCACACCTGAGGAGAAACATTCCACAGGCTTCTGAGCCAATATGTTACTTTTGTTTGTATACTTTTGTGTAAGTTCGTTTGAGTCTTTCACTTCTAATCTAAAAAAATCTCGAGTATCACATGGGATACACTGAAGTTTTACAAAAATCCACGAATAGGAAACAAGATACAGTTGGGTGACACACAACAGCTGGAGCCGGGATGACAGTCTCCATTTCTTCTTGAGCGGTGGTCCCACTGCCTTTACTTCTTACTGAAAAGCTTTTTGGTTTTCTTCCTCTCCCTGCTAACCTGCTGTATATGTGTGCTGGTGACTTCTCTCCCTCTGCGTAACCATGGCTTACACTTAACATGCAACCTCAAGTGAGGACCAGGACGACTACCATTTCTCAAAATGATATGTAACTTTTCTCAGCTTTCTATCTGACTTTCAGGTCAAGTAGCCACTGCTATTTGAATTATTTTCCAGGTATCCACCATCATCTTTTACAATCATATTTAAAAATGCACAGTGTTCCCGATCAAAATCGACAGAAAAAAAAAAGAATCTTCTGAGGTGGCCCCCCCTGACCCCACATGCCTCCCATTAGCTGTTACTTATAGGGGGTCACATGGTATGCTGTCTTTTCTGGGCTCACCACTAGCATAAGGAATGTGACACCAGGTATCCTAAAGAAGGTAACATGATGGGAAAGCAATGATTAACATCCAAGATATGGCTAATGATATAAGTGATGACGATACTAGCCTTATTTGAGACTTACATGGATCTTGTGCATTTTTCCAGATTCTCAGTGCCTTCTCTCTCTTTCACTTCCACTAACAATTTTTATGCCTCAGGTGACCTAAGTCCTTATATGTTCTTTCTGTACCTGAATGACACCCACAGAACAGGGCCTGAAATCTGACTTTCTAAGCACCGACAGGTATGGCTGATGATATTAACTGAAAGTCTAGGGAATCAACAGTCTTTGAACCAAAATTTGACCAATACAAGGCAAGAGAGGGACATTCAGAAAATGCTTCTTTCCCATCTTCCTTCTGCAGGATTGCCCAAGGTCCAGCTTTTCCTTACATAAGTCAGGAGATTATTTTGTGTCTGGGGTCACCTGCCAAAAATTGACTATGTGTCTTAGCAGCTTGTCCTGAAGTGGCCAGGGAGGTAAGGCATCATCTCTGGATTGTCTCCCATTCTTCTAGGAGACCCAGTTTCCTTTCCTCTCTTTTGCTTATGGACATTGCTCCTTCCTCAGTAAAGCAGTAGCACTTACATCTTGTCTCCTGCTCTGCTCCCTAGAGAGCACAGAACATTAGTGAAGACTTTGTAGCACCAGTACTCTGCATCACAACCTCACAGGATGGTTATTAATATCATCTACGTTTCAAATGAGGTTCCACAGCAGCAAATAGTAGCATTCTCACATTGGGATAATTCAGAAGATTTATCATCAAGCCATCCTTGATGATGGACACAGACAGGGAAATAGAGACCTTGACATCACTCTCCTCCTGCTCTCTGCCCCTCTCTCCCAGCTTCCCCTGAGTCACACCCAACCGAAGGCAGTGATCCACGTGACTCAATGTCACAGAATAGGCCGCAAGGAGGGAAAGTGAATGTGAAGCCCAAAACAGCATTAATCTGACAAAATGAAGCAGCAGACATCCAGGAAGAATGTAGAGTTTGCCTAACGTCACACAGAATGTTTTTTTTTTTAGTTTAATACATTGTCTTATGCAAGTCCTATTAGAAAGGGTCTAATTTATGCCTGGGAAGCGATGTATATTACCTGGCTTTACGTACTCTCCAATTCAAAAGGACGTGTGTTAGCAGCAAGTTCCCAGGTTAGCTCAACAAGTCGAACTGCAGTCTCTCGGCACATTCTAGAATGAAGTATGAGGGGTCACGAGGATATAAATTCCTAACAAGTGGCTTATTTCTCTACTCATAAAATTTTACTTCTACTTCTAAAACGCCAGCCTCTCTTAGAGAGTATTAGAATAAAATTAAAACATTTAAAAGTAAATTCAACTATTAAATTTGTATAATCATCCAGATAGAGTGTACTTTACAATTAATGGTGGTTTATGAGTAAATGTAGTTTTATATAATATGTTTTTAATGTTTATGCCTCCTGGAACTTTATTTTACCCCTTTCCTCTTGGAAAGAGTACATTAAAATGTACTTGGCTAACTCTTTCACCTTTTAAGATAATTAATTCTCTGCCATGGGCCATACTGCCAACACTGTCCTCTCTTATCCCCTCACACAGACTGTGCCCACAGTTAAATTCATCCCAACTAAGGTATATTTTTCCATATCTTCAGTCCTCTTCTACTTCAAGTAATGTTATTTCCACATTTTGGTTAAATCTCCTATTTCTCTAAAATAATCCCTAAATGGATTTTGATGCCTGCGGCACACATTAGCACAACATTGCCCCATAGCCCTTCAGAATCTGGCTTTACAATATTCGTACTCTGTGCGCCATTGCAATTAAAATGACAAGCCAGGAGTTCCCCAGGGAGATGAGGCTGAGGTGATTTTACATTATGGAAGTTTTTCCTTTTCTGTAATTATACTGAGCTGCATTTGCTATATTAACAAGCTACTTCAATTCATAGAGACAAAAGATCACAAACGCAGATCATCTATAATCTCTTCGCTTTCCAAATGAAGAAACCAGTGACCCATCTAGTCATGTGACTGTTTAAAGGTTGCATAGCTCCTGACTGCTGGGTGAACTTTCCTTTTTTGGCAGAGTTTTTGAAAATCAAGTTAGTGTGTAATAAAATTGCCATAGCTCAATGTCCTGACATGCCTGAGGCATAAATCACAATGTACTCAGTGCTAAGATCTGGGTGTCCCCCTAGGCTTCCCAAAGCCAATATTTCAGAAATAGATTTTGTTTCCCCACACATTCTTCATCGAAGTCCCATCTGAAGGAATTGTTTTGGAGACTAAAGTATATCTCTTCTTGTACTAACATGATAAAGAATAGATTACTAACAATATAGCAGGAATTTGATTGCCTGCTAATCTAATGTTTCTCCTGAGTCCATGTAGCAAAGACAAGATGTCAGGGATAAGTGACCTCGCTTCCCTGTTTTTCAGCAGCAGCGGCAAAGAGAAGCTTTGCATGAGGAAGGTCTGTGTTGCACCACACATGCAAAGGGATTTTCCCCTGCAGTGCAATCAGGGATGCTCTCAAATCCCATCCTCCTTATGAGAGAGCAGCAAGAGCTTGGGTGGTCTCAAGCATTTGACTTATTTTGAGACTTTCATTATTCCTCTTCCATCTGCTTAGCATGTGATGAAGACTGGTCTCTGTTTAGAAATATTCAGGGCAAATCCAAATATAATACAACTATGAAAATGGAAAAAAAATCTTACTTCAACCTGACCAATATCGTAACTTGGATTTCTTCTGTCTTTCCTTTCCCATTGCTGACCCTCCTTCTCACACCTACCCTAACCCTTTCAGGTTCCAAAGCTCTTTAGACCATATCATTCCCGTGTTTTCCCTTATATTCTCTTTTGTGGCTCTTTGGACAGTGTCTGAGCAGTGGTGTGTTTAACGGTCCCTTGATTTTGTTAAATCTCTCTGTCTCTTTCCTTTGAACTAGGATAAGATTCTTTGTATTAGGCAGAGAACTTTTCAACATACTGCTTGAACAGATTTGATTAGTATTAACTCATTCCCTGGACATTTGTATTGAGTACATGCATAGTTGGAATCTTCAAGCCATTCATAGTCTACTGGGGAGATTTTTCTAAATCTCTTCTAAGTCATGTAAAAAGCTCAATTTATGTCAATGTTTTTCATACATTTTGTCAGTAATTTCTGTGAAACAGACACTCAAAATTGTTGAATTGAGTGTCATACTGTCATAATTGGTTAAGTTAATACAGTGTTTCAGTACCTCATTAGGAGTGACAAAAAGATAAATTGTATGTGGATGTGTTTGTGTGATTCCTTTTTGGGGGTATGTTTTTACTCCTAATTACTTGGGGTAATATTTATATTTCTTTATAACTTTAATTTCCATATATATTACATCTGAGTTCTTATCCTCTTCCAGTCATTGATCCAATATCCTCTATTTTGAAAGAGTAAAAACATGTGGTGTGAAAACAAAGAATTCTTGAATCAATTTTTGTTTTTTTCCTGGTAGGATTTAAATCAGCCTATGACTTTGAGTCAGAGGAAGCTATTTTTGTCTCTTACTACTCAGAAATATAATGAGCAATTTACTAAATTTTCTAAATCTTAGTATCTCTGTGATATGGGGACAATAGCATTTTCACAAATAATAATTAAGTGAGATGATCCATTTAAACTGCCTAATTTATAGTACGTATTCAGTAAACCAAAATTTGTTACACATCGAGCAAAGTCTATGTTAACTAAAGCACCAGCAAACTTTCTCTGTAAGGGACAAATAATACATATTTTAGGCTTTGATGACCATATGGTCACTGTTAAAATTATTGTGTTGTACTGTTATAGCACAAAAGCAGCCATAGACATGTACAAACAAATTGGTATGACTTTGTTCCAATAAAACTTTAAACAAAAAAAACAGAAGGTGAGCAGTTTGAAGACCTCTGATTTAGATTATTGCCTTTACATTTGCTGCTGTCTACTTACACACCCCATTCCTACTTATTCTTAAGCAAATTCAATGATTAGTTCATAGTATCTTTGAAAATATATCAGAATAAAAATGTATTTATAATAATGAATTTGATACCTATTAATGACCAAGATAAAATAACATAAAAGATTACAAATATGGACTGAAGTATGTTAAGTACCTATTATTATCCTTGCCAGCCTCTCCACCTAGAGGTAAATGCTGTCCTCACTTACTGTCCACCATTCCCTTAGACAGCCTTGCGCTTTTGCCAAATTTGTGTGTATTCTTAATAAAGAGTTCTATTTGACTGTTATAAAATTATGTATGTATGTATGTCTGTAACATCATTCATATTGCATGTATCCTGTCTTTGTTTTCCACTAAATATTGATTGTTTAAGTTACATGTGGTTGTGTGTAGATTGGTTTTATTAACTTAGGCAATGGTGTAGTATTCTAATACTCAAATGCACACTTTTATTCTCTAGTCCATAAATACTTACATTATTTCTACTTCTTTTCTTTTTTGCTATCATACACACATTTTCTAGGCCCATTCCTGTATACCATCTTTTGCACAGGTGAAGACTAAACTGGAATATATACAGAGAATTAAATTGCTAATCATCTCCACTTTCATTATTTTGTCAAATAACCCTTCAAATTGACTGCAGCAATGTGTACTCTATTAATATATATGAAAGTTTCAACTCATTTACATGCATTTTCTACTGTCATATATATTTCGTAAATGCTTGGGCACAAAATGGTATTTTATTATGGTATGAATATGTATTTCTTTGATAACTGGTGCTAAATTTTTCATATACCTGTTGATTCTTATTCAGGTTAGATTCTTACTCTGTGGAATGACCATGTATATCTATTGACAATTTTCCTATAGAATTATTAATTATTTGTCTCTTTATAGATTTAAAAAAGTTCTTTATATATTATAGGTTATAATCCCTGGGCATTTACTCAATTTAAAAATAATCTTCCAGTGACTGATGTTTAACTTTGTTTCAATGACTTCTGATGCACAGAAAAATTAAAATGTAATACATTATCCAGTTTATCAATGTTTTTCTCTGTGCCTATGATATTTAAGTCATTTTTAGAAATACTTGCTAATATTGTCATAAAGACATTTCCTTCTAAAAATGTTAAAAGTCTTTTTTTTTCAACCTGTATACTCAGATCTATTATTTGAAATTGATTTTTGTTTTTTATTGGGTAAGATAAGGATACAAATTAATTTTTCTCTGCAAACAACTGATTTTCCTCATATAATTTATTGAATAGTCAGTCTCCTCTGCCTATAATTTTCACTGTAAATTTATTTATATATTTACCTGTATGATTTTCAGTTTTGTTGGTCAATTTCCCTACCTCTAGTGTAATATAATATTTCCTAATTACTTTAGTTTCATAAAAGCCTGATGTCTGTAGGAAAAATAATTTGTGCCCTTTCTGTTCTTGGTTGTTGGCTTTTCTATATAAATTTTCTTCACAATGTCCATGAAAAATTCCCTGGCTCTTTATTTTTCTATATATATATTTGTTAGTTGGAAAAAAGTCTGTTTTGGGGATTGTGATGGAACTCCTAATTTTATTTGAGTTTGGGGCATACTGATAGACTTACGCTATTAAATTTTTTTATCCAGGAACGTGTATGTCTTTCCAATGTTTAAATTTATTTAAGTAAAATTTTGTAATTTTTCTATAATACTATTCAAGTCACTTGCATTTAGTTCCTTATACTTCCATTGCTATAGAAAATAATGTATTTTATTTAATAAGATTTTAATATCTTAATAAGATTTTACCATTCTATGGTTTTGCATAGGAATGCAATTGATTCTGCATATTATTTGTATATGCAGCAATCGTGCCAATTATACTACTTAGAATGATTTCTCTGTTGGATATGTTGGGTATTCTATTCGGATAATTGTATTAAATACAAATAATGACAGTTCCGTGTCTTTCCCTCCAGTCCTTATACCTTACACTATAGAGATGGCATATGAATCCTAGACTACATGCCTTTGATCTTTTATGTGAGGGAGAAATGCACCTCGAATTATTTTCAGTCATTGCCATTTTTGCAGTTTGAATATAATTCCTAACAGATACATGGAGATTGGTTCTGAGATGGAGACACCACAGATGTGCTCTTTTTGCTTGGATTGTTAAACCAATAGATTGTAATTGAGAGATGTAGCAGCCCATTGTTGCCACTGACCTAAGCTTGCTTCTGTAAGGCACAGAGGGAATTGAGAAATAGATTCATGCTAACGTCATGAGCATGGCCTGGCCAGTACTTTCCAGTTATGTAAGCCAATAAATAACATATTTTTGTTAAGTCAGTATAAGTTGTGTTATTGTCACTTAATGCCAGAAGAATACTTAACAAAATCTTGCCCAGGCCTAAGTCATCTTTCTCAGCAACGCTCTGGCTCTTCCTGACTTAATGTCTCTCCACTTTCTCTGAGACTTCTGATATTTCTGGTCTATCTACCCAGTCTAGGCCCTCAATCAGCCCAATCTAACCACCAGAAGTCAATTGCCCTGCTCTGTTCTGGGAGGCCAAATTCTAGCCATCCCTGACCCAGGACACATTGAATGTTCAACATTACAATATTACCACCATCAATGTTATTTACATATCTACTTCCAAATTAGCAGAAGTCCTATTCAAAATTGCCTATCGTAAATGTGCATTTTCACTTGCATGTTCTCCATGATTCAATACTTTGTTAATCTGTTTATCTCTCCTACTAAAGCAAGAACTCCTTGAGGTTGTCCATATTATCTCTGTAGTCTAAAGACCTAGGTCAGATGGGCCATGGTGGTTGAGTTGAAATTAATGATAATTGTTCAATATTGTTCTACAAACATCTAATTTGCAAATAAAAGGTTCATTTTTTTTTTTACTCTTAATAACATTAGCTAAATTCTCCGTTGAAAGTGAAGTTCAAACATCATCTTTATATTGGCAAAAATTGGGCCCTTCCCAGTCAAAATAGTTGAGAATACACCAGTAATTTAATTCAGTTTCCAAGGGAACATTTTGTCACAGCAAAAGCTGCATACATCATTCCACTGTGCCTTTATGTACGTTCCATTTCTCCGTGAGTGGAATACTTGAGATTTAAATTCTGGCTGAAAATTGGAATCATTTATTTGGGAACATCTTGTAAACACAAAAGCAAGAACGGAACATTACAAAAAGGAAATCAGGTTTTACTTGCAAGACTAATTTTTTTCACTCCTGCAGTTTTTAAAGAAATAATAAATTGCTGACTGTCTTGTTTCTCTCTTTTAATTGTGTGTGTAAGAAAGCTTAGGTGATCAAGGAATGGTGAAAAACAATGCTGAAGCATATACCCATTATTGCAATTGCCTTTTAAAGGTGAGCCTGTCTACAAACCAAAATAGGTTCCACTAGCAAGTCACAGATTTAATCAAAACCTTAGTGCATTTCCCTCTTCATCCTTTCCCATGCATTTATTTTTTAACTAATTACCAGACACACGTGGACTGGTTCAGGTAGTATTTCTCCTATTGCCAAGTCTTCCTAATGGCAATTATCCTCTGCAACGTTCAACAGATTATGGAGAGAGGAAAGAGAAAGCAAGCAAACAATGACAAGAACAACACAGGGGCCTGCATGCCTCTAGACTCTCATCTTGTTAGGTATACCACTAGGTAAGCTATATCTCTGAATATCAAAGCTTGGTTGGTTTACAATTTTGGCTCCCTTGAGAAATGTGGCAACTGTGCCCTTTCTGTGTGTTTTTGAGAGTCACTGATTTGAATATTTCTTAAGGTCCTAAATCTTTTAGAGACTATATGTCTATATTGACAGCAGAGGTGAGTTGAGGCATAGGGAGAAATTTAAATCAGATACAAATCTCATATAAATTTGGATAAAATATAAAAAGCTTGAGTGAAAATGTGGTTGAGGCAAATCACTCGATAGGCCATAGTTTGCCATGTGTACCACTCCTGTTAAAAAATGGAAGTAAGTGGACAAAAATCAAAATGAATTCTCTAAATGAAGAAACTATCAATTAAGATGAAAGGTTCTGAGATTTTTTTAAATTAAGCATCATTTTGTTATGCCTAGAAGAAGGCTTATTGTTACACTTCTCTGCTTCCTGCATAGCTGATTAACTATATGTTTAAGAGGTGACTAAAACATCAGTGAAATGAGATTTCATGGAGACTAGGTGTAGATAAAGAGGAGAAGCTATTGGGCTATTAATTTCTAAGAATTCCCCTATTTTTCTGGAAGAGTTTATCAAAGTGGGTGAAAATTTTTTTATTCACTGGTGCTGGAAGATGCTAGACTCATTACATACTTGATTGTACATGTGATTCTCTAGGGAAATCTTTTTCTCCATTATAATATTAATCCAATTTTGTGGCAATTAACTACTTAATATCTGCCTTCTCTGTTAAACTGTAAGTTCAAAAAGGTTAGTAATCAGCTTCTTTTTGTAGCTGGATCATGCAAACTAGCCCATTCTGCATACCTAATATATATATTCTGGAATGAATTATTATGAGATAAATTTACAAATCAGAAATTAGATCATTGAATGGGGTCGATCAATAATATTTTGATAATCTGTAGGAATATTTAGGATTGAGTGTGTTTGGATATAGGTAAGCGGTATAATTTATGTTTATTTTTTTTTAGGTAAACATTTAAAGACCTTCTACTATACTAATGGGGTCTTTATAAAGTATTTCTAGGTAACTGCTTCTCTAGAAGAGAAGTCTGAGATTCAGAGGGGTCATTTAACTGCCTTGATTTCTGGCAAGACCAGAATTTGAACTGTACCCAGAGACTACGCCTTTTTCAAAAAATCGTGCTGGTTTCGGCAAGCTCTAGATGGTAATCATAAGGGAAGTAAATGATTTGGGGAAAGGAGCTGTAATCTATGCTCCACTCTCAACTTTTACCTCTGAGCATTCTGGAACCTAGGACATCAGAGAGAGCACTTTCACTAGGGTGCCATGGTATTTTCAAAGGCCAGATTTTATACATGTAGTATTTTTTCCTTTCTTTGTTATTGCTGTTAGAGAAAAGCCATCCTTCAGGGTGAGCAGCTTTTTGCACATTACTTAAAAATACAATTAACCCTGATGTAAGTTTCTTTCTCATCTAACAATACTGTCTTTTTCCATTTGCCATTTTCAGCAATAGAAAGAATTTTTTCTTCAGAATACATTCTCATTTTTGCCAAGGCGTAAAATGAGGGGCAGCAAATGGGAAAGAAATGCAAGATGAAATATTAAATTCCAGCCCAGGGATCATTTTTACAATGGTTGCATACAATTTTAGAGAGAGAGAGATTTATTATGGAAACCTGACATATTTTCAAAAAACCCCACAGAATCACAGAAAGTTGGACTAGAATTCTATTGATTCACTTCCCCCAAAACTAATTATTAGGATCAAACCCCCTAAAGGAAAATTACTCAGGAAAGGAGAAAAGAAAGAATCCACTGATTTCTCCATCACTATAGATTAACAATATATAATAATGAATATAGAAGGGCCATTTGTGCACCTCAGAGAAAGAACTATTCAAGCTGACAAGGTCCCAAGGCAAAACTAAAAGCTTGTAATAAAACAAGAGCTGCTTATTCAAAACATCATTGCTTTATACATCTCTTATTCTGTAAAGGTGCGTGCTTGGGATAGATGATAATGGCTCTTTCTAAATAAATGTAAGATGGAACAATGAATATTCCATCTTTCTCAGAGCAGATCCCCTGCAAAGAAAATGATGGCTGTAAAAACGGCCCCCTGTAACTTGTAGAGGTGAGAATGACTCCTAATGCATCGATTAGATGCCTTACTCTCCTCTGCCTTTTTACTGTGTAACAACGAACAATTAACTCTCATCAAACCGTAGCTGAAATATCTTTGGATAATAAATGGCACTGATAAGAGCCAATATTATTTCTGAAAAATATGTTTTTAAAAAATTACTATTGAAATTTTTCCAATGCAGATGTTCCTGGTGAAATAGTTTATGTGTGTATAACTAAACAGGAGCAAATGTCTATTTCAGAGAATGTTTTTCTTCATGCATCAGTAGGCTTTTTTAAACTACTGGTAGTGTGTTCCATCTTTGAAACTTTGTTAGACAACATAGAAGTTACTTATCTAACTCTAAAACAGGACTTTCACATATGAGCTTGAATTTAGGATTAAATGCAATCTTAAATGAAAAATATACAAATTTTAAAATCTTACAAAATTTCTGAAGGTATTGCTTTTGAATATAGGCTGATAATTTCTTGAAATACTTTATTGTATTGCCATGTTTAACACAAATATATTTAAATGTTAGAATTTTTTATTGTGGGCATCAGGCAATCATTTTTTCTTATCAAAAATCACTCAGGGTCTACTATATATAAGACACTGGATAAAAAAAAGTGAGTTGATTTAGTGAAGATCCCTCCTCACAAAATGCTTTTAGACCTGCATGATAAAGGAAAGAAAAAGAAAGGCTCATGACAATTAAAAAATCACTATGGTTATTCAGAGAAAGGAGGGATTATTTAAATTTGGGACCCTGGGCCAGACAAACAGGATAGAATTAGGTAACAGTTAATAGCACAGTTTGTAAAACTATATTGAAAACAGTTTTCCTAGATTTTTTCTTCTGTGTGTATGTCATTAACTGAAAGGATCACTTATTTTTCTCTCTATAATCATTCATCATGAAATCACCACTGAATAAGCAGAGTTTTTAGGCTTCCTCACAATGTCAACCCTGATGGAGACTTCAATAAGATGCAAATATTGGTTATATTATGTTTTGATGAAAAAAACATCCTTTCATCCAGATAACTTGGCTTAGGATGTTTTGTTCATTTTTTTCCCACCGGTGTATCTAAGCAGTCTCAGCTGAAAGAATCCAACATAACCATAACTACTATTTATAAATGACAGTCTGTGTTGTACAAGACGACAACCGATTAAGATTTATTTTACCTGTTCTCGAGATTTAAAAATAATATTTAAAAATATATTTGTTAAAGTTTTTATTAAAGTATAGTTGACATACAATATTATATTAGTTTCAGGTATACAACACAGTGATTTGATAATTATACTCATTAAATGCTCACCACTGTAAGTACAGCTATGGCTTGTCACCATTCAAAATTATTATATGTCTGGATATATATATTCCCAGTGTATACTGTTCTGGAAATCTTTTATGAGCTCCCCTGAGTTTAAAATACTTCCTACCTTTCCCCACTTATCTCCTTCCTTTATTTCCCTTCACTTCCTCCCTTTTTTCTTAAAATGAAATTCTGTCCAATTTTCTGCAGTTCAAATACTGGAAGCTACTACATCAAATTTCATTAAGGATGTCAAATGCTTTTTCATTTTGAATTCATTTCGAATTCAGAGATACTGCCAAGTGCAATCTCTAGCTCCATGCAAAGCACTTCCAAGTGTGACTATCTAATCCATTTTGGGGGAGGGTGTAATCAGATATAGTGTTTGTAATAAGTGGATAATTTCTTTGTCCGTGGATAATTCACCAAAGCAGATATTCACCACCTGGGTATCTACTGGCAGTTTTATTTTGACAACTAATTACTCAGCATGTTCTGTATATTTAGATCATTATGGGACAAACATATGAGACCAGGCAAAACAAAGTACATATAGAATGTGTGTCCTAAGCAAACTCCTGTAGGAATATATGGCTATATCCTAATTCAAGGTTCTATTTGGGCCAACAAAACAAGATTTGGTATGATGATTTCTATTATCTGTACCTGGTATATTACACAGATTATCGTGAAAACAACCTAAAAGATGTGAGCTAATTGGAATATTATGTTGATATGTATAAAGTTTCATTCTGGGAGAAAAAAAAACTTCAATACATTTTTTTTCACCAGGTCACTTGATATTAGGAAATCTACAATGGGCTTCAGATGTCTTCCTTGTTAATCTTAAACATTCTACTATGTGCTGAGAACAACCTCAAATGCAATGATACCACGACCTGCCTGTTTTTGTTTCTTTTCATGCACTGGAGGGAGTTCTTTTTGCTTTGAGAAAATTCACTGATTAAATTGCTTGTGACTTCAGGAAATCTATTCTCCATACAAATTTTTCTTCCAGGATGCCATGCTGCTTTCTCTCCTCTGATTTATGTCTCACTTTTTATGAGATGTCTGATTAAAATTTTCCTGCCCCAAACCTGTCCAGGTTAACAGTCTCAACCTATTCCCCTTTTTCCTAGATTTCCTTCAGCACAAAGGGATGGACATCTGAGCTTATGATTTC
This sequence comes from Smutsia gigantea, assembly GCA_032199065.1. Classification (NCBI taxonomy): domain Eukaryota; kingdom Metazoa; phylum Chordata; class Mammalia; order Pholidota; family Manidae; genus Smutsia; species Smutsia gigantea. The sequence goes on along the minus strand of JAVSCE010022541.1, from coordinate 311,174 downwards.
ATTTGTATTTTTCATTCAGATTTAGAATTCAAGATCATCTTTTCTACTTACAGTGTATTTCCCAGGGCACATATTACAGAGAAATATGGAGATAGTGGATTATCTTAAATGTTGCCTGATGGACTGATTTAACGAAGAGTTCACCATCATCTCCTTGTTTTTAAGAATCCCCATCTGTGCCACATTTTGCTGGACCACTTCTGGCCACAGAGCCATAGAAGCTGTTTTGAATGTGATGATTAGTTAGGATTGACTTCTCTCCTTAATAATTCAGTTTGTAATAATGGTCTCTTACATATGTACTTCCCTTTCTTCTGGGGTGGCAAGGGTCAGAGGGCTTAGATTCTCCCAGAGTGGGAGTGCTCTCTGTAAGATCACCACTGCTGACTGGAATAAGTAAAGCTCATACGCAGGATGTCTGATGGCTAATTAATATAAAATGCAGGCTAAAGATGTAATTTCAGTTTAGTTACCTCTGGATATGTGTTCCTGGGTCTAAAGCTGGTTGTAAGAGAGATAGAACAATTGTATTTTCACCCAGATGGTTACTGTTAGTGTCTGATTATTACCTAAAACCCCTTGTCCGTGTTTCAGCACAGAATAGTTGCTCCCAGTAGACCGAGAGTTCCTTTCAGGCGCTGAAATTCAATTGACTTCCCAGCTAAAGCCCCAGTGGGAGCTGCCCAAGAGTATCTGAGGGCAGAATTTGGACGTTTGTGAGTTACAGCCTGTCAGTTCCAGGCTTCATATTTGTTGCTCTTAGTTCCCAAGAGGCAGGTCCTGCTGACCACTCTGTCTTGTGGACATAAGACAAATGGCTCCAGGTTCTCTGTTAGCCAAGCAAAGGCATTTTTAAAGGTCAGGTCTTTTCTGCCCATTTTGAGTATCACAGAACTATATTGAAAAAGATATAAACTCACCATCTCCAGGTCTTCCGTGATAGGTTAAAAAAGTATCCCGGCAGCCTGTTGATTTTTGTCTTAAATCCCCTCCCACATCCGCCACACACCATCCTGTATTGCTCCAGCGCTTAGATATACCTCCATCTTTACATTTTCGATGAGCTGAAAAACAATTGTTGTCATTCAAATTGTATAATGATTAAGTTGTATAAAGCTACAATCTTCTCTTAACTTCCAAGCAGGAAATAAAGATCAAATGCAAAGTGTTCTAAGCTAAATATTGTTCTAAGTCCTGAATGTAATTATATTCAAGGCGCTTATAAAGATTCAGGCTCTTGAGTGAGGACCATCTACTCAGGGAAATTATACTTGGAAAATTCCAGGGTCCCTTAAAGCCTTTATAATTAAATACGAGGACAGCATGGAGTGTGCTCTTTTGTCTCATGGGAAGTGTTGATCTTCCTGAGTGCCCCTCAAGATGCCATATTGGGGTTTGACAGGAATCTTGATCCAGTCGATTTTCTGCAGACATATTTCTGCCACAACCCATGGATTGCTAGAGCTAAGGCCTTTGGATGGGATGCTTTTCTAGACAGAGCTGGGACCTAATGAATGGCTTTATTTTCTACCTCTCAGACTAAGTGAAAAAGGATCAGATGCTCTACTTCCCTGGAAGTCATGGTATGAGTTTTCTCTGCATAAAGTCTGCATCCATTGTACTGAACAATCGCTCTGGCTCATGTCCTCATCCTGACCCATGGAGGTCGCTAGGACAGGAGTCTGTAATAGTCAGCTAGAGCTGCCATGACAAGGTACCTCAGACTGGGTGATGTAAACAACAAAAATTTATTTTTCGCAATTTTGGAGGATAAAAGTCTAAGAACGAGGTGTTGGCAGGATTGATTTCTTATGAGGCCTCTCTCTTTGGTGTGTAGGTGGCTGTCTTCTCCCTCTTGTGTCTTCGCACAGTCTTCCCTTTGTGTGTCTGTACCCTAGTTTCTCTTTCTTATAAGACCACCAGTCATATCAGATTAGGCCCCATGCTAATGACCTCAGTTTAACTTAATTATCTCTTTAAAGTCTGTCTCCAAATGTAGATGTATTCTGCAATACTAGGAATCAGGACTTCAACATATGAATTTGGGGGAAACCACATTTCATCCCCTAACAGAGCACTACAGGGGAAAGAAGATGTCTTTTCAGGATTTACATGTATTTCTTCACAAGTTGTGACATTTATTATTCAGATTCTAGAGAGCAGAAAATGGAGGGTTCACATATTATTCATTCAGTTTATCTTGTCATCCGTACCAAGTCACTGTGCTTCATTTTCAAAAAAGACTTTTAAATCTATCATATCTGAGGAGTTGAGAAGCACAGAAATTACATAATTCACATGATGCCAAACTGAGGAAAACCTACTGCAGTAAGTCTGCACAGTGAACGACTGAGCATGAAGTGTTCTATTTGTGTTGAATATAAATTTTTATTTGATGCAAACTGGTTTAACTTAAAAAAAACCAGCCATTTTAAACATGAAAATATTTATGTTCTGGGATTAGTATTTTAAATAATGTCTGGATTTTCAATACAGGCTTGGATTTTCCTTTTTTTATTTATAATTACTCATGACTCCATTAAGCACTATCAAAATATGCATTTGTATGGCTGATGCAGGCAAAAATCATACATGGATTTTTTTCTTTCTGGATTACCGTTTTTTAAGCTTATAGTTAAGTTTGTAATTCTTTTATTTTCTGTTTTGTATCTGATTTTAGTTTTGTTTCAAGAGACATAAAAAGTCATGAAATTTTGCCATCGAGTCAATGGCAAAAAGTGATTAATTGCCTATGTTCCACTCACCCAAATTAAAATGATTAGGAATCAGTAAAGGCAAGATATTTTATAAAGAATATAATTTGTCTAAAAGCTGCATAAGTCCAGCTATGTGGCCAAATGAGAAGAAAAACACAAACACTGCCCTCCACCAAAGTGGCCTAGATAATTAATAAGATTGTGAGGAAGTGGAAGAATCATTGTATCTTCCCAGTGAAAAATAACTTCCTTTAATTAATTAGGGTCCAGAAACCATGTGGGATATTATACTTTATTTATTGCTCTCTTGGCAGGGGCTGGGCAGGGACTAAGCTCCTATATTTTAATGTGTCTCTTAGGCATTCCATTTTTCTGACCAGCTCAAATCTCCGTATTTGCTTTTAGAATTGTCTGCCAATACTTTTAAGACAATTTGCAGTCTTAAAAGTTTAAAAGTCTAAGAAAATGGAAAAATTCAATAGATTATGTCCCCCAATTTTTAAAGCTTTTTAGCACTCAAGGAAAATGATAAGATAAAGAAGGATTACTCATTCTTTTGTAAAAAAGAAATTTTATGATCTGTTCTAAATTGCTTACTGGCTGTTCCTCACGGCCAGTTAGTGCACTGATGCTATAAACTACTGAGGTGGCATTTTGTGTTTTTACTGAAACCCTTACTTTGTCCTTCTTTCCTTGTTTGCTCTAACCAAAAGTGGTTATAATTATAATTTCTGTATCATTTCCTCTGAGATGTGTATACATATGTTTTTCCCCCAAGTATAATTGGATGGAGTGAGGGAGTTGGCTGTCGGGAAAGCTATTCTAGACATTTTCCTTTTGCAAATATTCAATAATTTCTGTGACACTAACCTTCATTCATTAAAGAATCATAATTCAAAATGATTACATTAATCAGTAGCTAATTAGACTGTAAGATTATCGTTCCTTGTCCCTGCGCGTTTTTGAACAGTGTTGAAGAGAACAGTGCATCCTAGGCAGAGTGTTAGAAATATTGCAGTAGTCATCCAAGACACACCTGTCTGTGAGGCATGGAATAAAGTAAGTCAAAAGAGAGTAAGTAAGCGATATTAAAGGGGTTTGAATTTTCAGGGGACGGAGTAGTTTGTACCTCATTTACTAACAAATCCTTTCTTTCTCTTTTTCTCTCCTTTCTTTCTTTCTCCATTTATCCATTAAAAATATATTTATTCTCTGTTTACTATGTGCCAGACTCTCAGCAATGTCCTTGGTCTTTGACTAAAGAGCCCAAAACCTTGTATTCGTTTTCTGACAGAATTCCAGCTCAACTCAACCTTTAGTTACGAATGACACTGAAATGAGGAAAAATGATTGAAGATACCAGCCTGTGAAAATATTTGCACATTCTAATAGGATCTTAGCCTGCAGTGAAACCTAGGCACTTGGAAAATGAAGAAATGTCAAATGAGAATGGAAGGTGCATTTCTGTAAGATCACTTGCTAAGCTACTTATCAAGTGGTTCCACAATCCTCGGCAAAGGCCAGGAGACTGAAGCTGTACGCCCTTTTGTTTTCTTATGTTCAGATTCCTTATCACAAAGATTGGCAACTGAGTGGTCTTCAGATTTAACCTTTGGTAAACAAGGAAAGGATAGTAAGTCATGATGAATCTACTTAGAGGGAACCATTTTAAAATAAACCATTTTTAGAGCAATCACTGAGTGGAGCAGGTCATGATCTGAGAGGTCTAATGCATCAATAACATAGTTGCACAAGTGGAGTGGTCTCTGAAAATAAAGTGAATTTTTGTAGATTTGTAGATTTAGGGCTGGGAAAATAGATTCTAGTGTCTGAATAATTTGTGTTACAAAGAGCCCTAAAATGGAATGACAATAATAGATAACACTGACACATGCATGCATGCCACCATGAGAAATATCTTCACCCCTCCCCCCTCCCAAAATGCTGTATGTTGGTCTCGTTTTATAGGTGAAGAAAATGAACTTTTCAGAAGTGACATGGATCAAGTCACATTATGGAGATAGAATTGCTACCTAGGCAGTATGGCTTAGAGCTCAATGTTTTAGTATGTACTCTAAGGAAAGACAAACAACACAACCTTGAACAGGTGAGCTGCCCTTTCATATAGGGATAGAGTGGGGCTCTCTTGCTAAGTATGATTGACACTTGACACATCACCATCCACCACTTACATTGGTTCAGGATGTAGAGCATTAGTGAAGAGTACTCCCCTAAGAGTTTTAAGTATGCCCTGGCAAAAAAAAATTGGGGATGCATCTATAGGGAGAGGATGTGGATTGGTGAGCTAAACAAATAATCAAGACTAAGGAGTCTTTGGTTTGTGTCTTGAATTTTCTGTAAAACAAAAGCCCTGGACCAGAAATAACAATGCAATTTATAGATCTCCAGCTACAGGGAATTTTATTGACCAAAGGCCCCACGTAGGGTGAGCTATATTATTTGCACAGTCTGTTTCAAAATAAAAATGTGAGACTCAGTGTTCAAAAGGCAGGAAAAAAGAGAGTCAAAAAAAGTAGTAAAATGTACATCTCTTTTCTTTCTTCTGCAATCTCTATTTTTATAGTGTTTTATTTATTTATTTGATATTTAGTGTTGTCCCAAGTCAAGAAATGTTTAAAATTTTAAATGACTGGAGTTTCATCATTCATCTTTATGTTGTGTAACACCAGTTCTAAATGCAAATCTAAGAATAATCAATGTATGTGCAGAATCACTGAACTTCACAATTCACGTTTTGAATTTAAAACATGCACATGAATTTTCTTATCAGAAAAATGGAAACTTCACACAGTAACTCATGTTTTTTTCAAATAATTTATTTTGGATCATTAATCTACAATTACATGTGCAATATTATGGTTATTAAACTAACCCCTTCATCAGGTCCCCCCACCAACCCCATTACATTCACGGTCCATCAGCGTAGTGAGATGCTATAGAGTCACTACTTGTCTTCTCTGAGTTGTACAGCCCTCCCCATGGCCCCCCAACATTACATCTGCTAATCATAATGCCCCTTTTTCCCTCTTATCCCTCCCTTCCCACCCATCTTCCCCAGTCCCTTTCCCTTTGGTAACTATTAGTCCGTTCTTGGGTTCTGTGAGTCTGCTGCTGTTTTGTTCCTTCAGTTTTTTTCTTTGTTCTTATACTCCACATATGAGTGAAATCAGTTGATACTTGTCTTTTTCGGCTTGGCTTATTTCACTGAGCATAATACCCTCTAGCTCCATCCATGTTGTTGCAAATGGTAGGATTTGTTTTCTTCTTATGGCTGAATAATATTCCATTGTGTATATGTACCACATCTTCTTTATCCATTCATCTACTGATGGACACTTAGGTTGCTTCCATTTCTTGGCTATTGTAAATAGTGCTGCGATAAACATAGGGGTGCATATGTCTTTTTCAAACTGGGCTGCTGCATTCTTAGGGTAAATTCCTAGGAGTGGAATTCCTGGGTCAAATGGTATTTCTATTTTGAGTTTTTTGAGGAACCTCCATACTACTTTCCACAATGGTTGAACTAATTTGCATTCCCACCAGCAGTGTAGGAGGGTTCCCTTTTCTCCACATCCTCGCCAACATTTGTTGTTGTTTGTGTTTTGGATGTTGGCCATCCTCACTGGTGTGAGGTGATATCTCATTGTGGTTTTAATCTGCATTTCTCTGATGATTAGCGATGTGGAGCATCTTTTCATGTGCCTGTTGGCCATCTGAATTTCTTCTTTAGAGAAGTGTCTATTCATGTCCTCTGCCCATTTCTTGATTGGATTATTTGATTTTTGTTTGTTAAGGTGCAAGAGTTCTTTATATATTTTGGATGTCAACCCCTTATCGGATACGTCATTTATGAGTATATTCTCCCATACTGTAGGATGTCTTTTTGTTCTACTGATGGTGTCCTTTGCTGTACAGAAGCTTTTCAGCTTGATATAGTCCCACTTGTTCATTTTTGCTTTTGTTTCCCTTGCCCGGGGAGATATGTTCATGAAGAAGTTGCTCATGTTTATGTCCAAGAGATTTTTGCCTATGTTTTTTTCTAAGAGTTTTATGGTTTCATGACTTACATTCAGGTCTTTGATCCACCTTGAGTTTACCTTTGTGCATGGGGCTAGACAGTAGTCCAGTTTCATTCTCTTACATGTAGCTGTCCAGTTTTTCCAACACCAGCTGCTGAAGAGGCTGTCATCTCCCCATTGTATATCCAAGGCTCCTTTATCAAATATTAATTGACTGTATATGTTTGGGTTAATGTTTGGATTTTCTATTCTGTTCCACTGGTCTGTGGGTCTGTTTTTGTGCCAATAGCAAATTGTCTTGATTACTGTGGCTTTGCAGTAGAGCTTGAAGTCACGGAGTGTAATTCCCCCTGTTTTTTTCCTCCTTCTCAGGATTGCTTTGGCTATTCGGGGTCTTTTGTGGTTCCATATGAATTTTAGAATTATTTGTTCCAGTTCATTGAAGAAAGCTGTTGGTAGTTTGATAGGGATTGCATTGAATCTGTAGATTGCTTTAGGTAGTATAGCCATTTTGACAATATTTATTCTTCCTAGCCAAGAGCATGGGATGCATTTCCATTTGTTAGTGTCCTCTTTAATTTCTCTTAGGAGTGTCTTGTAGTTTTCAGAGTACAGGTCTTTCACTTCCTTCGTTAGGTTTATTCCTAGGTATTTTATTCTTTTTGATGCAATTGTGAATGGAATTGTTTTTCTGATTTCTCTTTCTGTTAGTTCATCATTAGTGTATAGGAACGCAACAGATTTCTGTGTGTTAATTTTGTATCCTGCAACTTTCCTGAATTCATATATTAGTTCTAGTAGTTTTGGAGTGGAGTCTTTAGGGTTTTTTATGTACAGTATCATGTCATCTGCAAATAGTGACAATTTCACTTCTTCTTTACCAATCTGGATGCCTTATATGTCTTTGTTTTGTCTGATTGTGGTGGCTAGGACCTCCAGTACTATGTTGAATAACAGTGGAGAGAGTGGGCATCCCTTGTCTTGTTCCCGATCTTAGATGAAAAGCTTTCAGCGTCTCGCCGTTAGGTATGATATTAGCTGTGGGTTTGTCATATATGGCCTTTGTGATGTTGAGGTACTTGCCCTCTATACCCATTTTGTTGAGAGTTTTAATCAGGAATGGATGCTGAATTTTGTCAAATGCTTTTTCAGCATCTATGGAGATGATCATGTGGTTTTTGTTCTTCTTTTTGTTGATGTGGTGGATGATGTTGATGGATTTTCGAATGTTGTACCATCCTTGCATCCCTGGGATGAATCCCACTTGATCATGGTGTATGATCCTCTTGATGTATTTTTGAATTCGGTTTGCTAATATTTTGTTGAGTATTTTTGCGTCTACGTTCATCAGGGATATTGGTCTGTAATGTTCTTTTTTGGTGAGGTCTTTGCCAGGTTTTGGTATTAGAGTGATGCTGGCTTCATAGAATGAGTTTGGAAGTATTCCCTCCTCTTCTATTTTTTGAAAAACTTTAAGGAGAATGGGTGTTATTTCTTCTCTATATGTCTGGTAGAATTCAGAGGTGAATCCATCTGATCCGGGGGTTTTGTTCTTGGGTAGTTTTTTGATTACTGATTCAATTTCATTCCTCTTGATTGGTCTGTTTAGTTTTTCTGTTTCTTGCTTGGTCAGTCTTGGAAGGTTGTATTTTTCTAAGAAGTTGTCCATTTCTTCTATGTTTTCCAGCTTGTTAGCATATAGATTCTCATAATATTCTCTTATGATTCTTTGTATTTCTGTGGGGTCCGTCGTGATTTTTCCTTTCTCATTTCTGATTGTGTTTATGTGTGTAGATTCTCTTTTTCTCTTAATGAGTCTGGCTAGGGGTTTATCTATTTTGTTTATTTTTTCAAAGAACCAGCTCTTGGTCTCATTGATTTTTTCCTATTGTTTTATTCTTCTCAAATTTATTTATTTCTTCTCTAATCTTTATTATGTCCCTCCTTCTGGTGACTTTGGACCTCATTTGTTCTTCTTTTTCCAATTTCAGTAATTGTGTCTTTAGACTATTCATTTGGGAATGTTCTTCCTTCTTTAAATAGGCCTGGATTGCAATATACTTTCCTCTTAGAACTGCCTTTGCTGCGTCCCACAGAAGTTGTGGCTTTGTGTTGTTGTTATCATTAGTCTCCATATATTCTTTCATTTCTGTTTTGATTTGGTTGTTAACCCATTGATTAATTAGGAGAATGTTGTTAAGTCTCCATGTATTTGTGAGCCTTTTTGATTTCTTTCTAAAATTTATTTCTAGTTTTATACCTTTGTGATCTGAGAAGTTGGTTGGTAGAATTTCAATATTTTTGAATTTACTGAAGATCTTTTTGTGGCCTAGTATGTGGTCTATTCAGGAAGATGTTCCATGTACACTTGAGTAGAATGTGTATCCTGCTGCTTTTGGGTGCAGAGTTCTGTAGATATCTGTTAGGTCCATCTGTTTTAGTGTGTTGTTTAGTGCCTCTGTGTCTTTACTTATTCTCTGTCTGGTTGATCTGTCCTTTGCAGTGAGTGGTGTGTTGAAGTCTCCTAAAATGAATGCATTGCTGTCTATTTCCTCCTTTAATTCTGTTAGTATTTGTTTCACATATGCTGGCACTCCTGTGTTGAGTGCATATATATTTATAATGGTTATATCTTCTTGTTGAACTGACCCCTTTATCATTATGTAATGTCCTTCTTTATCTTTTGCTACTTTCTTCGTTTTGAAATCTATTTTGTCTGATACAAGTACTGCAACACCTGCTTTTTTCTCCTTGTTGTTTGCGTGAAATATCTTTTTCCATCCCTTCACTTTTATTGTGTGTATGTCTTTGGGTTTAAAGTGAATCTCTTGAATGCAGCATATAGATGGGTCTTGTTTTTTTATCCAGTCATTGTCTCTATGTCTGTTGACTGGTGTATTCAGTCCTTTACAATTAGGGTGATTATGGATAGGTATGTATTATTGGCATTGCAGGCTTCAGTTTGTGGTTACCAAAGGTTCAAGGTTAACTTCCCTACTATCTAAAAGTCTAACAACTAACTTAATATGCTATTACAAACACAATGTAAAGGTTCTTTTTTTGTTTGTTTGTTTGTTTGTTTCCTCCTTTTTCTTTCTATTCCATTCTTTATATATTAGGTATCATATTCTGTACTGTTTGTCTATCCCTTGATTGACATTGGGAATAGTTAGTTTAATTTTGCATTTTCTTAGTAATTAGCTGTTCTATTTTCTTTACTGTGGTTTTATTACCTCTGGTGACAGCTATTAATCTGTAGGAACACTTCCATCTATAGCAGTCCCTCCATAATACACTGTAGAGATGGTTTGTGGGAGGCAAATTCTCTCAGCTTTTGCTTATCTGGGGATTGTTTAATCCCTCCTTCAAATTTAAATGATAATCTTGCTGGATAAAGTAATCTTGGTTCAAGGCCCTTCTGCTTCATTGCATTAAATACATCATGCCACTCCCTTCTGGCCTGTAAGGTTTCTGCTGAGAAGTCTGATGATAGCCTGATGGGTTTTCTTTTGTATGTGATCCTATTTCTCTCTCTGGCTGCTTTTAATAGTCTGTCCTTATCCTTGATCTTTGCCATTTTAATTACTATATGTCTTGCTGTTGTCTTTCTTGGGTCCCTTGTGTTGGGAGATCTGCGCACCTCCATGGCCTGAGAGACTATCTCCTTCCCCAGATTGGGGAAGTTTTCAGCAATCACCTCCTCAAAGACACTTTCTATCCCTTTTTCTCTCTCTTCTTCCTCTGGTACCCCTATAATGTGAATATTGTTCTGTTTGAATTGGTCACAGAGTTCTCTCAATATTCTTTCATTCTTAAAGGTCCTTTTTCTCTCTGTGCCTCAGGTTCTTTGTATTCCTCTTCTCTAGTTTCTATTTCATTTATTGTCTCCTCCACTGTATCCAATCTGCTTTTAATACCATCCATTGTGTTCTTCAATGATTGGATCTCTGACCGGAATTCATTCCTGTGTTCTTGAATATCTTTCCATACCTCCATGAGCATGTTAATGATTTTTATTTTGAACTCCCTTTCAGGGAGAGTCATAAGGTCCATATCATTTAAATCTTTCTCAGGAGTTGTGTTCATAATTTTACTTTGGACCAGGTTCCTTTGGCATTTCATATTTGTGTATGGCGCCCTCTAGTGCCCAGAAGCTCTACTCTCTGGAGCTGCTCAGCCCCTGTAGCAATGAGAGGATTGTAGAGGAGTGGTATTGGTGCCTCTGGGGAGGAAAGGGCTGTTTGCTGGTTCCTGGCCGCTGTGGTTGTCCCCACTGCCTGAACCAGTGGGCTGAGCACACAGGTATAAGCCTCTGTGCCTTGCATTTTAGTTGCTATAGACAGATCTTCCCTCTGGCTGGCCTAACACTAGGGAAGGATTTCCCAGTTTGCAAGCCCGGTGGGGCTGGCCAGAAGAAAGGTGCACTAGTCTGCCTGTCACAGAAGGGGTTCTTGGAGCTGTGTACGCAGCCAGGGAGCTGGAGCACCTGAAGATCGTGAAAGCTCCCAACCTGCTGGGCAGAGTGCACCCGGACAATTTTGTCTGCCTGTCCTTTCTCCTGAGCAGTAAGCTCCGTGCAATCCTTGCCCCTTTAGCAGCTCTCTTGCTAAGGGCTTCTTTGTTAGGAAGTCTCTCAGACTGCCCGCCTTTCTTTTGTCCCCGAGCAGCTGGGTATGGATCCCTGCTTTCACAAGCAGCTGGATTCTTAGTCTCTCCAGGAATTCTGCCTGTCTTAGCTTTCCAACCCCCTAATTACAAGAGTATCATGCAAGCATCATGAAATGTAGGTTTATGCTCCCAGAGCAAATCTCCAGAGGTAGTTATTCAGCAGTCCCACCTCTCCACTCCCTCCCTGCTCCATTCCTGTTCCTCCCACCGGTGAACTGGAGTGGGGGAAGGGCTTGGATCCCACAGGACCACAGCTTTAGTACTTTACCCTTTTCTGTGAGGGCTGCTCTTGTCTCCAGGTATATGCAATTTGTTGCTGTCCTCTTTCCCATTGCTCTTTCAAGAGTAGTTGAAGTAGCTTTATTTGCATATTATATGAGGTTTTAGGAGGAAGCCTCTGTCTCACCTCTCATGCCGCCATCTTTAATCCAATCTAGTAACTCATGTTTTTATTTCAATTCTTGATATACACACACATCCTACCAACATTTTATACCTTCAGCTTGGTAATGAGTAAGGAAAGACCAAAAGGAAAGGAACTAGGGTTGCTCTATCTTTTCATTTCTTCTGTTGTCATTTTGAGCAAAAGTAATGGTTTAGTACAAAACAGTAACATAAATTATGAAGTCATTCATATTTCTTAGAACGTAGTGCCTTCTTTCTGATTTGAAGCAAGTTCATGTTGCCTCTTGACCTCTGCCAGTAACCCTGCTAACTCAATCACATATATAACAAACTTACTTTGGACTGATATTTTATTGCTGTGAATTAATTTTTGCTCTTTAAAATTTTGATTAAGGTATTATTGATATACACTCTTATGAAGGTTTCACATGAAAAAACAATGTGGTGACTACTTTTACCCATATTATTATGTCCACTCCCATACCCCAATGCAGTCATTGTCCATCAGTGTAGTAAGATGCCACAGATTCACTATTTGCCTTCTCTGTGCTACACTGTATTCCCCGTGACCCCCCACACCATGTGTACTAAACATAATACCCCTAAATCCCGTTCTCCTTCCCTCCCCATCTGCCTTCTCACACCTTCCCCTTTGGTAACCACTAGTCCCTTCTTGGAGTTTGTGAGTCTGCTGCTATTTTGTTCCTTCAATTTTGCTGCATTGTTATACTCCACAATGAGGGAAATCATTTGACACTTGTCTTTCTCTGCCTAGCTTATTTCACTGAGCATAATATCCTCCAGCTCCATCCATGTTGTTGCAAATGGTAGGATTTGTTTCTTTCTTATGGCTAAATAATATTCCATTGTGTATATGTACCACATCTTCTTTATCCATTCATCTACTGATGGACACTTAGGTTGCTTCCATATCTTGGTTACTGTAAATAGCGCTGGAATAAACATAGGGGTGCATATGTCTTTTTGAATCTGAGAAGTGGTATTCTCTGGGTAAATTTCAAGGAGTGGGATTCCCAGGTTAAATGGTATTTCTATTTTTAGTTTTTTGAGGAACCTCCATATTGCTTTCCACAATGGTTGAACTAGCTTACATTCCCACCAGCAGTGTTAGGAAGGTTCCCCTTTCACTGCAACCTCACCAGCATTTGTTGTTCTCAGTCTTTTTGATGATGGCCATCCTTACTGGTGTGAGGTGCTATCTCATTGTGGTTTTAATTTGCATTTCCCTGATGATTAATGATATGGAGCATCCTTTCATGTGTCTGTTGGCCATCAGAATTTCTTCTTTGGAGAACTATCTCTTCATGTCCTCTGCCCATTTTTTAATCAGTTTATTTGCTTTTGGATGTTGAGGTGTGTGAGTTCTTTATATATTTTGGATATTAACCCCTTGTCGGACATGTCATTTATAAATATATTCTCCCATACTGTAGGATGCCTTTTTGTTCCGTTGATGGTGTCCTTTGCCATATAGAAGATTTTTTAGTTTGATGTAGTCCCATGTGTTCACTTTTGCTTTTGTTCCCCTTGCTTGAGGAGATGCGTTCAGGAAGAAGTTGCTCATGCGTTCAGGAGATTTTTGCCTATGTTGTCTTCTAAGAGTTTTATGGTTTCTTGACTTACATTCAGGTTTTTGATCCATTTTGAGTTTCCTTTTGTGTATGGGGTTAAACAATAATCCAGTTTCATTCTTTTGCATGTAGCTGTCCAGTTTTGACAACACCAGCTGTTGAAGAGGCTGTCATTTCTCCATTGTATGTCCATGGTTCCTTTATCATATATCAATTGATCATATATGGTTGGGTTTATATCAGGCTCTCCAGTCTGTTCCATTGGTCTATGGGTCAGTTCTTGTGCCAGTACCAAATTGTCTTGATTACTGTGGCTTTGTAGTAGAGCTTGAAGTCAGGGAGTGTAATCCCTGCCACTTTATTTTGCCTTCTCAGGATTGCTTTGGCTATTCAGGGTCTTTTGTCCTTCCATATGAATTTTAGAATGATTTGCTCTAGTTCATTGAACAATGCTGTTGGTATTTGGATAGGAATTGCATTAAATCTGTAGATTGCTTTAGGCAGGATGGCCATTTTGACAATATTAATTCTTCCTATCCATGAGCATGGGATGTGTTTCCATTTACTCGTATCTTCTTTAATTTCTCTCATGAGTGTCTTGTAGTTTTCAGAGTATAGGTCTTTCACTTCCTTGGTTAGGTTTATTCCTAGGTATTTTATTCTTTCTGATGCAATTGTGAATGGAATGGTTTCCTGATAGCTCTTTCTGCTAGTTCATTGTTAGTATATAGGAATGCAACAGATTTCTGTGTATTAATTTTGTATCCTGGAACTTTGCTGAATTCAGATATTAGATCTAGTAGTTTTGGAGTGGATTCTTTAGGATATTTTATTTACAATATCATGTCGTCTGCAAACAGGGACAGTTTGACTTCTTCCTTGCCAGTCTATATGCCTTTTATTTCTTTGTGTTGTCTGATTGCCATGGCTAGGACCTCCAGTACTACATTGAATAGAATTGGGGAGAGCTGACATCCTTGTCTTTTTCCTGATCTTAAAGGAAAAGCTTTCAACTTCTCACTGTTAAGTGTAATGTTGGCTATGGGTTTGTCATATATGGCCTTTATTGTGTTGAGGTTCTTGCCCTCTATACCCATTTTGTTGAGAGTTTTTATCATGAATGCCTTTTGAATTTTGTCAGATGCTTTTTCATCATCTATGGAGATGATCATGTGGTTTTGTCATTCTTTTTGTTGATGTGGTGGATGATCATGGATTTTCGAATGTTGTAACATCCTTGCATCCCTGGAATAAATCCTAGTTGATCATGGTGGATGATCTTTTTGATGTATTTTCGAATTCAGTTTGCCAATATTTTGTTGAGTATTCGTGCATCTGTGTTCATCAGGGATATTGGCCTGTAATTTTCTTTTTTTTGGTGTCTTTGCCTGGTTTTGGTATTAGAGTGATGCTGGCCTAATAGAATGAGTTTGGAAGTATTCCCTCTTGTTCTACTCTTTGGAAAACTTTAAGGAGGATGGGATAAGGTACTCACTAAATGTTTGACAAAATTAAGCAGTAAAGCCACCTGGTCCAGCATTTTGTTCTTAGGTAGTTTTTTTTATTATCAGTTCAATTTCTTTGCTGGTAATTGTTCTGTTCAGATTTTCTGTTTCTTTCTGGGTCAGCCTTGGAAAGTTGTATTTTTCTAGAAAGCTGTCCATTTTTTTTTTGTGATGCTGAATTATTATTATTTTTTTAATATAATTTATTTTATTATCATTAATCTACAATTACATGTGCAATATTATGGTTATTAAACTACCCCTTCATCAGGTCCCCCCCACCAACCCCATTACAGTCACTGTCCATCAGCATAGTGACATGCTATAGAATCACTACTTGTCTTCTCTGAGTTGTACAGCCCTCCCCGTGCCCCCCCAACATTACCTCTGCTAATCGTAATGCCCCTTTTTCCCTCTTATCCCTCCCTTCCCGCCCATTTTCCCCAGTCCCTTTCCCTTTGGTAACTATTAGTCCGTTCTTGGGTTCTGTGAGTCTGCTGCTGTTTTGTTCCTTCAGTATTTTTTCTTTGTTCTTATACTCCACATATGAGTGAAATCATTTGATACTTGTCTTTTTCGGCTTGGCTTATTTCACTGAGCATAATACCCTCTAGCTCCATCCATGTTGTTGCAAATGGTAGGATTTGTTTTCTTCTTATGGCTGAATAATATTCCATTGTGTATATGTAACACATCTTCTTTATCCATTCATCTACTGATGGACACTTAGGTTGCTTCCATTTCTTGGCTATTGTAAATAGTGCTACAATAAACATAGGGGTGCATCTGTCCTTTTCATATTGGGCTGCTGCATTCTTAGGGTAAATTCCTAGGAGTGGAATTCCTGGGTCAAATGGTATTTCTATTTTGAGTTTTTTGAGGAACCTCCATACTGCATTTCTTTTAGGTTATCCAGTTTGTTAGCATATAATTTTTCATAGTATTCTCTCATAATTCTTTGTATTTCTGTAGTGTCCATAGTGATGATTTTTCCTTTCTCATTTCTGATTCTATTTATGTATGTAGACTCTTTTTTTCTTGATAAGTCTGGCTAGTGGTTTGTCTATTTTTTTAATTTTCTCGAAGAACCAGCTCCTGCTTTCATTGATTCTTTCTATTGTTTTATTCTTCTCGATTTCATTTATTTATGCTCTAATCTTTATTATGTCCCTCCTTCTACTGACTTTGGGCCTTATTTGTTCTTATTTTTCTAGTTCCATTACTTGTGAGTTTAAACTGTTCATACGGGATTGTTCTTCTTTCCTGAGGTGGACCTGTATAGCAATATACTTTCCTATTAGCACGGCCTTTGATGAATCCCATTGATTTTGCAGTGTTGAATTATTGTTGTCATTTGTCTCCATATATTGCTTGATCTCTGTTTTTATTTGGTCTCCATATATTGCTTGATCTCTGTTTTTATTTGGTCATTGGTTATTTAGGAGTATGTTGTGAAGCCTCCATGTGTTTGTGGGATTTTTCATTTTCTTTTCATAATTTATTTCTAGTTTAATACTTTTGTGGTCTGAGAAACTGGGTGGTACAATTTCAGTTTTTTGATTTTACTGAGGCTCAATATGTAGCCTGACATATGATCTATTTTTGAAAATTGTTTATGTGCACTTGAGAAGAATGTGTATTCTACTGCTTTTGGGTGTAGAGTTCTGTAGATCTCTATTAGGTCCATCTGTTCTAATGTGTTGTTCAGTGCTTCTGTCTCCTTACTTATTTTCTGTCTGGTTAATCCGTCCTTTGGAGTGAGTGGAGTGTTGAAGTCTCCTAGAATGAACACATTGCATTCTATTTCCCCCTTTACATCTGTCAGTGTTTCTTTCACATATGTAGGTGGTCCTATTTTGGGTGCATAGATATTTAGAATGGTTTATCTTTTTGTTGGATTGACCCCTTTGTCTTTATATAATGTCCTTCTTTGTCTTTTCTGACTTTCTTTGTTTTAAAGTCTATTTTGTCTGGTACAAGTACTGCAACTCCTGCTTTTTTCTCCCTATTAGTTGCATGAAATATCTTTTTCCATCCCTTCTCTTTTAGTCTGTATATGTCTTTGGGTTTAAAGTCAGTCTCTTGTAGGCAGCATATAGATGGGTCTTGTTTTTTTTATCCATTCAGTAACTCTATGTCTTTTGATTGGTGCATTCAGTCCACTTACATTTAGGGTGATTATCCATAGGTATGTACTTATTGTCATTGCAGGCTTTAGATTTGTGGTTACCAAAGGTTCAAGGTTAACTTCCTTACTATCTAAGAGTCTAACTTAACTCACTTAATATACTATTACAAACACAGTCTAAATGTTCTTTTTTTCTTCTCCTTTTTCTTCCTCCTCCATTCTTTATATATTAGGAATTATATTCTGTACTCTTTTTCTATCTGTTGATGACTTTGGGGATAGTTGATTTAATTTTGCATTTGCTTAGTAATTAACTGTTCTACTTTCTTTACTGTGGTTTTATTACCTCAGGTGACAGCCATTCAACCTTAGGAATACTTCCATCTATAGCAGTCCCTCCAAAATATACTGTAGAGATGGTTTGTGAGAGGTAAATTCTCTTAGCTTTTGCTTCTCTGGAAATTGTTTAATCCCTCCTTCAAGTTTAAATGATAATCTTGCCAGGTAGATTATTCTTGGTTAAAGGCCATTCTGCTTCATTGCATTAATACATCATGCCACTCCCTTCTGGCCTGTAAGGTTTCTTCTGAGAAGTCTGATGATAGCCTGATGGGCTTTCCTTTGTATGTGATCTTATTTCTCTCTCTCTCTGGCTGCTTTTAATAGTTTGTCCTTATCCTTGATCTTTGCCATTTTAATTACTATATGTCTTGCTGTTGTCTTCCTTGGGTCCCTTATGTTGGGATATCTGTGCAGCTCCATGGCCTCAGATACTGTCTCCTCCCACAGATTGGGGAAGTTTTCAGCACTTACCGCCTCAAAGAGACTTTCTACCCCTTTTTCTCTCTTCTTCTTCTTCTGGTACCCCTATAATGCGAATATTGTTCCAATTGGATTGGTCACACAGTTTTCTCAATATTCTTTCATTCTTAGAGATTCTTTTTTCTCTCTGTGCCTCAGCATCTTTGGATTCCTCTTCTCTAGTTTCTATTTCATTTTTCGTTTCTTCCACCATAGGTAATCATCTTTTAAAACTTCCCATTGTATGTTTCTTTTCTGATACTGTGTTCCATAATGATTAGACATCTGATTGGAATTCATACCTGAGTTCTTGAATATTTTTATGTACCTCCATGAGCATGTTAATGATTTTTATTTTGATATCCCTTTCAGGCAGATTCATGAGGTCAGTTTTATTTGAATTTTTCTCTGGGATTGTATTCATAATTTTAATTTGAACCAAGTTCCTTTGGCATTTCATATTTGTATATGGCACCCTCTAGTGACCAGAAGCTCTTCTCTCTGGAGCTTCACAGCCCCTGAAGTAATGTTGGGGATCTCAGGGGAGTGGTATTTGTTCCTGGCAGGGAGGACAGAGCTGTTTTCTGCTTCCCAGCTGCTATGCCTGTCTCCATTACCATAACCAGTGGGCCAAGCACACAGATATAAGCCTCTGTGCTTTGCGTTTGTAGTTGCTGTAGACAGAGCTTCCCTCTGGCTTGCCTAATGCCAGGATACAGTTTTCCGGTTTGCAAGCCAGGTGGGGCTGGCTGGGAGAAAGGCTCAGTAGGCTGTATATCACGGAGGGGGTCCTTGGACCTCTGTAGCCAGCCAGGAAGCTGGAGCTCCTGAAGATAATGAACGTTCCCAGCCTGCTGCGCAGAGTGCACCTAGACAATTTTGTCTACCTATCCTTTGTCCTGATCAGTAAGGTCTGTGCAATCCTTGCTCCTTTAGCAGCCCTCTTGCTGTTAGGAAGTCTCTCAGGCTTCCCACCTTTCTTTTGTCCCAGAGCAGCCAAATATGGATACCTGCTTTCCACAAGTTGCTGGAATCTCAGTTTTTTCAGGTATTTGCCTGTCTTAGCTTTCCAACCCCCTAATCATGAGAATACCATGAAAAAATCATGAAATGTAGGTTTGTGCTCCCAGATCAGATCTCCAGAGTTAGGTATTCAGCAGTCCCATGCCTCTACTCCCTCCCCGCTCTGTTTCTCTTCCTCCTGCTGGTGAACTTGGGTGGGGGAAGGCTTGGGTCCAGCCGGGCCACGGCTTTGGTACGTTACTCTGTTCTGTGAGGTCTGCTCTTTTCTCCAGGTGTATGCAGTTTGGCGCAGTTCTCTTTCCTGTTGCTCTTTCAGGATTAGTTGTATTAATTATATTTTCATATTATATGCAGTTTTAGGAGGAAGCCTCTCCTCTCATGCCGCCATCTTTAATCCTCTAATGTGTGGATTCATTTTTTTACTGAAGTATGTTTGACATACAATATTATAGTAGTTACAGGTATCCAACATAATGATTTGACATTTGTATACATTACAAAATGCTCACCATGGTAAGTGTAGTTATCCTCTGGCACCATACAAAACTATTTCAATATTGAGAATATTCTCCATGACCTTTCATCCCCATGACCTTTTTGTTTTATAACTGGAAATTTGTGCCTCTTGATACTCTTCACTGGTTTTACCTAAATCTCCTTTTCTTCTGGCAACCACCAGTATGTTCTCTGTATTTGTGAGTCTGATTCTGGGTTTTTGTTTTTGCTCATATGCTTTGTTTTTTAGATGCTGTTAAAAGTGAAATCGTTTGGTATTTGTCATCAATATTTGCAATTATTACATCCTCTTGGTGGTTTGATCCCTTTGTCATTATGTAATGCCCTTCCTTGTCTCTTGTTACACTCTTGGTCTGGAAGTCTGTTTTGTCTGATATAAGCAACGTTACTTCAGCTTTTTCTTCACTTCTATTTACATGGAATATCTTTTTCCATCCCTTCATTTTTAGTCTTTACGTGTCTTTAGGTTTCAAGTGGGCTCTTGTAGCCATCATATAGACTGGTCTTGTTTTTTGTCCACTCAACAGTCCTATATCTTTTTATTGGAGCACTTAGTTCACTTATATTTAATAATTATTGGTAGATGGTACTTACTGCTATTTTGTTAATTGTTTTATGGTATTTTTGTAGTTCTCTGATCTTTCTTCTCTTGTTCTCTTCTCTTGTGATTTGATGGCTTGTTCTATTGCCTGGATCCTTTTCTCCTAATTTTTTGTGTATCTGTTATAGGTTTTTGGTTTGTGGTTACCATGAGGTTCATATATAGCATTATATATATATATATAATAGTCTATATTAGATTGATAGTCACTTATGTTTGAACACTTTCTAAAATCACTGCTTTTTTATTTATTTCCCCCTCTGCATTTTATGTATATGATGTCACAATTTACATCTTTTTAACTTGTCTATCCCTTAAATAATATTTGTGTATATATTTAATTATACCACTTTTGTCTTTTGAACTACATACTATCTTTATAAATGATCAGTCAGCTACCTTATTGTATGTTTGTTTATACCACTGAGTTTTTTATCTTTTCCTACTTTTCTTACTTCTAGTAATGTCTTCTTTTCCTCTTAAAGAAGTCCCTTTAACATTTTTTGTAAGACCAGTTTCATGGTGATGAACTCTTTTAATTTTTATTAGTCTGGAAAACTCTCTCTCTCTTTCATGCCACTCCCTTCTGGTCTACAAAGTTTCTGTTAAAAATCAGCTGATAACCTTATTGGATTTCCTGTGTACATAGCTGTTCACTCTTCTCTTGCTGCTTTTAAGATTCTTTATCCTTAATCTTTAATATTTTAATTATGTGTCTTGGTGTGAACCTTCTTGGGTTCATCTGTTTGGGGCTCTCTGTGTTTCCTGGACCTAAATGTCTGTCTCCTTCCCCAGGTTAGGGAAATTTTCAGCTATTATTTCTTCAAATAAGTTTCTCACTTCCTTATCTCTCTCTTTTCCTCCTGGAAACCCTGCTATGTGAATAGTGTTTCTCTTGAAATTGTCACAGAAATCTCTTAGCATCTCTTCATTCTTAAAAATTCTTTTTTTTATTTCTGTGGCTCAGTCTGGTTGTTTTCCACATCTTGTCTTCCATATCACCTATCAGTTCTTCTGGAACCTCTAATCTGCTGTCTCTAGTGCATTTTCATGTCAGTGATTCTATTCTTCAGCTATGACTGGTTCTATTCTATATTTTTCTCTCTGTTGAAGTTCTCCCTGAGTTCATCTACTCTTCTCTCCAGTCTGGTGAGTTTCTTAATGACCATTACTTTGAGCTCCTTATCAGATAGATTTCTTATCTCCATTTTGCTTACTAATTTTTTCTGGTATTTTTGTCTAGTTCTTTATTTTGGAATGTATTCCTCTACTTCCTCATTTTGCCTACCTCTTTGTATTTGTTTCCATGTATAAGGTAAGTTGGCTATCCTTGTTTTGAAAGCAGTGGCTTATATAATAGGTGTCCTATAGTGCCCAGAAATTCATTACCCCAGAGTACCCAAACTGGGCACTTTAGGGGTATATGTACTGTCCTGTTGTGGCTGAGCTGTAACTGTTTGGAGCAGGCCGGTGGGTAAGGCTGACTACATCTTGTGCACTGTTTTGCAAGACTCATTCCCCATGCAGATGGCTGAAGGGCTTGGCTATAGACCCTGCCAGTGTTCTGGTATGTGGGCACAGCCCTTAGCCTGGCTGTCAAGACTACTGCCAGTGTGCTGGTGGGTGAGGTAGCATCTCCCAACCCTCCTCTTCCCATGGCAAGAAATGCTCTGGATTTGAACTGGTCTCAGCTGGGGCTGGTCATACCTTGGACTTGTTTTGAGTCTTGCTTGAATTCCTATATATCATGGATCTATATATAAGAATCCTGTGCTTTTTGGATCTTCTTGAGCCCTATAAGCAACTGGGGTAGAAGGAGTGGCAGACATTCATATTGTATGTGTTTTTCTCTATTAGTGTACATGGTCCTTTATCTCTTATGAATACAAGTCAAAGTCATTAAGGATTTCAAGACAATAGCCGAGCACCTAAATAAGAACGGGTCTCTGCACAGACTGTGTGTCCATGAAGCTGCCTCTGAACCCAGGTATTATACTCGGAAATCCATCCCCAT
The DNA here is from genome assembly GCA_032199065.1 of Smutsia gigantea. Classification (NCBI taxonomy): domain Eukaryota; kingdom Metazoa; phylum Chordata; class Mammalia; order Pholidota; family Manidae; genus Smutsia; species Smutsia gigantea. The sequence goes on along the minus strand of JAVSCE010022541.1, from coordinate 289,164 downwards.
GTTCTGGTTAAGGGCATGTTTCCCATAGGATGTTCCCAGATAGGGATTCAGTGTGTCAGGGCTGCAAACACAAGCCCAGTCATGAGATACAAAGGAATCTATTGACTTTGGCTTAAGACTTCCTGAATGGTGTTACCTTAGATTGCTCAATGATCTAGGTCTGTTTTACCCAAGCTTCCTTCTCTTCTCCTTTACTTAGAATCACACATCATGGTCTAATGACTCTCCCTATCTTCTTGGCCATTTTATTTTACACAGGATAATCTAAGTGGTACCAGGTGGTCTGAGAAAATGGAATCAGATGGGACTGTGGGACTGGCAGGTGAAGAGGATGACACTCTTCTTGGTAGATGGGACATGGACAGATGGCATAGCTCAATTAATGATGATTTCCCAGTAATGACCTAGGAAAATGTCACAGTGGATATGGGAATGTGAGGCAGATAAGATGATGATGCATTTGAAAAATTGCAAATTTGAAAACATGATGCTACAGGATTCTTTTCCCTGTAAAGCAATAAGTATCCTCCTCAGGATCTTCTCCACCTTCTCTTCTGGCTCTGAGGCTAATATGGTTAAATCCTGACACAACCTAGTGGAAATCTGCTGAACTTTTTAACAGAGGAGTCTTTATTCCTAAGAAAAATAGCAAGAACTAGTTTGAATATAGAGTAGGAGTCAAAGAGGACTACTGGGATTAGATTTTTGAGGATGCTTGATCACAGGGCAGGAATGTAAGCTTGGATGAACAAGATGTATTGACTTGTACCACTCTCTTGGGACTCACTATTTAACATACTAGGAAATCCCAGGGAAGGGGGCAAACTTACCACTGGGTTAGCTCTTAGAGGCGTGGATTAAACAGTGGTTCACTCTCAGTGAAGTAGAAATGCCTGAGCTACCTTGGAAAATAGTAGAGGAAAGAATAAAGAGGCATAGAAAACTGGGTATGCTGGAATGGATATATTTGTAAGGCCAGAAGATCCATCAGAGAACAATGCTCCACGAGAGGGCCCAGAGTACACATGATTCACCAAGGCTACTAGTAATGTATTATAGTTGTATACATTGCTGAAGAAATAACACCACATCTGACCCAGCCACTGTGAAAGGGTCTACTGCTTGGCTAAGTCTGTGATGGTCTATCATCATTCTCTAGTGTGATGTGTGAATCCATCACATTCCCCAGTGTCAGGCTGGCTAATTAAACAGTAATGTATAATGTTGTATTCATGTGAAACAATCACTAAGACTTGATGGTGGGTTTCCTCTGTATGCCAAGGCTGACTGTCAGATGTGTGATCGCAGAATTAGGCTCCTTATTATTCATAGGTTGATGTGGCCTTGAAGTGAGAACAGCCAGGTGACAGTGCTTAGCTCACAACCAAGAGGCCACAATTAATGTAATTAATGACAAGATATGAGGAGCAGCCAAGGCGACTTGGCCAGCCAGTTGTGAAATAGTTAACAGATAATAGTATCTCAAGGAACAAGTCTGAAGCGCTACTTCACAAATATAATTTTAAAAGAAGGCACAAATATAGGAGCAAAATATAGAGACTGGTCATCTCAATAAAATGTCATGATCTGTTACTCAAGTTTTCAGTTCTGAAACAATTTTTACATGGAGAACCCTTGCCTGAGGAGGAAGGACTCTGTAACATCCTGCAAATGCATTCTCTAATGATCCCTCAATTTTTCTCAAAGAGACATACAGCCATTTGCTCATGTGATTACTATGGGGGAAAATGGCCGTAAACCCAGACATTTCTTAGACTATTGAGCACAGGTGACACCTACACACCCGATCATCACCATAGACCCTGTTGGAGCAGAGGCATACAGGCGCCCTGTAACCAGTGGAATCTGGCTCACAGCGAGCACCCTGGGTTTCTGGACCCTTCCAGTGGCCATTTATCCAATCATCAAGCACATGATTAATTGCTATACTCGGCAGTTGGATTAATCATTTCTGTCTCCACTCTGTGGAGGAAGAGCTTATCATTAGGAGGAAGGACAAATGGAAATCTTTGAAACAGTATTCCCTGGGTAAGATAGTAAACAGAAAACAGTATGAAATCCCAGAGGATATGGCAGATATTAATGCCATAACTAAAGACCTCAACAATGTAGGGCAGTGGTCCCTGTCACAACTCTGTTTAATTAGCCAGCCTGACAGCTGGGGAATGTGATGGATTCACACATCACACTAGAGAATGATGATAGACCATCACAGACTTAGCCAAGCAGTAGACCCTTTCACAGTGGCTGGGTCAGATGTGGTGTTATTTCTTCAGCAAATTAATAATATCTTGGGTACTTGCTATGTCACTATTGATTTGGCAAATTCATTCTTTCCCCTTCCAATTAGAAGAGCATCGGGAACAGTTTGTGTTCATGTGAAACAAATAGCAGTACTCACTGACAGTTTTGCCTCAGAGCTATATTAACTCTCCTGCCCTCTGTCACAATATAGTCTGAAGAGATCTGCACTGCTTATCTATTCCACTGAAGATTATAGTGATCCATAATTATATTGATGACATCATTCTGACTGGACAGAATGAACAAGAGGTAACTAGAAAGCTGAAAACAACGGTAAGTCACATGCACTCCAAAGGGTGAAAAATAAATCCTATGAAGATTCAGGAAATGGTCACATCAGTGAAATTTATAGGATCCCAGTGATCAAACAGGTACTGGGACATCTCCTCCAAGTAAAACATGAGTTGCTGCCTTTTGGGTCCCTTACCACAAAGAAAGACACATTCTCTAGTGCTGGCAGGCTTCTTTAGACTCTGGAGGCCTGTATGGTAGGTGACACAGAGGTTGCCAGCTCTGTGTGGGGCTGGAAGCCAGAAAGGGAACTGCAGTAATTCTAGGCTGCTGTGCAAGCACCTGTACCACATAGCTTACACATCCACCAGGCACGATGGTATTACAAGTGTAATTGGTGGGAAAAGATGCATTATGAGTTTCTGTGGCAAACCTCAGTGAGAAAATTACAATGCAGGCCCTGAAGTTCTGAAAAGAGACCATGACATTCAAAGAAAATAAATATATGCCCTTTGAGAAACAGCTCCTGATCCCTGGTGGAGATGGAATGCTTACCTATGGGCACAAAGTGACCATGTTTCTGTAACTTCCTTTTATGATCCAGGTTATATTGGATCCACTCCTTTATAAAGTTGGGTGGGCCAACATCAATCAGTCCGTTGTAAATTGCAAATGGTACATCTAGGATTAAGCCCCAGCAGGATCAGAAGTCATGAACAAAACGTCATGTCACCTGCTAACAGTAATCCTTACCTTGCTTTCATGTATAGCAATTTGGGAGATGCTGTATGATCAACTGCAAGAGAAGAGAAAAGTCTGAAATTGGTTTATGGATGGGTCAGCTGAGTTCCTGGGTGCAAACCCCAAATCACAAAAGACAGTGGAAGAAGAAAAAGTCTTTCCAATGGGTAGTGGTGTGAGCAGTGCACAAGGGTGTACACTTTGTGTGAAAGGAGAAGTACTTCAAGATGAGAATACTTATGATTCCTAGTGGTGGCCAATCATCTTGCCTTTTGGTCAGTGGCCCAGAAGATAAAGAAATGGAAGATAAGTGATAAGTAAGTCTGGGATGTGGATGGACATAACAGAAGTGGGCACAAAATTTGAAGATTTTGGTATCAAACATTATTGTGTAATAATGTTGGATGCATTGAACAACTCAACCAGTTGATGTTAGCCAGTTTTTCCCATTGGCTACCTCAGAACTGGCATGAGGGGTGCATGAATAATGTGTTTATAGTGGCATAAACCTCATAGCATTTTTCTCACTTGCAAAGACTGTGTCAGCTTGTTAATAATAGAAAAAAAAAATGGAGCCTCTAATATGGCTCCATTCCTTGAGGAGACCAACTGGCCACCTGGTAGAATTGACCACATTGGGCCCCTTACAACTCAGAAGGCCCAGACAGCCATTCCCACAGAGAATGATACCTATTTCAGGTATGCAGTCACTGACTGCCTAACCTCGGCTGACATCCCTATCTGATAGCTTAAGGCTTAATCCACACAGGCAGGAAATACCACACAGTATAGAATCCAACTAAGGGACCTCCTAAACACTGAAGGTGGGCCATGACCATGGAATCCATTGGAGGAATCAATTCTGCGAAGTAACCAGCCTCATAGAATGCTGAATGACCTCCTAAAGATACAGCTGAAGTCCCAGCTCAGAGGATAGACTTTGAAATGATGACCTGACATTTTTGAGGATGCAGTGTGCTTATTCAATCAGAGACATCTATAGTGTTCTCTGCCTCTAAAAGGAAGGATATGTGGATCCAGAGTTCAGGGTGAAGGTAAACCCTAAGTAGAATACAGTCCTCTGTGTTTACATTTCACCCACGTGATTGAGCTGCTTCTTCCATTCCCATGCAAAGGTTGCAGAAGACGTGACTGGGAAGGCATGCAGCACACAAAATTAATTCCTAGTTGAGAAGGGCCAACACTATCACAAGCAAAAAAACCTTTCTTTCTGTTTTTCCTTTCATGATAACCCTTTGGCTACAGATCACGCAGGCTTTGTAAAGTAGCAGCTGCTCAGATAATAACCTTTGGCCGCAATGCAACCAATTAATTATGGTGACATACCGTAAAAGGCTCCACAGAGCCATGTTGTCTTTGCATATTAGCTGTCTCAAAATTATGGTAATATTCCAGTGAGTCAACCTGAAATACAAATTTACAAATCATCACGTTCTCACATCTTCCCCCCAAAGCCTGATTATCTATAAAGCGTTTGATCTCCACTTGAACAAGGCTTGTGGAATTGCCAAACATATTTGTGATTGCATGACTCTTTAAAAAGTGTGCTCTGGCAATTCACACCAATAGAAACATGAAAAAAAATATGTATAGATGTGTGTGTACACACACACACAATCCTTATGAAGACCCTTGGTAGCTAGCATGGTGGCCATCATGTATTAACATGAAACGTCAGGAATCCACATGACTGGCCTGAGTTCTGAGCTGGAGGTTTTTTTACTCTACAATTCAGACCCAGAGCTCAAGTTCAAACTTTGTTCTATCATTGTTATTTTGCACCTGTATAATGTTTTGGTAAGATTATGCAATCTAGGGCCTGCCCAGTGTAGGAACTGTAGGGAAGACCTTTGCAAACTTTAATGTAAACATAAATCATGTTACTAAGAACAGATTTTTTATTCAGTGGGTTTCGGGGGTGGGACCTGGAATTCCATATTTCTAACCATGTTCCCACATGCAACAGATCATTCCTTATTCTGTGAACCACACTTTGAGTAGTAAGACTGGAAGGTCCCTTCAGAGGCCTATTAATATGCATTGGCCTCCTTTTTCTTTTTTAATACATGTTTTTCTTGGTGTACGTGTCTCTTCCATCAGAATCAAGTATGCATCCTGATTGGTGGAATTCAATCATGAGGGTTCCATTCCACTTGCCAATGATTGGTTAGAGGCAATCACATGACAGAGTTCTGGCCAATGAGATGGGAGGGGAGACCTGCTACAGCCTTCTGGGAAAATATTTCTCACACTTAAGAAGGAGACACTTCAAGAGGAGATTATCATCTCTGCTTCTGCATGCTCTTGTTTCTGGATATAATGACTGCAATTATTGCCATAGCTTGCAGCGAACCTGTGGTTGAAGCCAGCACAGGGCGAAGGTCGGAGGGAAGAAAATCCAAGCAGCATGCCTGTAGTCATGCTGTCTTTGGGCTCCTCCTTATTTAAGATAGTTGCCTTAGTGTTGAAGACAATTTAAACCAGGATATGAAAATTGTTTTGGTTACAGAAGGAAATTTAGAAATCAGTTTAGTTCAATTCTACATTGAATATACTAGTTTTGTGTTCTTGGATGTATTTTGGATTCCTGAATTAAAAAGCAGATGATTATAATAGTGACCATCATATAAGATTGTTGTGAATTTTAGGTAGGATTTTGCTTATTAGCTGTTTTCCACAGTGCCTGGCATATATTTCATGTTTCAGAAAAAACGATAAATGAATGCCCAAATTCTACTTCTGTACTATTAGTGTTAGAGAGCTCATTAACTCATGAGCTAGCTGATTCTGTTGTTGGGCACTCTCATTGTTCAAAACACTCTTTTGTGGAGCTAAAGATGTATTCCCCTCTTGCTTTCAGCCCATAATCCTAGCTCTGACCTCGTGTGGCCCAGAAAATAAGTATAACGCTCTTGTTCATGACAGCCTTCAAAGGATTTACAAATAGTTTTCATGACTGACTGCTAAATCTTCCCTTTCCTGGCTAACCCTACTCAGGCCTTTCAAACGCTTCTCCCACATCGTCGCCCCTAATCCTTTTCTATCCCACCCTCTTTTTGTGGACCTTCTTCATTTTAGCTAAAGACTGAATGCTAAACAGTCCTTTTGTGTTTCAAACTAGAACTGTGCCTCAGGGCTCTGCTCCTAAGAATAAAACACGTGTGTTGCTTATATTTAAATTGTCCACTATTTTGTTTGCATGTTCCTTACTTTTGTTAGATCTTGAGTGGTCTGCCTTGAATTGGGTATGCACTTGGGGCAGTCCTCATCTTGGGTTAAAGAAAATAGTCCTGGTTTGCCCATGACAATCCTGTTTTATACCTGCTGCTTCAGTGTGATTATGAAACCCTCCTTTTACTTTTAAAAATACCTCTGGTTAGATAACACATTATATGATCAGCCTAGTTATAAGCTACACATAGACTTTTAATTAGCGCTTCTTGACTTCTTCATCAAAAGACTATTCATTTTTAATCAATGACCTCAAGTTGTCATCTTAAAGGATATGTCATTTTCAGAGCAAATAATATAGATTAGTAGCTCTAATATTTTCCAATAAATCTCCTATCTTACCAAATACAGATTCCAAACCCACTTATGATTGTTCCATGTAGTCACAATTCTTCATCTTTCAATAAATTCAATGTTTTTTTCTATTTTGCTCAATAGTTAGTAAATGGTATGCCAATTGAGCTTCATACCTGTAGATTTAATATGCTAGCCTAACACGACTTCATGCATGCAAAGATGAATGTGGGAATCTTCAGGACTCACTCCACTCACCCAGGAAATGGTTACAGCAGACTGAAGACAAAAAAAATCTGATGACTAATAAGACATTAGTCTGAAAGAGAAAAGTTTCTATGTTAATTGCTAAAAAAAACCATGAGCTTTGGAGGAAATCCCCCTCTATTTTGGTGAAGCAATCCACTTAATGTAATTGGGAGATTATCTAGGCCATGTTTATGTCTATGTTGGCACCCAAAGTCCCAAAAAATTTTCCAGAAGTCTGAAACTGTCAACTTCGTGGAAATGAAGTGTCAAGTTGAATTTCAGTCTGAGAGGTGCAGATGCGTTAGCGCTCAGTTTGAATGCTATTAGGTATAATGCTCTTCACAACCAAATGATTTTTGCTTCTAATGAACAAAACAGTACTGTGTTAGAATGAGACTTCCACTTTTGAAAAGGAAAGAAAGGTGTTCCTTTACGTGGGTATCTGTTCTAAGCAAGAAATATCCAGTAGATGGGAAATGGTGCATTTTTAAGTTCCTCTCAGCTAAAGATAGCACTTTTTTGTATTCTTATCTGGTATTCATAATAGTATAATAGAATTGTGTTTTCTCCTTTGAGGCATATAATAGAATGGAAATGGAAATTTTGAGGACCAAATTCTCATTAGTAATTGAAACACATATTGAATATTGTTCCATGTAATTAGAGCTACCACGTTGATTTTGAGTTTGTATGGTTAAACAGAAATTGTCAGGAAAACTACACGATTAATTAGTTACATTTTTCTTTCCTGTTAATTGGGTTTTTTTTTATTAAGGTATCATTGATATACACTCTTATGAAGGTTTCACAAGAAAATAATGTGGTTATTACATTCACCCTTACTGAGTACCCTCCTCCATACCCCATTGCAGTCACTGTCCATCAGTGTAGTAAGATGCCACAGAGTCCCTATTTGTCTTCTCTGAGCTACACTGTCTTCCCTGTGACCCCACACACACCATGTACACCAACCATGATACCCCACAATCCCCTTCTCCCTCCCTCACCACCCAGCGCCCCCCACCTCTCCCCTTTGGTAACCACTAGTTCCTACTTGGAGTCTGTGAGTCTGCTGCTATTTTGCTCCTTCAGTTTTGCTTTGTTGTTATACTCCACAAATGAGGGAAATCATTTGGTATTTGTCTTTCTCTGCCTGACATATTTCACTGAGTATAAGACCCTCTAGTTCCATCCATGTTGTTGCAACTGTTAGGATTTGTTTCTTATGGCTGAATAGTATTCCATTGTGTATATGTACCAGCTCTTCTTTATCCATTCATCTGTTGATGGACACTTAGGTTGCTTCCATTTCTTGGCTGTTGTAAATAGTTCTGTGATAAACATAGGGGTGCATATGTCTTTTTGAAATTGGGCTCCTGCATTCTTAGGGTAAATTTCTAGGAGTGAAATTCCTGGGTTAAATGATATTTCTATTTTTAGTTTTTTGAGGAACCTCCATATTGCTTTCCACAATGGTTGAACTAGTTTACATTCCCACCAGCAGTGTAGCAGCGTTTCCCTTTCTCCACATGCTCAACAGCATTTGTTGTTCCTAGTCTTTTCTATGTTGGCCATCCTCACTGGTGTGAGGTGATATCTCATTGTGGTTTTAATTTGCATTTCCCTGATAATTAGTGATGTGGAGCATCTTTTCATGTACCTGTTGGCCATCTGAATTTCTTCTTTGGAGAATTGTCTCTTCATATCCTCTGCCCATTTTTAATTGGATTATTTGCTTTTTGGATGTTGAGGCATGTGAGTTCTTTATATATTTTGGATGTTAACCCCATGTCAGATATGTCATTTACAAATACATTCTCCCATATTGTAGGATGCCTTTTTCTTCTGCTGATGGGGTCCATCGCTGTACTTCAGAAGCTTTTTAGCATGATGAGTCCCATTTGTTCATTTTTGCTTTTGTTTCCCATGCCCAAGGAGATATGTTCAGGAAAAAGTTGCTCATGTTTATATTCAAGAGATTTTTGCCTAAGTTTTCTTCTAAGAATTTTATGGTTTCATGACTTACATTCAGGTCTTTGATCCATTTTGAGTTTACTTTTGTGTATGGGGTCATAAAATAATCCACTTTCATTATCTTGCCTGTAGCTCTCCAGTTTTGCCAACACCAGTTGTTGAAGAGGCTATCATTTCCCCCACTGTATGTCCATGGCTCCTTTTTCATATATTAATTGACCATATATGTTTGGGTTTATATCTGGGCTCTCTAGTCTGTTCCATTGGTCTATGGGTTTGTCCTTGTGCCAGTACCAAATTCTCTTGATTACTGTAGCTTTGTAGTAGAGCTTGAAGTCAGGGAGCATAATCCACCCCAGTTTATTCCTCTTTCTCAGGATTGCTTTGGCTATTTGGGGTCTTTTGTGGTTCTATATGAATTTTAGAACTATTTGTTCCAGTTCGTTGAAGAATGCTGTTGGGATTTTGATATGGATTGCATTGAATCTGTAGATTGCTTTAGGCAGGATGGCCATTTTGGCAATATTAATTCTTCCTATCCATGAGCATGGTATGTGTTTCCATTTATTGGTGTCTTCTTTAATTTCTCTCATGAGTGTCCTGTAGTTTTCAGAATATAGGTCTTTCACTTCCCTCATTAGATTTATTCCTAGGTACTTTATTCTTTTTGATGTAATTGTGAATGGAAATGTTTTCCTGATTTCTCTTTCTGCTACTTCACCATTAGTGTATAGGAATGCAACAGATTTCTGTGTATTAATTTTGTATTCAGCATCTTTGCTGAATTCGGATATTAAATCTTGTAGTTTTGGAGTGGATTATTTAGGGTTTTTAATAATTAGTTACATTTTTTGTAATTAAAATTTGCATTAAAAATATGACTGTAATACTTATTTTGCTTGTTTTGAATAGGTGACCAAATTCCAAACTTGGGCAGTAAATAAGATGTATTTTACTTTTATATTTTGCAGAAATATTTACATTACATAATAAAACTTTCAGAATTCCACTCAATAACTGAACTTGATTTTTATGCCAAATTTATGCCCTTGCTCTGCCTGCCATTGGGACAGTTCAGCTGAAACATAAGAGCTTTTGTCTGATATTAAGGAGAATTTAAGTGAAAATGAAGCACATCCTGGTTCTGGGTAAATTCTCCAATCTCTGGAGTGTGAACAGACTATGATTCAAGAAGCAGCACTGCAACATGCACAGACTCTCTAAGGGCAGACATCACACACAAATAAAAAAGCTGTGAAGTTGTCAATAGCCTTGTGACAGTATGAACTTCCGGATTTGGTGGACACATAAATTCCAGGGATAAAAAAATTGCATATTAGTGGGGCTTTTTCACGGGATGTTATTGTATTTGTTCTTAAAAAAATAATTTAAGACACCTATTTATTTACAAATTATGAGGGCCTGGGAAATGGTCACTTCTGGCCCTTGTAGGGGACAGGCATGTCTCTGGGATTTTCCTAAGAAGACAATCTTCAGTAACTGGTCAGGATGAAAACTTGGTCCCAGGGCTTCAAGCAGTAATGAGGTACTCCAACCAGTGTGTAGAATATGACAACAGAGTTCTAGGATGGGCAGTACCACCCAGGGCTTTAGAAGATTTGTTTGGTTTAGAAGAATGAGTTTCAAATTATAGCCTTAGGTCTGTCACCTATAAGCTATATCCCATTACTTAACCTCTCTGAGCAATAGTTTTCTTATTTAACAAAAATGTTGATAATAGAATCTACTTTACAAAGTGGTTGTGTGGGTTAATTTAATCATGTATATAAAGCCCTAGGATCTTGCCTAGCTCAATATATAATAAATGGCAGTTCTCTTCAGCCCCAAGGAAGGATATGGGTGAGGACATTGCATCGGAAGCCTTGTCATTAGAGGTGAATGAATTAATCTAAGAACCTAAGCCATTCCAATTTCTTGCCTAGAATACTGGTAGGGCTGGCTCTGATTTGGGAGGCTCAGGGCAAAATGAAAATTCAAGGCCCCTTGATCAAAAATATTTTAGAATTTTGAGACAGATATAGCAGGATTTTCTTTTTTTGTAGATTATTTTTTTGTATTGAAATATATGCAATAAAATGCACAAAATCTCACTGTACAGCTCAGTCAATTTTGACATATACATGCACACATGGAACCATCAACCAGATCAAGATATCAAACATCCTCACTAAATTTTTCCCATTTCAACTATTTTACCTATTTCTCCACTACCCCCATGGCAACCACCAGTCTGTTCTTTGTATTTTTCTGATTTGTTAGTTCATCTGTTTTGTTTTTGAGATTCTACACGTAAGTGAAATCATTCAGTATTTGTCTTTCTCCAACAAGGCCCATCCATGTTGTTGCAAATGGCAAGATTTCATTCTTTTTATGGCTAATATTCCTTTGTATATATATATATACCACATCTTCTTCATCCATTCACCTATTGATGGACATTTAAGTTGCTTCCACATTTGGCTATTGTAAATAATGCTGTGATAAAAACAGGAGAGCATATATCTTATCAAATTAGTGATTTTTGTTTTCTGTGGGTAAATTCCCAGAGGCAAAATTGCTGGATTGTGTACTTCTATTTTTAGTTTTTGAGGAACCTCCATACTAATTTCCATAGTGGCTACACCTGTTTACAACCCCAACAGTAGTATATGAGGGTCCCCTTTTATCCACATTCCAACACTTATTTCTTGTCTTTTAGATAGTGACCATTCTGACTGGTGTGATGTAATGTCTCATCATGGTTTTGATTTGCATTTCCCTGATGATTCGCTATGTTGAGCATCTTTTTTTGTCTGTTAGCCATCTGTATATCTTTTTGGGAAAAATGTCTATTCAGGTGCTCTAGTCATTTTTTTAATTGGGTTATTCATTTGTTTTTTTTCGTGTGTGTGTGTCTTGTATGAGTTCTTTATATATTTTGAATAATAGCCTCTTATTGGATATACCATTAGCAAATATATTCTTCCATTCAGTATGTTGCCATTTCAATTTGCTGGTTCATTTGTTGTGCAGAAGCTTTTTAGTTTGATATAATCCCACTTCTTTATTTTTGCTTTCATTTTCTTTGCCTGGGAGACATATCCAGAAAAAAATTGCTAAGGCTGATGTTTAAGAGTATACTGCTTAAGTTTTCTTCTAGGAGTTTTATGGTTTCAGGTCTTATATTTAGGTGTATAATCCATTCTGAGTTTTTTTTGTGTGTGTGTATGGCATAAGACAGTGGTTGAGTTTCATTCTTTTGCAAGTGGTTTTCTGGTTTTCCCAGCACCATTTACTGAAGAGATTGTCTTTTACCCAGTGAATATTCTTGCCTCCTTTTTCATATGTTAATTGACCATACAGGTGTGAGTTTATTTCTGGGCTCGCTGTTCTGTTCCATTCTGGCCTTGTGCCAGCACCATATTGTTTTGATGACCATGGCTTTGTAGTGTAGTTTGCAGTCAGGAAGCATAATACCCCCAGCTTTGTTCTTCTTTCTCAAGATTGCTTTGGCCATTCAGGGTATTTTGTAGCTCCATACATATCCAGGTTATTTGTTGTGAAAAATGCCATTGGTATTTTGATAGTTATTGCATTGAATTTGTAGACTGCTTTGGGCATTATGCCATTTTAACAATATTAATTCTTCCTAACCAAGAACACAGAATAGCTTTCCATTTATTTGTGCCTTCTTCTATTTCTTTCATAAATGTCTTATAGTTTTCAGGTACAAGTCTTTTCTTCAGTTATATTTATTCCTAAGTATTTTATTCTTTTTAATGTAATTGCCAATGGATATAATTCTTAATTTCTCTTTCTGTTAGTTCATTACTTGTATATAGAAGTGCAACAAATCTATATATTGATTTTGATCTTGTAACTTTATTGCATTCATTTATTCTAATAGTTTTTTTGGTGGAGGCTTTAGGGTTTTCTGTATATAGTATCATAGAATCTGTGAAGAGTAACAACTTTACTTCTTCCTTACCAATTCTCCAGCCCATGAGTGTGTACTTTATATTAGGAATAAACTAATACCCAGTATATTTGGGTGCTATTCAGAAACTATTCAAAGATCTTTTCAAGAAGATGACCTTTTTTTTGAAGGGAAAATGATAAACTATTTCAAAGTAAATATAGTATAATAGAAAGGTTAATTTTGGATTTTTATGAATGATAGTATCTACATAAATCTCATTGTTTGAGAAAAAATATGGTTTTTTTGAGTAAGCCTTAAATTCCTCAAAATTCATATTTGTATGTGACTTTTCCAACAGGTGAACCAGTATTGTTTTTCCATTTTCATTGGCATTGCTTTTCTTCTTTGCTTTTTACTGACCAGGGCTTAAGGATGATGATTTCTAATGTAGCAAATAGTATATGTGTGTCCACCTCAATATATGTTGGAAAAGAGCTCTCAGATTTTTGCTTTCCCAGGAGACTAAGTTCTCTGTTTTCTGATATCTTATAAAATTCAGTTGTTGGCATTTTAATATTAATCCCACAAAATTCTATTTCTGTGTCCACATGCCTATTAATTTCTCTGGATTTTGAGTGTACCATTTTTGAACTGTAAATATATGAAAATCTTTGTTTTCAAAATAATCCCAGTTCTAGGAAAATGTAGTATTGAGAGACGCAAAACTAAAATTGTTATATTGGTTCTGCTTAACTGTCTAAAATTTCATATGGTGATGCAGAAAAAAAACAAAACAAAAACAATTTCATTCCACTCTAAATTCAAAGCAGTTCCAACAGGTATTTAATTACAGAAGCAGAAGTATCAGGCTGTGGGTGAGGACTGCTCTATTGTTTTTTATCAGCTCTTTTCTTTGTTCTCTTCTCTCTGTTTCTTAAGGAAAATGTATAAATAGGGGACAAAGTCAGGCAAAGGCACACTTATTACCAGCAAGCATTTTGGCCTCAAACCCCAATGCAAACTCTTGGTTAGCAGGTAAGAATATATAGGAAACAAATGTGCTTAGAATTCCAGCTGTATTAATTAGCTATATTAATTACAGCTATGTTACCTTACCCTCTTTTGCATCGCTTTCCCAGGTCTTCTGGCTTTGGTGGTATAGACTGTCCAGTGTAGACTACATGAAGGAAAATGAAGTGTATTTTCCTCTCTGTCTAGAAAAGAGCTAAACTCGATCACCTATGGCCTGGTCCACTTGGTGAGATAAATGCTGCAGTCCCAGCTTACCTTGACAGTCAGGGGAGGAAATGATAAAGAAGCCAGAGAAAGGAAAGTTAAAGGAGCTCCAGCCTCTTACAATACAGGGTTCCTCAATTTAAAGGGCTGCCTTATCTTATCCCTCAGGGATCATGCAAGAAAATGCATGTAAAGGGGGATAGAAGGGGAATTCACCTACTATATATAGTTCCCTCTGCTCCCGTGAAATCCCGTTCCCTAACTTATCCCAGGAGTTTGCCATTTTGATTCATCAGTAAGCAGCAGTTTTCCTTCCTTCATTGGGGTGGTGTGAGAAGGGGGACAGGTTTTTAACTGGCTGCATCAACATATAAAGGTTGAGTGTTCTGAGCCTTGAGAGTGACACCATCAAATATCCACTACTGGGATTATATCATAGGCTTTTTTGTTTTGAGATAAATCACAATTCTAGAAATATTTATTCAATCTATGCTCTATTGGTTCTGTTAATCATCTAAAACTTTACTCCAGTGGGTTTGATAATGAAAAAGATAAGTAAACCACAGACCCTGGAAACCCTATCTTGCACCATCGAGTTTGCATTTGGGGGATCCATGATCCTTTTACCCTCTACAGAAGCAGCTCTGTAAAGCATCTAACGGATTTCACAGCTCATAGTTTAGTGTCTTAGCACAATTTCATGACCCTCTCTGATGCAGCAGATGTTAGAGCTCATCAGTAGCCAGAAAAACAATCTAGATTTCTTTTAGGCAAGAAATGTTTGTGTTTGTGTTCATTTATATGGCTGCCTAATAGTTTATGGAATATTCATTTACTGCTCTCAACTAATATATGTGTGCATGGATTTTACACAATATCGGGAATCAATTTTAGTTTAAATTTGCTTTAAAATTACATTTAATAAAATACATAGGTCTTTGGTGATGACAGAAAAGAGGCATGCTAGCGTCAAATGAACAGGTCCAGAGAAAGCAATTTAAACTGTTTTCTTTCTGTCTGAACTTCTGTACAGCAGGGTGATATAATCAGATAATTATACACACTGAATGTTTTCTTTCTCTAAACATCACCCAAGTTAAAGCCATGAAGCTGATGACAGAATGATGTTTTATCTTTTTCTGGGTGTCAGTTCAGCTGACTGTAGCTGTAGCCCAGTGATTTCATCTTTTAACTCTCCATAAAGAAAACTTCAGGTTTTTAAAAAAAATTCACTAAGTTCACATGATATCCTGCAGCATGTTTCTTCAAATACCTACATTTCAAGCACTTTCCAATTAATAAAGAATTGGGAACATTTTTCCAGAATTAATGAGGTTTTCAGGCCACATGCCATTTAATCCATAGTTTCTTGTCTCTATTGCTATTTATACCACCTCTTAGAGATTTTAGTACTATTTTTTGTCAGCTCTGCATGAAGATGCTTATACAAATGAAATTGTTCCTTTTAAATGATCTAATTCTACATCAGGAACAAGCAAAGTGCTCACCAAATTGGATAAATATTCTACTGCCAATAACAAGTAAGACAATTTTAGAAAGTGCTTAATAATGGTGAAACACAGCCATGTAATATTAAAATTAGGAAGTAATAATGTCAGAAACTGAACATGCTATGGCTAATCTTTGAAGTTAAATATTACTTAGTTCAGAGGAACAGAATAAGTTGTCACTCTACTATCATGAAAATATTTCTACTTCTTACATTATCTGCTTAATGTAATTAATTTTTCTTATTAGAGAAATACTCAGAAATCTGTGTCTCGCTATCTGAATTTGGGGAGAAGTCCTTACTGGTGATTACACATCCTGTATTCATGGATTTCTTGTCTTTGGTTTTCAGTGTTAGTTCCATTCTTTCTTGAGTTGCATGTTTTCTTGTTTTCTCCAAAAACCCATCTTTGAATAGATTTCAAAGACTGTATAGGGAATTATACTGCTCAGTCTTTTCACTCTGATGAAGTTCTTACTTTCCTCCTTTGTCCTCACACTTAATGATATTTTGGCTGGTATAAATTATAGGTCAGTAATTACCTTTCTTCCCAGAGCTTTGACAGGTACTGTCATTAATATACAGAAACCAAAATGGTAGATTAGATTATTGATACTAAAGTCCGCTTGGAATATTGGTGGGCAACCATTTTCCTGCACTTTCCCTGGAATATTTTAGGTCATTCTCTTTAACCAACATTATTCTGAAATGCCAAATTCTTTTTCATTCATCCATCTTAGTTTTTTCATTCTGAAGATTAAGATCTTTGGCTTTGGGAATTTTTTATCATGACTATCTTCTTTTTATCTTTTCAGATTTTTTTTTCCAGAATGCATAACAAATAGATATTTGTGAACCTCTTAAATTGGTTCTCACTATCTCTTACACTTTTATTTTCCATCTCTGGTTCTCTCCCCTACTACTGTCTGTTCTGACTGTTTAGATTTGTCCCTTTTAATAGTACTAATTTCTACACATTTTAACAACTTAAAAACGAACATTCAATGAATGTACAACATTTGATATGTCTTTTGTTTTTACTCACATGGGAGCTTACTTTGGTAAGTAAGTTTCTTTGCCTTGTGTTTATTTTCCAGCTAGATATATTGGAGATAATGCCAACATAGCCTATATAAATAGGTCTACCACTATTATGCTACTGTATGGATCTAGTATAATTTAATTTGCCAATCCAATCTAGATGGCCATTTATGTAGATTTTACACTTTGGCTTCCATAAACAATCACAACATTTTTTAAATTCATATCTTTGTATATATAGTCTGTATGTCTAGAAAAAAACTCCAGAAATAGAACACAAAGTAAAAAGATACTGGGTTTTATTATTTTATTATATATTTGTTTAATATTTTGTCAACTTGCTATCCAAGGCGGATGTACAAATTTATATTGCTATGAACAGTGAATGCCTGTTTTCCCATACTTTGCCAATGCTGGGCATTAATTTACTTTCAATAGATGCTGTTCATATTGGTAAAAAGAAATATTCTTTTCCATTTTGTTTTGTTTTGTAATTTTCCAATTTTAAGTAAATTTGAACATTTTACAAATATTTCAGTGCCATTTGTGGTTTTGTTTTTCCTGCATGTGAAATGCCTTTTATGTCCCCTGCTCATTTTTTCCTAAGAATTTGTCAGTTTTTCCTTAGAGATTTGGGACCTATTTATGTAGAATAGAAATAATTTTATGTATTATGTGTTATTTTTAAAAACTTTATTACATTTTTTTCCATGTGGAACTTTCAATTTCTGTAACATCAGCTACAAAAGTTTTATCTGTTATGGCTTTTCTACTAGTGTATACTTAGACTGTCCACACTCTAAGATTATTATATATATATTGTGGGTAAGATTTCAATATTTCCAAAATCTCTCACCTGGCTTTAGTGCATTTCCATATCAACAGGTGTTTCTAAGGGGTGGAGAGAAGTAGTCCATCTCCGTATCAGTGGGTAGTTACATGGGAGAGTGAGGGCTTATCTGGACAAGAGAGGCTGTGGGGAGGATTTGCTTGCTTCTGCTGCAGCAGGAAACAGAAAGAAAGAAAGAAATGCTGGATGACTCCTTGTGAGCAATAAATGGGTTTTCAACTTTATTTCTCCCTTTGACTGATTTTGGTTTCAAAGGCATTTTGCCCCAGAATTTCCCCTCCCCAGATTTGCATATATATATATGTATACACACACACACACACACACACACATATATATATATATATATATACACACATACATACACACACATATATCACACACCATACAGATCACTTTTTAAAGCTAAAGCTAAAAACATGGTTATCAGGTTTTTTTTAAGCTTGAAAGTATGAAATATCACTTGAAATGCACTTCTTCAATGCATTATTTATCACAAACATAACCAGTCTGATATTAAAAGTGTTTTCGATTCAAGGTAATTCTCTACAAATTTTGCTGCCCAGTTATAATGCAAATGAATGCTTTCAATATATCTATAAATTAAGCAAAAGGCAACTAATTAGGTGTCTTAAAGATGAAGTCCTCGAATCCTTCTCTCAAGGTTGTATGTGTGAGAAACTACTAAGTCTGTGAAAAACAAGAGCTATGAAAAGCCACGATTTATCCTCATTAAATGTACCAGAAACCTTTAACAGTAATATGGATAGTTCTTCTGCCTTATGTGTTTATTCAGAGATGAGAGTCAGGTCAAATTTCTGTGGAGTGTGTACTACCTGCGTGTCAGGCTCTGTGCGAGCTTGGAGGTGCAGCTTCCTTTCTTAAGCTGCAGAACAGCTTGCTTTGGTAGGTGCTACTGTCTGCTCCATTTCATAGATGAGTAAGTCCAGGCTTTGTGGCATTCTCTAATTGCTCAACATCACATATCTAGGCAACAGCATGAAAAGGGCAGATGCCCAGGGTTTCTGACATCATAGCTTGGTGCCCTTACCACTGATTTCATATTGCCTCTGATCTTTACTTCTGTGGCTGTAAGCCTTTGAAATGGGAGATTCAGGAAGGAAATAGCTGGTTTGTTGAGGTTAATTCTCATCATAATTAACTCCATAGTTCTTATATTTCAAAGTCTTTAAGATTAAGGAAATTGCTACCAGTTTGTGGTCAACTAGAATGTATTATTCACTAGTTTTATATTTAAACTAATTGAGAATTCAAGCTCGAGACTCAGTCAGACCTGGATTCACAGCCTGTCTTTGAACTTAAATAGCTATATGACATCAGCAAATTAATTAACCCTAAATCCCATTCTACTATCCGCTAAGAAATGGGATTAATAATAACACACACTTCAAGAGGTTGTGAGGGGTGTGAAATAAATGTAAGCTTTTCAAGAGCGAGGATTTTTGTTTTGTTCATCACCATATCCCAGGCACCTAAAAGAGTGCCTATACATAGTAACTGATCAATAAATATTTTCCAAATAAATTTAGAAAGTGCTGCGGCACTTTCAGTGTTTTTGTCACTATTAGTCAATACAAATAACAATAATAGACATTTATAGCTCTCTGTAAGTGGGGAGGGTGATTTGAGATTCCGAATTAAATAAAAATCTCTCCATGAAAATTGCATGGATGGAATCCCTGAGATCCAGCTCCTTACCATCTTCCTGTCTCTGCTGCTTTTATGTATCTGTTTAACCTCTCCTCACCAACTAAACAAAAGAAATAAGGACAATTTATTGGTGACAAACTTTATTTGCACTTTTAATGTTGAATAACCGATATTTCACTTAAGTGGTGTTTAAAAAATGCCACAATTTCCTGGTATCAGTTTTAAGGTCGCATAGCTAAGTATATTTCAGAGAAAGACAATGGAAAGGGGTCAATTTTCAGGAACTGGAAAGCCATGTCGGAATGCACTCTCCCATATCAAAAGTCAGATTGGGACTTCAGTGTATTAATTCCAGAGGCAGGAGAACTGCTTTCTTTGACAACCCACTGACTACCACAGTGCCCCCAGGCTGGAAGGGGGTGGGAAATGATAGCCAATGCTTGCATAAGGGTCCCCATCTGAAGGACCCAGGTGGATGAATTCAGCCACTAGAGTGTAGGTTCTCCTGGGGCTGAGAAACTCTGTCTGTGTTTTTATTATGATTTCTCCAGCATTTAGAAGTAAGTGATCAAGAAAACTTGTTGAGCGAAGGACTGAAGCCAATGACAAGCAGCCTTTATGTAGCTATTCTTTTAAAACCAATGCTTGTAAATTATACATTTATTTTTATTTTCTAGAGGAAAATACAAAGAGAGCATACATACTGTGGGAAAAATTCTCTAAGAAATACAAATCTCTATTTTTATTTATTTTACAAATCCATAGAGATCAATGGAACTTGGGTTCTTGACATAGTTTAGCAGCTTTAACTGAAGAAAGGATCATTCCAAAGATATAGATACATAATAAATCATTAATATATATTATAAAGGAAAAAATTTAAATCATCTGAAGACAAACACCCTGTCATTTGACATGACCTGAAGCAGGGCTGGAGCTCAGGGACTTGTCTTTCAGGTCAAGGGTTTTTCTAGATTGTCAGTCAAATTAGCTTCAAATAATATAAATATAGCAAATTTGTATTTTCTGTGCTATAGTGATTTATATTTTTGAATATGGATTTTTCTTTCATGTTGTTTACAAGTATGGGAATAAAACATGGCTTATTCTGCAACCTTGGAGAATATTTCTGATATATACCTGTGTCTTGAGCATGCATGTATATCTACCTCACATGGGTGCAAGATGAGTTGCATTTGGGATTTAAATCATTGTTTTGTAACCTGACAGGATGCTTTGACAGCCTGTTAAGATGGAAGCTTCTGTGAAAACTGTTCTCTCATTTACTTTCCATTGCTCAATTATTTTGAGCCTTACCCAAAACAGGGATTCATCACCTCCAGAGAGATGTCAGAAGATGTCAAGATGTAGATTTGTCTTTTTTATCCTTTCCTTGCAAATGAGATTCAATTGTCAAAATGACACACAATTCAAGCTGGAAAGAAGCCCCCAGTAAAATGTCAGAACTTCATGACAATATGAGTTGCAACTGGCACATTAATAAGTATTCACTCATGTTGGGCTTGACCTCAAGCCAACAATTAGAATTCTGGACAAAAAAATTGCCCAACAGCTAATCAAACATATGGGATACATAAATTATACAGGGATATACTTTAAAAGGTACAGGTTTATTACATCAGCTATTGATTTGTCCTCTTTTGAACTTCAAAGAACTTCTCTAGTGAGTAACTTTGTGACATGGAAGCCAATAAACACAAAGAGAAGTGTTGTTTATAGTGACCTCATTATGCTCAGTGTTCAGATAATGATCTGGGTCCTGCAGAAAAGACTTTGATCTGGGAAATGATGCTAGAAATCTTTCTGAACCAGGTTTTCCTGTGACATAAAAATAATTTTGTGTTACTGTGTGTGCAGTGAAACAAGTTTCATTTGGTTATGGGACCTCTTTATCCAGCTTTGTTTACTCTGTATACAAGAGGCTTTGATGCTTATATGGCAAGTAAAGCATGTGTTCTGGACACTGTAGTTGACTCCTCAACATTCATGCAAGCCCGACTCTTAGGATAGGGTGGCCATGAGGATTTCATTCCCATTGCCTGGAATAGGTTTAACTGGGGCATGTGACCAAATTCTTGATAATGAGAAATCAGAGTTTCAGGATCAAAGAATCCACATTCCTAAGAAAAAGCCCATGTACCATTTCCATAACTGAACCTTACAGTGTGAGAATGGCCCTGAGACAACTGCAGCTTCCTTGTATCACTGTGCTGATTGTAGCTGACAGTATGGAAGGGTCTGGAGACAGATAGAACCTGGGTCTTTTTATGAACACTGAGCAGGCAGATGAACTAAATCTTGGACCCCACTGTATTTAAATCTTCTTTTTACAGGAGATAAGACATTTTCTTCATCCTTAATTCATTTTAAGCTGCTGTTTCTGCTATTTACCATCAAAGTCATCCTAACTGAGGTAAATCAGCTGAGGTGAACCCATAGTATCTGACTCTTTGTTGTGATTTGAATATGGGTGTTCTAATAGATTTTAAGAGGACAAAAGCTTTTAAAGGAGCTTCTGCAAATAGCTCTACAATGAACAATTTCATGCATATATATGTAACAAATTAATAAGAAATATTTTCAACCAGTTCATCATCTCATGAGCCTGTGCGGCTAAGGGAATTACTCTGGCTCAACCTGCAGCCCCTGGCATCATGCCAAAATAGTTTGTCCCTTCTACTATGCACTGGGAAAAGTGCTTCTGGATTTGGGGCATTGATAAGGAGAATGATGATGATGATATCATAGCCCATAGCTTATCAGTTGTTTTCTATCTAAGGGTTTTTTATTCTAAGATATGTCCCACCCTAAGCTGAGTAAAAGCTGTGACCCAGTGCTTTTATATCTTTCTCTTCTGAGTACGCTGTGTCCTCTGTGTCTATATTTATGTACTATTTGGCAGCTGCATTTCCTATATGAGACAGAAGGGTCACTGGATATTGGGACATTGGAGGGTGAATTTTAAACCTATCCTGGCAAGAAAACTCTCTTCCTGTTTGAACAGAAAAGAGCTAAAAATGAGTATCACATTGTACCAAGTGTGAAGGCCATAACACTAGCTTTCCTCATCTGGGTTTTCCCAGTGACAGAGCTATAGGCAAGAGCTTGCTTCTAGGTAGTTTATTTGTGAAGCAACCCCAGGGAGTAGAGGAAGAGACAACAGAAGGTGCCACAGAAAAGGGAAAAATAATTTTTAAAAGATGCACAGTCAAGTTGCTACCATGATGAGTGACTGGGGCTCGATATCTTTGGGCTCTTCTGACATAGAATGAGCCTCAGAACCATCTGCATAAGGAGCCTGGGGAAGGCGGAATTCTCCACGAGCTCTCATGCTCCGTAAGTCAAGAGTTGACTCTGTGACACTCTTCCACTTTCCAGATGCATATATGTGAGTTTCCTGAGAGTTCCCATGGCTGTTTCATGATGTGAACTCATGGAAGCCCAGAGAGGGTAGCAAGAGATACAGCATGACCTCGAGGTGAGGGAATGACAGGGTACACTGGCTAATATGCATTTAGCCACTGTAGCAGAGATTAGAATAAAGGATGGTTTGAGAAGACCCAAGAGGGAATAAGAAACGTCCGACACACTTTCCTTCCAATACTATGAACTCATCTTTTGTCCTTCCCCCTGCTCCTGGAGAAGACATAAGTAGCTCAGAGACATTTTTGTTTCATTATCTCATGGCTAATATTTCATGGACAGCACTGAATCTGGAAAATGAATAGTTAAGAGGAGAACTCTGAGGAAAACTGGAGAAGGAAACAAAATGGATCTCAAGGCAGACATAATAAATCACACACACACACATAAAACATACAGAAAAGTAAAAAGGTACAGAAAAATATTTCTCCAAGTTATTGTGCAGAAGTAGTGGGATTTTGAACCAAGTAATCAAAGTATTCATTACTGAGTGGCCTAGTTACTTCAAGAGAATGGAGATTCTGGGGAGAAAGGATTGTGTACTATTGTGGAGAACACATCACATAGAGATGTTTGGTTAAGGAGATGTGATGGGGTTGTTAGACCTGAGAGAAAAGTGGATCTGAGTAGAGATAAGCATATCACGTCGCATGTGTGCATTCACCACAAAGGAATGAGAACTGCCGCACAAAAGCAGGCTACATGTGGAAACAAACATGGTTAATTTGATGCCATTGTCTACCAAAACTCCAGAATTCATTAGTGGTATGAATGTGTGTGTTGGGTCTATGTGTCTACATCTATGTAAGTTGACTCAGGCCATCAATGATACTACATGAAGTCACACCAGACTAACCACAGTTCACCTTGGATCACAGGTTCCAGACTGAAATTGATTCATAAATCATTTAGCAAAGTATATGACAAAGAACATGCATTTTATAATAGATCTAGTATATACTTAAAAAAGGGGGGGCGGTTCTCTGACAAAATACAACATAGCAAATATACTGTCTTTTAGAGTCACAATTGCCAACATTTTAAGGGCTTTGAAAATATCTTGAAGGAAACCAAGTACATTTTGTTAAATGATGGTGACCCAAATCTATTCTCAAGTGTTAGTAACAGAATTTTGGAAGTGCTGTAGGTAGACGGAATGTTTCAGATTTCAACAAGTGTTTTGACAGTCTTTTATGGCATTCTTGTAAATATGATGATGATGTGTGGGTTGGGGTTTAGCACAATTAGGTCAGCTTGTGGCTGTGGCATTACTCTTCTCAGAGTAATAATTAATAGATCCTTGCCAGCACAGAAGAGTTCCCTGGTGGTGTTGGCATGCCACACAGTTCTGTCCTTGGCACTGTCATGCTCAACTACTTTATAAATAATTCAGATAATGGACTGAAAGTCACACATTTCAAATTTTTAAAGAATAATGTTGGGAAGGAGGATTACTACTTTGTGATCCTGAGGCTGTGTGATATTGAGGAAGAAAGTGTTTTCTGAATAAGACAGATGGGTTCAGTTTCTAGCCGTGCTCTTTATACTTTTTGTGGTCATTGTTAAATTACCTAGCCTTAGAGACACAAAGCACAGAGGCTTACACCTGTGTGCTTGGCCCACTGGCTCTGACACTGGAGACAGGCACCACAGAAGGGAATCAGGAAACAGATCTTTCCTCCCGCCAGGCATGAGCTCTCTCCCCGATGACCACCAACCTCACTCTAGGGGCTAAGCAGCTCCAGACACGGGAGCTTCTGTGCACTGCTTGGTACCACACAGAAATATGAAATGTCAAAAGAACATACATAGTTCAGACCAAAACCTCACAAACCCCAGAAGGAGGGCAAAATGAAACCAAACTCACCAATCTTCCTGAAAGAGAGTTCAAAATAAAAATTATGAATATCCTTATGGAGGTACAGAAAAATATTCAAAAACTCAGGAATGAATTTAAGTTGGAGATTCAATCAGTAAGAAATTCCATATCTGAAATGAAACATACAATGGAGGGATTTAAAAGCAGATTAGATGTAGTAGAAGAGACGGTACATGGAATAGAAATTAGAGAAGAGGAATTCAAAGAAGCTGAGGTACAGAGAGAAAAAAGAACCTCTAAGAATGAAAGAATATTGAGAGAATCGTGTGACCAATCCAAACGGAACAATATTCGCATTATAGGAATACCAGAAGAAGAATAGAGAGAAAAAGGGATAGAAAGAGTCATTGAGAAGGTAATTGCTGAAAACTTTCCCAATCTGGGAAGGAGATAGTCTCTCAAGCCATAGAGGTGAACAGATGTCCCAACACAAGGGACCCAAGGAAGACAACATGAAGATATATAATAATTAAAATGGCAAAGATCAGGGCTAAATACAGACTTTAAAAGCAGCTCGGGAGAGAAAAAGATCACATACAAAGGAAAACCCATGAGGCTATCATCAGACTTCTCAACAGAAACCTTACAGGCCAGAAGGGAGTGGCATGATTTATTTAATTCAATGAAGCAGAAGAGCCTTGAACCAAGAATACTCTATCCGGCAAGGTTATCATTTACGTTTGAAGAAGGGATTAAACAACTTTCAGATAAGCAAAAGCTGAGAGAATTTACCTCCGACAAACCACCTCTACAGTGCATTTTGGAGGGACTCTTATAGATGGAAGTATTCCTAAGGCTAAATAGATGTCACCCAAGGGAAGACAAGAGTACAGAATATGATTCACAACATACAAAGAATGGAGGAAGAAGAAAAAGGAGAAAAAAAAAGAACTTTTAGGTTGTGTTTGTAATAGCATACGAAGTAAGTTAAATTAGACTGTTAGACAATAAGGGAATTACCCTTGAACCTTTGGTAACCACGAATCTAAAGCCTGCAATGGGAGTAAGTACATACCTATCGATAATCACGCTAAATGTAAATGGTCTGAATGCACCAATCAAAAGACATAGAGTTACTGAAGGATAAAAAAACAAGACCCATCTATATGTTGTCTATAAGAGATTCAATTCAAACCCAAATACATACACAGACTGAAAGTAAAAGGATGGAAAAAGATATTTCATGCAACTAATAGGGAGAAAAAAGCAGGAGTTGCAGTACTTGTATCAGACAAAATAGACTTCAAAACAAAGAAAGTCACAAGAGACAAAGAAGGACATTACATAATGATAAAGGGCTCAGTCCAACAAGAGGATATAACTATTATAAATATCCATGCACCCAACACAGGATCACCTACATATGTGAAACAAATACTAACAGAATTAAAGGGGGAAATAGAATGCAATTAATTCATTCTAGGGGACTTCAACACACCACTCACTCCAACTGGACAGATCAACCAGACAGAAAATAAATAAAGAGAGAGGCGCTGAACAACATATTAGAACAGATGGACCTAACAGACATCTGCAGAACACTCCATCCAAAAGCAACAGGGTACACATTCTTCTCAAGTGCACTTGGAACATTTTCAAGAATAGATCATATATTAGGCCACAAAAAGAAACTCAGTAAATTCAAAAGATTGAAATTGTACCAAAGAGCTTCTCAGATCACAAAGGTATGGAACTAGAAATGAATTACACAAAGAAAATGGAAAATCCCTCAAACACATGGAGGCTTAATAACTTGCTCCTAAATAATCAATGGATCAATGACCAAATAAAAACAGAGATCAAGCAATATATGGAGACAAATGACAACAATAATTCAACACCACAAAATCTGTGGGATGCAGCAAAGGCTGTGCTAAGAGGGAAATATTTTGCAATACAGGCCTACTTCAGGAAAGAAGAGCAATCCCAAATGAACAGTCTAAACTCACAATTAATGAAACTAGTAAAGGAAGAACAAATGAGGCCCCAAATCAGTAGAAGGAGGGACATAATAAAGATTAAAGCAGAAACAAATAAAATTGAGAATAAAACAATAGAATCAATAAAAGCAGGAGCTGGTTCTTCAAGAAAATAAACAAAATAGATAAACCACTGCCAAACTTATCAAGAAAAATAGACAGTCTACACACATAAATAGAATCAGAAATGAGAAAGGAAAAATCACTATGGACACCACAGAAACACAAAGAATTATGAGAGAATACTATGAAAAATTACATGGTAACAAACTGGATAGCCTAGAAGAAATGGACAACTTTCTAGAAAAATACAACCTTCCAAGGCTGACTCAGGAAGAAACAGAAAATCTGAAGAGACCAATTACCAGCAAAGAAATTGAATTGGTCATCAAGAAACCACCTAAGAACAAAACTCCTGGACCAGATGGTTTCACTGTTGAATTTTATGAAAAATTTAGTGAAGACCCAATACCCATCCTCACTAAAGTTTTCCAAAAAGTAGAAGAGGAGGGAATACTCCATAACTCATTCTATGTGGGCAATATTATGGTAATACCAAAACCAGACAAAGACATCACAAAAAAAGAAAATTACAGACCAATATTCCTGATGAACATAGATGCAAAAATATTCAACAAAGTATTAGCAAACCGAATTCAAAAATACACCAAAAAGATCATCCATCATGATCAAGTGGGATTCATCCCAGGGATGCAAGGATGGCACAACATTCGAAAATCCATCAACATCATCCACCACATCAACAAAAAGAAGAACAAAAGCCACATGATCATCTCTATAGATGCTAAAAAAGCATTTGACAAAATTCAACATCCATTGATGATAAAAAACTCTCAACAAAATGGGTATAGAGGGCACGTACCTCAGCATAATAAAGGCCATATATGACAATCCTACAGCCAACATTATACTTAACAGTGAGAAGCTGAAAGCTTTACTTTAAGATCGGGTCAAGACAAAGGTGCCTGCTCTCCCCATTTTTATTCTAGCGTAGTTCTGAAGGTCCTAGCCACAGCAATCAGACAAAGCAAAGAAACACAAGGCATCCAGATTGGCAAGGAAGATGTCAAACTGTCCATGTCTGCAGATGACATGATATTGTACATAAAAAAAACCCTAAAGAATCCACTCCAAAACTACTAGAACTAATATCTGAATTAAGCAAAGTTGCAGGATACAAAATTAATACACAGAAATCTGTTGCATTCGTATACACTAACAATGAACTAGCAGAAAGAGAAATCAGGAAAACAATTCCATTCACAATCACATCAAAAGGAATAAAATACCTAGGAATAAACCCAACCAAAGAAGTGTAAGACATAAACCCTGAATACTGCAAGACACTCTTAAGAGAAATTAAAGAGGACACTGATAAATGGAAATTCATCCCATGCTCTTGGCTAGGAAGAATTAATATCGTCAAAATGGCCATCCTGCCTAAAGCAATCTACAGATTCAATGTAATCCCTATCAAAATACCAACAGCATTCTTCAATGAACTAGAACAAATAGTTCTAAAATTCATATGGAAGGACAGAAGACCCTGAATAGCCAAAGCAATCCTGAGAAGGAAGAATAAAGCAGGGGCAATTACGCTCCCTGACTTCAAGCTCTACTACAAAGCCACAGTAATCAAGAAAATTTGGTACTGGCACAAGAACAGACCCATAGACCAATGGAACAGAATAGAGAGCCTAGATATAAACCTATGTATATATGGTCAATTAATATATGATAAAGGAGCCATGGATATACAATGGAGAAAATGACAGCCTCTTCAACAGCTGGTCTTGGTAAACTGGACAGCTACATGTAAGAGAATGAAACTGGATTACTGTCTAACCCCATACATAAAAGTAAGTCAAAATGGATCAAAGACCTGAATGTAAGTCATGAAACCATAAAACTCTTAGAAAAAAATATAGGCAAAGATCTCTTGGACATAAACATGAGCAACTTCTTCATGAACATATCTCCCCAGGCAAGGGAAACAAAAGCTAAAATGAATAAATGCAACTATATCAAACTAAAAAGCTTCTGTACAGCAAAGGATACCATCAGTAGAACAAAAAGACATCCTACAGTATGGGAGAATATATTTATAAATTACATATCCGATAAGGGGTTGACATCCAAATTATATAAAGAGCTCATGCACCTCAACAAACAAAAAGCAAATAAGCCAATTAAAAAATGGGCAGAGGATCTGAACATACACTTCTCCAAAGAAGAAATTCAGATGGCCAACAGGCACATGAAAAGATGCTCCACATCGCTAGTCATGAGAGAAATGCAAATTAAAACCACAATGAGATATCACCTCACACCAGTTAGGATGGCCGTCATCCAAAAGACCATCAACAACAAATGTTGGTGAGGATGTGGAGAAAGTGAAACCCTCTACACTGCTGGTGGGAATTTAAATTAGTTCAACCATTGTGAAAAACAGTTTGGAGTTTCCTCAAAAAACTGAAAATAGAAATAGCATTTGACCCAGGAATTCTACTCCTAGGAATTTACCCTAAGAATGCAGCAGACCAGTTTGTAAAAGACATATGCATCCCTATGTTTATTGCAGCTCTATTTACAATAGCCAAGAAATTGAAGCAACCTAATTGTCCATCAGTAGATGAATGGATAAAGAAGATGTGGTATATATACACAATGCAATATTATTCAGCCGTAAGAAGAAAACAAATCCTACCATTTGCAACAACATGGATGGAGCTAGAGGGTATTATACTCAGTGAAATAAGCCAAGCCGAAAAAGACAAGTATCAAATGATTTCACTCATATGTGGAGTATAAGAACAAAGAAAAAACTGAAGGAACAAAACAGCAGCAGACTGACAGAACCCAAGAATGGACTAACAGTTATCAAAGGGAAAGGGACTGGGGAAGATGGTTGGGAAGGGAGGGATACGGGGGAAAAAGGGCTATTACCATTAGCACACATAATGTAGTGAGGGTGGGGGTGGTTTGCCGGGATATGGGGAAGGCAGTATAACAAAGAGAAGACAAGTAGTGATTCTATAACATCTTACTGCGCTGATGGACAGAGACTGCAATGGGGTATGTGGTGGAGACTTGATAATAGGGGGAGTCTAGTAACCATAATCTTGCTCATGTAATTGTATATTAATAATACCAAAATAAAATCAAAATATATAAATAAATATATAAATAAAAAAAATTACCTAGCCTTGTAGAATGTCTGTTTTCTAAGAGATAAATGAATATGGAGGTGATTATATTAAAGATAATAAGTGAAATGTGATAGTAAACCCTAGACTTATTTATTAGACATAGGAAATGCTATATTATTACCATGGGTTGAATTAACTTGACAAATTGTCATAAAAAGTCAGAGGTACATTTTAGTTTATACATGTAAAAATAACTTTAAAAATCATTTATATTGGTATATATATATAAAATAAATACCTGAATTTACCTGAAATATATTTCTTATGTTAGACCTAGGAGATGAGTTGACTGCAAGCTCAATATGAGGCAGAAGTGTAGATGCTTCTCAGAGTTAATACAACCTGGGCAGCAGTTGTGAAAACTGAATGTCCAAACCAAGGCAAACTTTCAGTGTAGTATTCTCTGCTCTGGCTACAACCATATCTGGATAATTCTGTCTGGATTAGGGGTAACATTGACAATGTGTAGCATATCCATAAAAGAGTGACTTGGATGCATAAATAGAAACATGTTTTATAAAAATAGTAATCAGGACTTCAAAAGAGGCATTTGATGGAGTTGTGTCAGGAGATATTTGAAGGACAACCGTCTAAAAAGGACTCATGCCCAAGTTCTTAATGTTCCACAGGGCAAAAGAGTGGGTGAGAAGATTTTGCTTTCTTCTCCAGATGTGAAGAAACAAATTTGGCTTAATATGAAAATCGATGTTCTCATTTCTGGAAATTTCAAAAAAAGAAGAAGAAGAAGAAAGAAGAAAACACAATCTTTTTCCCAGAGGAATGAGTTTACTATTAATGCAAGTTCAGGGCACCTTTCCAGAGTCCTGAATTTGGAAGAAGAAAGGCAGAGATTACTGCCAAAGTATTTGGCAACACAAAATTTCTCAGACCTCGAAAGTCAAAGAGATGTGGGAGAAAGATAAAGTAAATATGTGTAACTTTGTCCAACAAATTTGGTTGAAAGGGGAAAGGCTTTTGTTACTGCTTTTGCTGTCATTTTATTTTTATTCTTTTTCCCTCCTTGGCTTCTTTTTATCTTGTGTGTTTGACATCTTTGTGCCCACTCATTCCTATCCTCAGTATTTTGCTTCTTAGAAACTAGTTTTGTGCTACAGGAAATAAAAGCATCCTAGATTTTACATTGCTAACAAACTTCTGTGGACCACCTGTCATTGGGTGAAGTCCTCTGTAGAAGACTTACCCAAAGATTCAATTCTCAAAACTTCTACAAGCTTCTACCTGGATGCATAGGTAGTGGTGACCTGTCTGCTATCAATAGAAAGGCAAACATTGGCCTACAACTCTGGCTCATTGAATCAGGCACACATAGACCAATTATTCTTTAAAAAAGAATAGCTATGTCTGGGTTTTAATTATTCTTATAGGAAAACTAGTATACGGGTCCCTACAACTAATTTAAAAAAGATAGAAAATAAGTATCACCAATAATTCCTAATTCTGCTTATGGCTGTGAGGCCTTAAAAATCAAGATATAAATAAAAAGACATCAGAATATAAAAAACAAAAACAATAATAAAAATGGTTAATAATTCAATACCCATTAAAACCTGAAGTAGCCAGTGTTATTATATCCGTTTTAGAAAGGAAATGAAACGGAGGCTCAGACCATTAGGCTATTTGCACGTGATCACACAGGTGCTAAGTAGCAGAGCCAAGGTTGGGCCATATAAACTCTGACCCCAGAGTGCTTGTGTTTCACCACTGTTTCACTGAAACCAAACTCACCTCTAAAAAGTTTATAAACCAGTGATAGAATGGAAAATAAGGAAGCACAAAGTTCACTCTGTAGTTATGGCCTATTTTTCATTCTGATGTTGATAATTTATATTTTCTCTCTTTATTTCTTTATTGTTCTTGCTAGGTTTATCAATTATACTAAAATGCTAAATAACCAAATTTGGGGGCTTTGTTGGTTTTTTCAGTTATTGGGTATGTCCTATTCTTTATGTTTTTTCTTCCACTTCATGTGGATTTGCTTTTCTCTTCTGTTTTTTTTTCCCCCATAACTTCTTTACATGGAAACTTTGATCATAGTCCACAAACTACAGCCCACAGGCCAGATGTGTGTTTTGCAAATAAAGTGTATTGGAACACAGATCTATCCATTCATTTATGTATTGTTTATGCATGTTTTTATGTTGCAATGGCAGAGTTGCCTCATTGTTATAAAGACCATTGTCCATAAGCCTAAAATATTTGTTCTCTAGCTGCTTAAGAACACAGTTGCCAATCTCTGGCTTAGATAACTACTTGTAGATATTTATTTTATAGTATAAACCTCTAAAGATAAGCAACCCTGTAGCTACATCTTACAAATTTTATATTGTACTTAAATTTTTATTACCCTCAAAATGTTTTCTATTTCCTCATCCTTTTTTTGTTGACTCTAGAGTTATGTAGTCATATATTGCTTAATTTATAAATAAGTGAGGCTTTTTGTCAATTTTTTTCTTGATTTATAATTTTATGTTTTGCTTAAACATGATATGCTCTATGACTTCATTCTTTGAAATATGTTGAGATAGTACATGACTTGCCATAATGTCTGTCTTGATGTATGTTGCATGTGCCTCAGATAATGTATGTTCTACAACTGTTAAGTATAATGTTCTATAAATTTCTATTACATCAAGTTGGTTAATAATATGATTCAAATTTTCCATATGCTTACTTGCTTTTTGTTTATCTATTCTACCAATTACTGAGAGAAGACTGTTAAAATATCCAATGTGTTTGTGGATTTCTCTTTTTTTTTTTCCACTTAGAGCTGTCAATTTTTGTTTCACATACTTTGAAACTCTGTAATTAGATTCTTGCAGTTTTAGTATTTTCATGACTATGATCAATTTGTGCTTTAGTATTGTAAGTAGTTTTTCTTTGTCTCTGGGATTGATTTTCTGATATAAATATAGCCATCCTAGCTTTCTTATGTTTGGTGTTTTCATAATATATCTTATTCCATATTTTACTTCCAGCCTATCTGCATCTTTCTTTCTCTCTTTATCTTTATATTTGAAGTGTGTCACTTTAAAACACAATATAGTTAGGTTTTTCTTGATTGCTTTCTCTCAATAATTCATTCCAAAATGTATCTACTTCATAATTAGACTATTTAACCCATTTACATTTAATGTTAAATATTGGTATTGTTTGGTTTAAGTCTACCATCTGGCTGTTTCTATCTATCCAGTTTCTTCTTTGTTCATGAAGTCCTCATTTTCTGCTTTCTTTTGCATTAATCATGTATTTTTTAGTATCCCATTCCATCTCTTTTTAAGTTCTGTCTATACCTATTTGTTTTATTTATCCCTTTTTTAGTGGTTGCTCTAGAGACTAAAATATATTTGCTTAAACAAGTATATTCTGTCTTGTAATAATGCAGTGTCATTCCACATCCAATGTGAAAAACTTACCACTGTAGAATTTAATATAGCACCCTATCCTCTTTGCCATTTTTGTAATGTATTTACAACTACACATGGTGAACCCTCACAACACAATGCTGTTATTACTTTATCATTTTGTGTAAAGTAGGTCTTTCTCATCCTTTGACATCCTAATTAGACTCAGAACTTTGTACATGCTTTGATTAGCATAGAATAATGTTAGTCCAGCCAGATACAGTTTTATTGTACACTGAGCCTTAGTGGCAAGCTTATAAAGAAGTGATTTAAAAACTCAGAACACCTAGAACTAAAACTGGAAGGACAGAGAAAATCATAGTAGTGAACAAATGACCTGAAATTCAAGTTCAAAGGGCTGCAGTATACCTTAGCTATTGTCAGTGACTAAGTGGAGTCAGTTGTACTGGTACGGGTATGTCATTAGAGCCTATCGTCAGTGATAGTGCTTAGAAGCATTAGAAGGAAAAAAACAATGATTTGAGCTTTTCCTATATTCAAGCTGTTTTATCTCTTTAAACCTCATGTAGCTTCCAGAAAAACTGTGTGAGGCAAATTTTACCATTGTTATTTCAGATAAAAAAAGTCAGGCATCTGACTATTGAATTTATAGTACTCCATACGATTATAGAGAACCCCACCTTGCAGCTATGACTATAAAGAGTGTGGTCCAAATCCTGAATTATATTGATAGGAACAGTAGAATATCAAGGCCTCATCCAAGTAGACTAGATCGCAGACCAATAAAGAAATCAATCCAGTGGGACTCCACCCCACACCACCATATGAACCTGACACATGTTGGTTGGGGCTGAGCTAAAGCCATAGATCAATAGTCATAATCACCCAGGGCTAAGACTGGACATTGCAGGTTTATTTCCTGTCTGGATGAGATGAGACTTCCAATGTCTTGCTTTTGTTTTTCAGATCTTTTCTTGTAACTGCTTGCCGTTAGTTGGAGACATTAAAGTCTGTACACAGTAGGACTGTGGAATCTGGGAATTCCCGCAAAATAGACTGCTGAAGCCAGATGCAGACCATTCCGTTATTCTCTACTTAAGCAAAAAAAAAAAAAAAAAAAAAAATTTCTGGGCAGTTCTTCACTAATGGAACTCTAGTTTATTTTTAGGACCTCCACAGAGTATTTGCAGAGTGTCACATTATATAGTGCTTCTAATAGTACAAGCAGTCATAAATACTGAAAGCAGAAACTATGCCCTTCTCTCCCTCACCAATCACTACTCTACAATTTGAATTCATTTCTTTTAGCATTATCTCTACCAAAAATAGAGCCAAAATGCTCAGTGTCATGTCCTAGCCCCTCCCAACAGCCCTTATTTATTGAAAAGCAAGTAATTCTCTATCAATCTTCTTGCTTACAGTCTTAATAGTTTCTATTTTTTGTAAACTTTTAATCAGAGGTTCTGTTTTCCCATCTTTTAAGAATTTTTATATTATCCCATAAGGGGTATTTTTCTTTAATTACAAACAACCCGAGGTCTTCTGTTATAATCTATTTTTTTATGAGATTTTATAATATTGGGGAAATTTCAAACTAAAATAAACCTATGAAATTGTTGGGAGCCATAGGACACAAAAACAACAAGACTCCATTTTGTTATAAGACTCCATCTTGTTTACTTCTTGTTGATCACTTTCGCGCCACATTTTCCCGCCAAGTGTTCCCACTCCGGTCCGCCGCTTATGTCAGAGACAACTGCGCATGCGCACAACTCTGTGCGTGATTGGACTTTGTAGGTTGCTTCATTAGCATAATGGGCAACCAATCAGAAGAGACCACACCCTGTACTGTATATATATTCTCTGCCCCAACCTGTAATAAATGAGACTTGATCAGAAAGCCTGTCTTGTCTCCATCTCTCTGTCTTCTGTCCCTCATTCGCGCACCCTCTCCTTAGGTCCCAGTTGGCAAACCCCGCGGCCGGGGGTTTTACGTTCGCAGACCTGCGGGTCGGGTCATGAAATCAAATAATAGACTTGCTGAGGGTCTGTCCAAGGTGGAGGTGAAGGTCATGTCTAAGTATCAAGGACAAAGCAACTTGGACAAAGAAACAGCAAGATGTTGTGGTTGTCCTACATGTTTATTAGTGTAATGAATCACATTTATGAAGGCATTACAAAGTTATAAACAGTTATAATATAACAGTGCCGAGCGGTCCATCCCAGATACTCAATATATAGCCATTTTATTACTGCAGTGGACCAACATTACAATTAACTAAGGAAACGAGGTACATATAAGTTATTAAAAAAAAAATGAGCTGCAAAACGTCAACTTTCTGGACCACTTTGAAAGTGCATTCTCATAAGCAAGAAGTAATTGTACAGCCATTGAAACTGTATGTAAATCCATAAAGACACTGTTCTACAAAACTACTTAAGCCCTATACAACAAATCTTTAAGTTGATGAAGCATTTTGGTCTTAGTTATTCATAATGAAGAAACTCAAGTTTAAAAAGTATGTGAATGGCTTTATACATTTAGTAATATATCTGACAGGAAGATCTTCCAATCCTGTCTATTGATCATTTTCCTTCCCACCCAAAAATAAGTCTCAGTCAGTTATGCGTGTCTACCTCTGGACTGGTTCTCCCAAGCTCCATTTACTTCTTCCAGCATAAGTCTCCACAGATGAATGACAGCATGTTACCCTGTCTCTTATATCTCCGTTTTGCACACTCAAATGCCTTCTCTTGTCTTAAGAGGGAAAGCTATAATGACAGATTATAAGGCTATGGTATCATTTTGTAAATTAACATCATTATTTCTAAGACCCCAACATTAATCTGCATAGTGCTCTTTGAAAGCATTCCTTGTTAGCATTGACTCAACTATTTCTTATTAGGAGTGCAGAAAATGCCAGGATTCATTAATCTTCAAACATATTTCCTAAAAGCTTTGTGTTCAGCAAAATCCAAGTTATATTTTGAAGCATTGTCTTCATACCTTTAAAACCTTTAAGTGTTTAAGGGAAATATAATCAATAGCTACTCTTCCTACTTAAACCTTAAATCAGTAAAATGTATGTGTTTTAAGTTACTTGATATCCTCACATATTTAATTATATAAATAACATCATTTGTCGTCTATGTGATTTTTAAAAATTTCCCCAAAATTTACCTGTAACATACTACCAGCTCATTTTAAAACCCCAATAAATTATGAAATATCAATCCTTATCTTGATTGTAAAGATTATGTAGGGCAGTGACTTTACCTGTGTGATAATTCTATTTATTGCAGTCTTTCCCAAAAAATATCATTGTGTTTAATGGGATGGAAACTTTAGAAATTAGTGTTTTACTACTGAACTTCTCCAGTGATTTACTCTAACTGTGCACATGGCCCTGATGAAGGAACACACTCAGTTTTAGCGATCAATTTACATGCTTTTTGGTTTCCATTAAAACACATACTTTTCACAATTATGAGTTCACCACTGGAAGCCAGTTTTCATTTGCCACATGTGGTCACATGCCTAATGATGACTTTGAACTGTAAGTAACAGTGCCAGTTGGATGCTTCAACTGGGGAAAAAGGCTCAGGTGGGCAGAGTCTTCTCAACATTTCTGTCTTCAAACAGGGGTCTAAAGCTTGCTCACTCTACATGAGGCTTTTGTCTAGTGCAGGTGTCTGTCCTCTGGCCAAGGTCTCCTTGCAGTTCTCTGCTGGGAGGTGTCATGGAGTGAGAGTTAGTGCTGTGCTTTAAATAGGCTGATGAAGCAAACATGTAAGGTGGACAACTGGACAAAGCCCCATGTAGTTACACCCAGCCCTTGATACCTGGCACATTCCCTCACAGAGGTTTTACGACCAATAGATTCTTCCTTTAGTCCTGAAAAGGTGAGCACAGTAGTACAAGGTTACAGGAAGAGGAGGTGCCTGCCTCGGTTTCTCAGTCCTCAAGCCAACAGAATGCATAACTACCTGGCCCTCCTCTCTGCACCGATAGCTGCCTCCTTCCCATATGGCAATATAGTTCTCAACTCTTCCAGTAGTTGAACCCAGAGAAGGCCATTCCTGCAGGTACCATGATTAGGTGATAAAAAACATTTCTTTGCAAATGGAAGAAATGGAAATGGAAGTTCCTTTTTGACATGGAAACTTATGTTTCAACCTTCAGACCACCATATATGTTTTCATAATGCAGCAGGCACTTGGCTTCTGCCACCTTGCTAACCTATAACTAACTTCTAAATTTTATAAAGGCCAAACCTGTGTTTTATACAGTTTATACAGCCTCAAGGTATCTGTCTTGTTTCTTCATTTTTTGCTGTGGGACAATATGTTTTGGGGGGTTTTTGTTTGTTTTTGCTTCGTGAAAAAGATTCCGAATCTTTAATGAAAATGGTTTCACAGAAATTAATAGTTCTTTGCGTTTGTGTGCATATTTATTTAACTTACATTCTTTATATCTTGAGGGTTTTTTTTTTTTTTTTTTAATGTAGAAGACACTCATCCCGCACTGTTCTCTCCTTAAGATCAGCTGATTAATAAACTTACAGGTAAGAACAGCTCCGAAATGCTACAACTCCCTTGCTTTCCAAATTCATTAACAGATCCCAGCTTTGGCTTCTTTGCAATGACTGTTCTGTCACTGTGTTTTGAGGGTAAGAGGATTGGGAATTTTTAGCTCCTTTTGGACAGGAGGAAGGAGTCATTCCTTTCTTGGGTTCAAGCTGAAATCATCTCAAACCATGAGACTTTCAATAATACTATTATGATACTAAAATACTGTTCAATAGCGCCATGGCAACCACCGCCCAGGGTAGCCCACCCTCCCTAGCAACCCTGAGAGGTCAATGACGTCAAACCCACGGGTATCACAGATTAGGAACCTGAGCACTTGGCACAGATACCGGCCTCTCCGAGGCTAGTCATTTAGTAAGGATTTCTGTGTTTTAGTTCAGTGCTTTTTCCTATAAAACTCTCAGCTGATTTTGGTAAATGGCAACCTTTTGGTTTTATATATGGAATATGATACTTTCCTTTGTAAAAACTGGAAAGGACCAGATCAAAGACTTACTTAACTAAAGTGCAGTTATCTCATTAGCCAATTTTGTCTCTTTTCTGTAATATAGTTATGTAAAAATAAACCAACCACCCAGGGACAAGACATCTGCTCCTTAATCAGGTATGTTCTTGTTTAAATGAGAGAAATCAGTGCAGAGGTGACACCAGGGAGAAAAACAGATTTTGTTAAAGACTCTTAGCTATAACAGAAATGGGAAGGTAAATTATTCTGGCCAAGTTCTATACATTTTATTGTTTCACAGTAAAATTCAGGGAGAAATAAGACAAATTATTCTGTAAAAATCCAAAGAAAACAAATCTTTGCATTCTGAAAAAGCTGCTTCTGCAATTCCTTATTTCCACAGATATCTCTTATGTGGGTAAGGCCATTCCATTTTATTTTCTCAAGTTTATACATTTCATTATGGCTTCTATATTAGCAGACAAATGCATAAAGCCACTACCAACCAAGATTTCCACTATTCAAGTTCTCTCTTTTCCCCTCTCTCCCTGTCTCTATCTGTCCTATGCACATGCATATACACTAGATTCAAACACACAAGTAATAAAAGAAGAGGCTGAGCTAATTCTTGTCTTGTGTCCAAAAATCTCATTTTGAGCTCAGGCTGACAGGTATGCACAAACTGCAGTAATTGAGTAGCACCAACACTGGACCATATCTCTGTTTCCAGGTGTGCCCAAATCTGCATTGTCTTTCAGAAGTGGTCATGGTGGTGGGGGGCTAAGGGATGGGGAGTTGTGTCCATACGGTATAACTTTAATTTTGTATTTTCTTAATATTTAATATTTTATATTGAGGTACATACAATAAAATGCACAAATCTTAGTGACGAGCTTGATGAGTTTTGCCACGTGTATACGCTCATGTAACCATCACCCAGATCAAGATATCAAACATGTTTGCTCATTTACTTTCTGCCTTTATCTATTTCATCCATCCCCACCCTCCTCTCCTATACATGCCATACAACTTTTAAAGACATATGAAAAAATATAATGCATAGAGCTAACATGTCTTCCCAACTTCTTAGAATTCTAAACTTTTAATTCCGGAAGAGGAATTTTTAGTTATTCATTATACTTTGGGACACTACTGGCATGAAGAATCAAAATTCGCTGCTCTGTAATTAACTCAGTACATTGCCACTCACTATTACAGGTTTTGGAAAGTTTGCTTGCTTCCTTTGTTCTGTCCTGAGTTCCTTCTCTCTCCCTCTGTCCTTCCATCCTTCTCCTTCCTCCCTTTTCCTTTCTCCCTTCTGCCCTCACTTTTTTACTGTCTAATGAAAAGTGTTTCTCTAGAATGCCACAAATGACATGATGTGGAGAATTGGGGGAAGAAACAGGTAGTTTTTTTTATTCATAAGAGAATGAAAACTTCAAAGCAACACATTAAATTCTGACAAAACTATAATTTGACATTCTTTAACTTGTAGTTTCATGTTTCTCGACACACTGTATTTCACTGCAACTTTCTCTAGATGATGGTTTATCAGATGACATCACATCCATTTATGTGTAGAGATAACTTTGGGGAAAAATTAAGAAAAAATTAGTTTAAGGAAGAGTCATAGCAATCTAATATATTTATGGAAGTAAAGCTCTAAAACAAATTCAATATCACCATTTTCTTATTGAATCTCCATGATCATAGTACAACATCTAATATAAGTGAAAATGTTTTCATCTTACACTTTCCTATGTTAGTATCAAGGTGAACAAGGTGGCATACAAGTGACCTTCCCCTTCCCAGTAATCAGGCATCCACACATCTTCTTAAAAAAATAGAGCTATTTTGACTGAGTGCAAAGCAACAAACTCATTTTTTTCATCAAAATGCCCATAAAGACCAACAGAGAACACTTTAGAGACTTATTTATCCCCATGGACTGTTGTAGTTTTTGGATAACATTAAAGTTAAAACAAGTGAGTGACTGTAGGCAGAATGTTATAATATAAAAAATAGTAATAATGAAAAACCTGATGGTCCTTAATAGCAAGAATGGGATGGTAAATGCTCTCAAAGCAATATCAAATAATTTATAACTATCTAATTTTAATAAGGCAGCCTAGAGCTCAAAATAGATGATCTGGTATTTTTTTTAAATAATGGATGAAACATAGATAATATAATGTGATTTATATGAATAAATATAAATTAAGTTATGAATGTGTATTCCTTATGGACTTTTAATAAGTAACTCTAATTTCTTAAAGGACTATTCTTACAGCAGAAGTGAAAATATTGTATTTACAATCCTTTCTTAAGTTTGAAAATGAGGCTTACTTATTAACTGAATAATTCTACTCTCGATAAGGAGCACCTTCTTTTTAAGCTTTTAGTTACATGGCATCTATAGCATCCATTACACTCACCTTCCTATGTTTTATGTCTGCTTTTGTTACCTGGGACTATACCTCTCTTATTATATAAAATTACAGATATGAAAAGACATGTTTCTACAGTGCATTATTCACAATGAAATCCTTTGGGATTATTTCTGCCAGTGGATTGCATTCCCTGCTGGTAACACCAAATTTAAAAATAATAGGC
The DNA here is from genome assembly GCA_032199065.1 of Smutsia gigantea. NCBI lineage: Eukaryota > Metazoa > Chordata > Mammalia > Pholidota > Manidae > Smutsia > Smutsia gigantea. The sequence continues at coordinate 248,308 of JAVSCE010022541.1, read as the reverse complement.
AGGAGAGATTATGAGCCATCTCTTGAGAATGCCTCTTATTCATCTTTCGTATAAAAGCAAATGACCTTAGAGCTCTTTCAGGCATAGATGATGACAGCAGGACAGAGAAGAAGATGGTCCTTAATCATATGCCCTTTTCCTGCTTTGCTCTTTCTGCATAGATGGAAATTGAGCTACCTGATGTGAACACAGGTTATTCATTCCCGGATTCCACCAGGTGTTGTTTTGGTACTTGTTTATCTAAGGGAACAATTTCCCATCATACATTTTTAGTTCTCTCTGTACCTCAAAGTAGCTGAACTTTTCCCCTTGAAAGCAATAGACACAATCTGTTGACTGAAATCTACCCACAATCACCTCTAGGTTGTAGTTCATGGGATTATGTCCATTCTGAGTGTCTATTTGCCCAAGCAGAGTGGGAGGTAAATTTGAGCATTATTTTATCCATTCATTCAAGAACCAATTGTTAAATAAATACTTTGTTTCTTTTTTAGAGCTTGGGGATTTAGAGTGTCAGTATGTGTTTTCAGGGTGAGCACAATCTAGTGGTAAAGGCAGGTAAATGAGAAGATGAATTACATCATTAAGTACTATGTAAGCACTACCAGAAACCTATGAGTAAAGTGCTTTGGGGGCAGGACTCTGGCTAAAGAATTTGCAATGACTGCTTTGGGCAGGATGACTGTTAGGAATTAGACTGAAGGTGTCCTTTATAGTCCAAATTTATGAGTTGGCCATATATATCTTCCTAAGTGCCTCATGATGGCTATAATTATTTTGCGAATCACTTGAGAAAACAAAATCCTACAAATTTACAGTTGGTTCTTATATAATTAGGATTTGAGGATATTTTAATAATGTATTTCTATTTTCTGTATGTGTAAGTCCTACTTATTTCTTAGGCTATATATTCATAAGCAAAAATTGCATTGTTTTCCAGTTATATTTACCTTCTGTGACCTCTGAAACAGTTAATCTAAGATGTCTCCATCATTTAATAAAAAGTGTTAATTAGCTGATTCTGAAGTTGGGATGAGGGAGGGAGAACAATAATCCCGTGTTCGGAAGTAAGAAATCCCATTTTCCACCAATAGCTCTGGCAGTTTCTATGCTGAGATGTGAACAAAATCAGGGAAGCCAATGTGCTCAATCTTTAAAATGTGCAGTTGGGTAGATGATTGCTAAGATCACTACCACTTTTACATTTTCACAGCTACTAAGACACTTTTTTTTTTGACAGCAAGAGAACCCCCCCATGGAGACTCATGAGGAGATTATAAGTAACTTGAGGCATGTCTTGTTTTTGCTTTTATTGATTTTGTATCAAGACCACAAAACTAAAGGACAGTTTAGTAGGTGCTCGATAAATATTTGAGGAAGGTAAGAAACACATTGAGCTAAAAGTAAAACATCTAATATCTAGAATGATGTATTCCAGAATGGCAGAGTGAGACTCCCCAAAATCTACTCTCCAATTAAAAAATAATGAGTAGCAAATATTGTCAAACTTAACTCTTTAAAAACTCTGGAAATTAAGTAAAGGCTTGCAGTGATCCAAGGAGTATTTATTCAAGAAAAACAGTGGAATCTCAGTAAAACTAGCAAACTTGATTAACTTGCTCTTTTCCTAAGTCCCTCCTCCAAGATCTGTGGTGTCTTTGAAAACAAAAGCTTTGCAAACACAGTAGCTATGAAAATCAGTAGTTTCATCTCCAGATTGCTATTTGACCTCTAACACAGTTCCCTGAAATGCTCCATCATCAGTGTTTGTCTCTGCTTGACCAGACTCAGTGCTTGCTCTGTGAAAACAGCCACATTCTCTCTTCGGCTGTATTTTTTAGGGTGCTGGTCAAAAACAATCAGCAGCAGTTGGTTAATATTGCAATTGCCTGAGGTAGTGATACCAACCGGGACTAACAAGAAGCTAATAAAAAATCTTAAAGGAAAAATTGGCAAATGAAATGTCCATAGGGAGCTTTGTAAAGCTCTTCTGACATACCTGGGAATCTAGCCGAACACTTACATAGGCAGAGCTATGCTCATACCCGGGAAAGACTTGAGAAAGACACTAGTCCTTCACCGCTGACTGACCTCAAGGCTCTGTGCAAGCAGGAAATACAGGCTAAGGCAAAACTGCAAGCTGCCTGATGGAACATTGAAGATGTTTCTCAATATGCAGATAGAGCTCCTTGGCAAAGGCTGAGAGACTTAATAGCTGAAGGTATTTAAGGTAATTTCTGATCAATTTTTAACTGATCACAAGTAGATATATCATAGTCAAACTGTTGAAATCCAAGCAAAAAGAGAATAACTTGAAAAAAAATAAAGAGGATGGGAGCTTACAGTTAGGCAGCAAACAGTATCTTTCACTCAGATCTAATTGTATTCATGCTGATAATATTCAATATGCATAGAAGATTCTAATTCAACTCTACAGAAGTTATAGCTTGTGAGAAAGGCAATATTGCTGATACATTTTGCATTAAATTGTTGCTCTATAAAACCATGCAAAACACTTTAAATCAGTGAATCCTGACAAACCCATAGTTAGTGTATTTAGGAAGCTTAGCAGGTATGTAGAGATCATAAATACCCATAAACTGCCACAAGGAGGCTTTGCTCCAAAACTGACACTTCACAGGAAAATGTTGATTAATCAAACTCATTTTTCTTTAAATTAGGTCATTAATCAAAATTATTTCTTCGAACTGTAATAAATGAGATTTTCTGGAGAGGAAATGCTGAAGAAAGTAGATCCTGGTGGGAGAAACGGAAAACTTGATGTTTCCTATTTTTGCCAGTAAATGAACTGAATTTAAAAAACAAAAATTTGTGAGAGTGAGAGAGATCTCAGTTAGCCTGTCTAGGAAGAGTGTCTAAGAATGAAATAATTGCATGCTCTTAGAATTGGTAAAGTTATAAAATCAAATCAAAGCAGAATTCTCTCAAAGTGCTAATTCCTCTGAAGTAAGGCACAATATGGCCTATAATTTAAGACATTCTGTATTCTGGATTACATCTAAATTCATGAAGAAAACTGTATAGTTAGTATTGTTTCAGCTCTATTACATATAATGTGATAACTTGGAAATGTATAGATCGTGTAAATAAATTTAACAGTACATTGGTAAAAGTAAATGAAATTTAGTAAAGGAAAAATTCTCTTTTCCTGTTTTTACTGCTCCTATATTCCACACTTATCTCTCTATTATTTCAGAATTGATAAAAAATGTCAGGATTTATGTTTAAGTCACCAAGAGCAGGATTAAAACAATTATGAGACATCATTTCCCTTAAATACATCTAAATATTATTGGAAATACTTTGCAAGTTAGTTGATAATTGGGATCCAGGGTTATTGTTGTTTTAATTTGGGGGGGATGAGACATAAAATTGTTGGAATTTTAAGGAGTTTTGAGCCATTTATGTATAATCACAGGGTCTATGCTTTGAAATCTCTTCCTGCAGTAGCATAATTGAGTGTCTGCTATGTGGACATTTCTGTTTGTTTACTGTTGACTTTACAAAAATCAGAACCTAAACACCACTCTAGTGAAGTGACCTCTAGCCAGACCTAACACTGAGAAATTTATATCTATTATGAGTAAATGAGATATTACATTCTGAAATAACTAGTAGAGAATCTATTGTGTCTTTAAAAACTTACACTATTAAAAATATAAGTGAAAATTGTCCTTTTTCATGAGGGAAAAATAAAAGAATTATCTTTTTTAATATCCTCTGGGTGCCACTTTTCATGCTAATTGCAATGTCTATCACATTTTAAAATGATGAAGTTGTATCTAATGTTAATTATAGATAGAGTTAAGAATAGAAAAGAAAGGAGATTTAATGAAGTTAAGTAATTATCCTTGGTCACCCAGCTGGAAAATATTTAAACTTAGATCTGATTTCCATCCCATGTTCTCTCCTCTGTCCTCCACAGTTTACAGATAATGCAATTACAATCATAGTAACAATCAAGTTAACTATATGCCAGGATTTCTGAAGGCACTATTTCATTTCATCTTCATAACAGCTATAGGAGGTACGTGCATCTTGAAACACTAGATACCAGTGGTTTTGTCTCATCCCAGGACCTGAACTCTCAACATAACACCCACCTCCCCTAGAAACCCTAAGCTATGTTGGAGTCTCGTATTCTACTTTATCCCAATATTCTTTCCAATGCAATTTCATTAACCGGTTATGTTAGAAATCTTTGTTAACAGCATGTATAGAGCAGTTGGTGTGTGCATAGCTTTGCAATGGTTCTCAGTTCATCTTTTTCATTTGTTTTCCTTTATTTGTGTCATAGAAACCATGTAATTAGATTTTTTTTTTGGTGTCCTGTGGACTGGCGTCATACAGTGTGGTAAGAAGAGTGGGAAGAATCTCACAAGCAAGAAATTTATAGGCTCATATTGGACAAGTACTTGTAATTACTCTATCTCAGGAAATTATAATCTTTCTGTAGGTTATCGGAAAGGTGACAATGAAAATCTCATAACATTTATTGAGCATCCATGTTTCTGAAACTTGTGGACTTCCAGCAAAGCAATCTTAGCTTGGTAAACTGCCAATAGAATAATATGTAAGTATAGAGGTCACTCAATAAATTGCCAGTAGAACTGTATGTAAGTATAGAAGTCATTTCTAGAAGCTACTGATTAAATCTGGGTGAGTGGTCAAAGGAGAATATGCCCTCTGAGATTATTTTTAATGCAAGAGAAAAATTCCCAAAGGAGCAGAAGTGAAGATTTTCAGATATGGACTAATAGTTGTATTCATGATGGCTCCATACTGGAAAGTAAGGTCATATATATTCTGGAAGTGGGAACACACTTACACTATATGGTATCTGGAAAGAAAGACTGCAAGAGAATGGCACCTTAGGTGTTTTGCTATGAAATTTGGAATGTGTTCTAGAGCAAAAAAAAAAATCCATTACATTTTTGTAGCAGTGGAGTGCCTTTACCAAACATATGTCTTAAATATAGGTTAAAAATAGGATAAGTCAGAGGCAGAGAGGTTAAGAGACTCTAAGGAAACTGATGGGAGAAAATGACTTAAATCCTTTGCTAGCCTCAGAGTTTAGGACATAGAAGTTGGCTATAAAGGGTCTGGCATTACAAGAAATGTAGGAACTCTGGTTCTGATATAGGGAATATGGGGGATGGTCTGTGAAATATCTATTGACAACATTCAGAGAGTTCAAGAACAGAAAAGTAAATGTGGGCATCATATTTGTTTTAATAAGTGCATATGCTCAAAAGAGTTGAAGCCAGTAAATAGACAAGCAAAACTAGGGAGAGGTTGTAGAGTAGCTAAAAAATGGAGAGGGTCCAGAAGCAAAGAAATCTTAGGGAGGCGCTGAAGGAGACAGTTCTGCAATAGAGATGGTAGATTTGTTCCTTAAGATTCCTTAATTAGGGTCATCTTTATCTTCATCTCTCTTTATTTATTAAGAGACTTTACCTAAGCTTATTTTTTTTTCTTAGGTTAAAGTACCCTTCCTGCAAAGCACCTCCACCCTATTATCCCACCTCTGTTTCTCAGTGGATCTGTCTGTGTCTTCATTATCCTCTAGATTCTTGACCTCCCACATCTTGCTCATTGTCTTGTCTTTCCTAATTCATCTTCAAGCCATAGCAGAGTTCAGACACGAAACAATTAATGTCCTTTGCACAAGACAGAAAGACAATTTTCCCTAAAATATCAATTTAATCTTTGCTCCACTATGTGAACTGTACCATGTAGGCATGCATGGTCATCATTAACCTAAGAATAGGCCATTCTCCTTAGGTAATGCTTTAAATTGTTGCTTTTGTTACTGAGAATGTGCTTTTCTTCTCGTTCTCTTCTTACTCAGACAACTTCTTTGAGTTTCAGTTCAAGTCCTATCTCTTCCATTAGAATATATCTTACTTCACATTGACATGTGACTTAATTCTCTCTAAACTATACATGTTGCAGTTTTCTTATATTGATCATTCAGTTATTTGAATGTTTAAATGTGCTTTTATCTCCATAGTATATTTCAATTTTCTTGTAGGTGGGAATCACTTTCTTGTTTTTACATGCATAACCCACACAGTACTTAGAGTATTAAGTATCAATCACATATAAATGCTTGGTGAATTCAATTGCATTTTAATGGTGTCATTGTGATTTTTGAGTTCAGTATTTTATTCAATTTCTATTATCACTATTCTCATTCTTTTTTAGGACTGTTTATGCTGTCGTATGATATCTAAAAACTGTTCTAATCAGTCCCAATGGAGCATGGAAGTGGACAGTAAAAAACTCAATTTAGGTCATGTGGTTTAAGGAACAAGCATTTGTAACAAAAAAGTAGTTGTGGAGCATGTGGCAATATTGCTTTTTAAGTTTATAAGCAGCTTGTAACCATATTTCTGTTTCTAGTTAGGTACAAAGCAGAGGAGATGGGCTTATTCTAAAACATAGATTTTTGTTGACAATGGAAAATAATATTTCTGTACCAAAAGACATTAACCTGGAAAGTTGTGAAGGAAGGAAATATTTGGAAAACTTTGAAATCAATTCCCATCTGTCAGAAATGGTCTGCCTTTCAGAGTTATTCTGGAATTACTGACCTGCCTAGGCTCTTCCAACTCTAGACTTGATCTCAAATCCTCTATATTAAACTCTCATTCCTTGCCAGGTTTTGTTATAATTAATTATAATTAAACCATAGAAGAATATTGTCACAGCTGAGTTCAAATAAATGTTGGCAGAATTTTCCCCAAGTTAAGTTGGTAAAGTGAATAAGCAGCTGACTTCTTTACTCTACTTGCCACCCAAAAAGCCTTATAAGAATCTTTTCTAATGGCAGTTGAGAATTTCCTGTTCTGTTCCTGGTGAAAAGTTTTACTGCTTACACCTTTTGGGAATGTTGTAAAGAAAAACCAAACAGTGGTTATAAAGCACTAGGAAATTGCAAAGTACTCTATAAACATTAAGTAATGACCAAATTAATTGTCGAAATTCCAAGTAAGAAAATTATCCAGTTTAGTATCTAAAGGAAAGTTTGACTAAAATTGGTCTTGCTATAAAAAAAATCTTGAGTTTCTCTAATATTTTTTTATTCACCCTCTAAGTATACAATGCATTTTATATTTCTTATCAGCATCAGATAGAATAGTTGCTTGAAAAAATCGATGGACAAGGGAAAATGAGTTTTTTGCCTTAGAGTTATTGTTCATAACATATTAAAATATTTTTCTTTACAGCTAAGCTATAGTATTTTTCCAGAAATGTGAAGTTATGTTATGAGAACAAACAAAGTAAAATATCTGATTCTAACAACAACAGCAAAATGATATAATAAGCACATCAAATTGTATTGGTTAACACTGTTGCATTACTTTCTCCCTTATTGAATTTTGTACTCTCTTCTAAGGAAGCATAGCTGGAAAATGCTGGCATATCGCATGATTTGTGATTTCATTCTCTCCCTATCACACTTCCTCTGAGTCCTCTGCTACCTCTCATTGGTGATATCTGATTGTGTGATTCCTGGCCCTCTGGTATAGCTGAGACCACAGTGCTCTGGAGTTTTTGGAATATTGTGATGCCTTGATACCTTTGGCAGTCTTCCCACATACTCAGCAAGACCTCATTTCTTCCAGGAATCCTTGCGGTGAGCCTACCTGAGCACTTGACTTCAATAGCTCCGGGGCCTGCATCAATTTGAACTTAACCTCTTTCCCAGGGGAGGCATCTTACTGCTGGATTCGTTCAGCTTGCTCTTTGTTAGTGCCTAATTGGGGCATTTCGGTCAGAGTGGGGAGGGCACCACAGGTGCCTGATTGGAGGCCTGACCAGAGCTTCTAGCAGGTGATTCTGTCACACCTGCCCTGTTACCCTGCAGAGCTGTGCAGAGGGCTCCTAGAGTCAAGCTGGTGAAGTTTTTATTGCCTTCAGGTAACCTCAGTGACTGATTTGCCTTATGGTTGAATTCTCTTGACTGATATCAGAAGTTAATGTAGGAGATGTGAATGCCAGCAGCTTTATGCAGAAACCCAGATCTGAATTTCTCTCCCTGGGTGTTCTCAGGTATGGTTAGCCCTGGAGTGGGCAGGAAAGGTTACCATGCAGAGCAGCAGGGTATGACATAGTCCTAAGAAGGAGACGTAGCTAGGTAGACTATTTGCAATTTTAATTGCCTATACGATGTAGGAATCAGCTGCATCACAGAGCCGAAACTAGAGAATGTTTACTGCTAAATGGTCCTCAGAGTCCACTTTACTGTCTAGGCTGGTGTCTTTTTATACCTACCAGCTTTTTAATTCTCTAGACATGTTTTGCATCTGTCAGAATCTTACCCTTAGATAGGAAACTGTCAGTTGTCTCAGTTTTTTAGGATTAAAAGAAACTAATAAGTAAAAGAAATCAAATTGGACAAGCATAGTTTAAGTAGCAGATATTACAAGGAAATCTATGTCCATCCCTACCTCAAGAAGGTATGTTATTCTACTTGTTGACTGATTGCATGAAGTGTTTTTCTTCTTTTTTATGTTTAGAAAGGCTGGGGAAAATAGGTCCTTCTTCCTTGGTGCTGTCTCTATCTCAGTGCATTCTGATAACGTCTTTGGCCAGTCGTGAATTGACCATTAAGAAAACTCTATGTGGCTAATTTCCCCTTTTGTGCAACTGAAATATTTTTTAGGGATTACATATCAAATATAAGTGAAAAATTATTTTGTAATTAAAGAATGTAATACAGAACAAGGGTATGACTTTGCATTACTCAAGATCTCAAATACCTACAGGGGCAGACAGGAGAAATGAGAGGAAAAAGTAAAATTTGGGAAGTAACAAAGGCTGCCTTATTGAAAGCTGGCTGTGGGAGCTCATCTCCAGCTGATTTGGCCCTAGGATTGCTAAGTCTTTCTTTCTTTTCAAAGTCAAGAAGAAATTGATTTTTTTCCCAGTTTTTAAATATTAACATAAAATTTATTATTTTAAAAAATTCTTGTGGCATATCCGATGGGCCTGACTTGTCTGCAAGCTGCCAGTTTATAACCTTCATCTTAAAGCCAGATGGGAGGACTGGAGTTAGATTATGAAATTATTGACAACACAACTTTTAGACTGAGAAGTATTATAGGAAGTATTTTAAGTAGCATTTTTAGGATCCCCTCATTTTTTTCATGACATTAAAAAATAAAAAGTGGTGTCAAAAGCCCTTTTAGGGGAGCTTAACTCTGGACTGTAATTTCCTTTTTGCCCTTATCAGAGAAAGGGCATTATATATGTATTAAATCTTCTCAAATTGCAATCAAAAAATTATTTCTTATTCAGCTTCTTTGCAACATTCTCTTCAGTATCCAGCCCTAAATGGAGCTAAATCTTTCCTTACTCTAGGCAAGTTGGCTACCAGAAAGAGAAAAAGATTTGGATTTATAAATCATCAGTGTCCATGGGCTATAACTCTATACTTCAGCCAGAAAAGGCTTCCCAATCAACTGTGCGGATGCCCCGTCTCCTCCTTCAAGATACATTTCTTATTTACTTTATGAGTTCATGTTAACAGACTTTCCCCTGGACTAAATCCTGGTACTTCATGGAGCTATGATTTTTGGCCTCCTAAACCATTTCAGGTAAAACACTTGAATGCAGCTATCTTTGAATTTAGAAATACATTTGATTTTTTTAAGGTAACATTGATATACACTCTTATGAAAGTTTCACATGAAAAACACTGTAGTTACTACATTCCCCCATATTATCAAGTCCCCTCCATACCCCACTGCAGTCACTGTCCATCAGTGTAGTAAGATGCCCCAGAGTCATACTTGTCTTCTCTGTGCTATAATGTCTTCCTCATGACCCCCTACACCATGTGTACTAATCATAATACCCCTCAATCCCCTTCTCCCTCCCTCCCCACCTGCCCTTCCCAGCCCTCCCCTTTGGTAACCCCTAGTCCCTTCCTGGAGTCTGTGAGTCTGCTGCTGTTTTGTTCCTTCACTTTTGCTTTGTTGTTACACTCCACAAATGAGGGAAATCATTTGGTACTTGTCTTTCTCCCTCTGGCTTATTTCACTGAGCATAATATCCTCTAGCTCCATCCATGCTGTTGCAAATGATAAAGAAATACATTTGATTTTGTCACATATGCAGAGAAAATAGGAATTGTCAATTCCATGTTAGGTGATGACACTTCTCACAAAAGTGAAATTTTGGGGGGGATGAGTTTCTTTTTAACCCTTGTTTACAAGTGTGCATGCTGTCTGCTAACTTTTATGAACTTCATCATCACCACAGCAGAAAGAGAAGATCACTGCATATTACCTCTTCTTCCAAGGCATTCTTATTAAAGGAAGTGGGAAATATCACCTATATGAAAACCTTAGACTAGAAAGAGAAAACATTTGCAAGGAAATATCAGCCAAACATTGACTTTCATGTCTCTTACACTTCTAGGCACTTCATGGACCTTGATTTGATTGACAGTCTTTTTATATTCCCCCAGTCAAACTTACAGTTGCTATGAGGTAATGGTGTTCATTTTCAAGCCAGTTTGACTTAAATCTTCCGTAAGATGCCTTGAGGCAAGTATTAAAAATGTTAACATCCCTAAATTCACTATGTCTGCTACATTTTCTTCATATAATAGTTGAATTTCTTGGCAATAAAATCAACATTGAAGAAATAATTTCACCTTTTTCTCCATATTCTCTCTCTTTCTTACTTGGTTATCTTCCAGGCATTCACAAATAGATTTCCCTGTGTCTTTCTGATAATATAAATTTTAATGATTTATATCACAGTAATGTTTGTAATTATGCCCTGGATCCCCTGGTGTTTGAGAACATTTCTCTGATCCCTTAACCTCCCCAGCTCAAATTGACCTCTGTTTGGTGTACAATTGGATGACATAGGTATCATTATTTTTGAGATGGAAAACATGCTGGAAACAATTGCAGTTACTAGAATTTGTCCTTAAATTCTTCCATATTCATAAATAATAGCACATAGCATGTAAATCTGTGTGAATATACTCTATGCAGAACAAAATATAACATACGTGATGTCTAAATTTAAATTACAAACTTTCCCCCAAATATGTCAGTAAAATCATCATAGTAAGCTGTCCATTTCCCCTTCAGCATGGAGATGCCTCCTTTCAAAAACCCTGCTCAGAGTTACCTAGTGACTGCTCTGTCTCTCTGAAGTCCATGTCACCAGCATACAAATATTTGTTGTCTTTGTTCAACATGGTTTACGATTTTACACATTTCAACCATTACTAATCTCCACAAAGCTTAAAATTATAGAAGTGAGATTACATCTGCAGAGCCACAGAATTTCAGTTCAGTATCTCTCTGCATTCCTTTACCCCCTGTGCCCTTATTTCAGCACTGAAATGCTGTATTTTAATATTTTTATTTATTTATTTTTTTGCCTCACATTTTTATTCTTTTCTTGAAGCAGGGAAAATGTGAACTGCAGGGATGCCTAATTTGAGGTGCCTTGAAGTGGTAGATATTAATGATGTGTAAAAAGCCTAAAGCCAAAAGAACTTTAAACCTCCTTTTAGAATACAACTTGAGTTTTTAGTTACACCTGAGGGCCTTATTTACTGTTACAAAAGCTCTATTTCCCCCCAATTATTATTACATTTATTTCTAAGCATGATGTGTACATTTTATATGTCATCTTCCTTATTTTTAATGCACAGTAGTGCATGTGTGTGTGTGTGTGGTGTCCATCACTTCTCATAGATACCTTAATAAGTCTAATATATGTCTTTAAAGAGTGGCTTATAAGAAAAAGGATAATGTGACATTTATTTTTAGTACCCATTTATACTTTCATCTTATTTCTACTCCAAGTTTCATTCTTTGAGAAAAGCAGCCCTTTACTAACCATTTAGAATGCTCTGAAGAGGCAGAAAGCTGTGTGCCTAATCTCCCAAGTCCACATGCAGCCCCATGACTGTTGCATTCCAGCATGTGCAGTGAGCTGCTGCTTGCCATTTACTAGCTTAATTCAGTGTGAGCACAGGCAGCCTTCTTTTTATCTGTACACATTGCTATTTTTTATCTCGGTATCTGTGCCCGATGTCATGTTTTTGTTATTACGATAATGAAATTATTGCATTCCAAAGAATTCACGTTTGTAAAAATTTGAAGTGCATTTCCTATATTGCTCTTTATTAACTTTGGGAGAGATTTAGGCAATGTGCTTTTTATTTTGTTTGCTCTTAATCCCTCACAACAATAGTTAAGGAGTTATGCATGTTCTTTATGACACTTTTTTTAGCTTTTCATTTTGATGAAAGTTTACCGCATGCAAAAGAACAGAACATACCATGAGCCCTGTGTACCCATAACCCACCAAGCTTCAATTCCTATCAATACTGCTTCATCCATTCCCTTACTTACTTCTCCTCCTCCACTCTTTATCCATGAGTCCGTGACATTACTTTATTTCACTAAGACATATTTCAGTTTTCATTTCCACAACAAAAGTATTATTTTAAAAAATGAGCAAAATATTATCTAAAAAATTCATGAATAATGCTTAATAACATCTAATAGCAAATCAGTGTTCAACATTCTAATTACCTCATAAGTGTCATAGTTTTTAAAATATCAGGATCAAATTAAAATCCATACATTTTAATTAGCTGATGTGTTTCTGAATTCTTAAAAAAATTTTAAATTTAGAATAGTTTTAGATTTTCAGAAAATCGCAAAGATATTACTGAGAGCTCCTGCGAAAATTGAATGTATTTATCAACTCGATTGGCTACAGCCTGCCCAATTTAACATTGTCTTTGAGTGTACCTGTGAAGGTGTCCCGATGAGATTAGCATTTGAATCTGTGGGCTCCAAAGATAATGTTGCCCAACAGAAATGATATCATGCCATCCGTTGAGGGCCTGAGAAGAACAAAAGACTGAGGGAGAAACAATTCACCTTTTTATTTCTGCCTCACTGCTTGAGCTGGGATATCTCACCTTATCTTCTCCTTCTCTTGGACTGGGATATAGACCATCAGCTCCCCCGGTTCTCAGGCCTTTGGACTCAGATTGAATTATGGCACCATTTCTCCTGGTTCTTCAGCTTATAGTTGGCAAATAATGGGACTTCTCAGCCTCAGTAATCATGCAAGTAATTGCTCATGATAAATATTTATATGTACTATGTGTGTTTATATGTAATATATAAAAGTTATGTATGTGTGTGTGTGTGTATGTGTATGTGTCTTATTGGTTCTGCTACTCTGGAAAACTGTGACCAATATAACTCCCATAGCTCTACACCTAATTTCCCCAGCTATTAACATCTTATGTTAGTTAGGTGCATTTGTGACACTAAATGAACCAACACTGATAAAGTATCATTAACCATAGACTATAGTCTATTCAGATTTTCATAGTTTTTATGTGTTGTCCTTTTCCTATTCCAGAATCCTATTCAGAATACAACATTGCTGTTACTTCAAATATTTCTTCTGCTTCTGTTATCTCTTTTTTTCTCCTTCTGAAATTTCATTTATATTATTTATGTTACACCTACTGACATTATTCTGTGGTTCTTGCATAATCTGTTCTTCCTGCTCATTCTTTTGTTATGTGCATTTCAGATCGTGAAATTTCTGTTGAGCTTATTTTCAAGCTCACTGATTTTTTTTGCTTGACCATGTTAAGCCTCCTTTCTCCTGAAGAAAAGCATTCTTCATTTTTTTCTAGTATTTTTGTGCTTTATTCTTAGAGTCTCTCTTTGCTTATAATATTCCCTTGATTTTGCTTGCTGCCTACTTTTTCATTAAAGTCTTTAGCATTTTAATCACAGTCATTTCAAATGTCTTGACTGCTATCTTTAATATTTACATCATACCTGAGTCTGGTTCTGATGCTTCTCTCAAGACATCATCATTTCCTAACTTTTGGAATGCCTTCTAATTTTTGGTGACACCTGAGCTATACATGATATGATATGTGGGGTAATGGAACATACAGAGATCTTTAATGGGAGCATTTATATTAATCCAGCCAGGAGTGTGTGTAGCTGCATGTGTCATAGTGTTCAATTTCCTCTACTGTTCTGGCTTTTGTCCTGCCTCTTGAATTTGTTTTTGCCTAAGCACTCCTCCTCAGAGATAATTGTGTCTTACAGCTCTTTGATCTGTAACCCATTGTTACTGTATTGGAGACTGTTGGACTTATACTGGAGTCTAAGGTGTGGGGTAAGAAGAATAGTCTGTGATTTTCTAATTAAGCCTCAGTATTTGTGTCTCAGGAACTTTCTTCCCCAGGTGGGATTAGGCTCTGATAATCTTTTCTTCTGGACAGTAGATCCTTTTTTAAAAATCTCCCAGGAAATGATTTGAAGTAACATCCTTTTTATTCCCAGCTAATACATATAAGATAATGGGTAAGCTTCCTATTCTACTTTTTATATATGCTCTCCATTTTTCCACATTTTTTGAAAGATTACTGTATCTGCATCATCAGAACATATAGCTGCTACATGCTTTAATTCATCTTTTAAAATCATAGTTTTTCACAGTCTTACAGGTAAATATATATTAACTGCTCACCACCTGACCTCTCATTTCTCCATCCATTTCATTATCCAAAGCTCATTCTCTCATTAATTCTTACAAAGTGTGTATAGGAACAGGATATCCTAAGTATTTTGTTGTCTTAACAGTTTATCTGAAGACTTTATAGTTAAAAGCCAGTTTGGCTGGATCAAATTTTAGGTTTATATGTCTTTTTCAAGTGTATTATTCCCTTATCTTCTGACGTGAAGTACTGTTATTGAAAAGTCTGATGACAATCTCATGGTCTTTCTCAGGTGGTTTTTCTTGGATTTCCAGAGAATCCTTTAATTCCAGTAGTTTTACTAGACTATATCTCCCTATTGGTAATTCTGAGTGTTTTTTCTATATTTGTGTTATATTCCTTTGGTTTGTAGTTTCAAGTCCTTTTTATGCAAATGTCAATAGAGTTTTCTTGCATTATAACTTTTAGTATTTTTTGTTCTCTGATTTAGACTTTTCAGGGAATACATAATATATGCATTTTGGATCATTTTTGTCTATTTCTCACATCTGTTGCATTTTCTCATCTTTTTATATCCCTTTTTGTTTCTCTTGATTAAAAATTTTTTTTTATCTTCTGCTCTTTTATGTATAATCTGTTATGTATACACATGTTCTTTGTTTTTCCTAATTTAATATTTAAAGTCTAAAATTCTTCTCTGAGTTCTATCGATCCTGAAGTTTTTTTTTTCAATTCTGGTTTAATTTGCTCTTTCAAATTAAAATAATTTATTTTGTGATTTTGTCATTTATTAACTTATGTTTTTTTTATTTTGGTATTGTTAATGTACAATCACTTGAACAACATCATGGTTACTAGACCCCCTATTATCAAGTCCCCCTCACATACCCCACTACAGTCACTGTCCATCAGCGTAGTAAAATACTATAGAATCATCACTTGTCTTCTCTATAAATACTGCCTTTCCTGTGTACCCCACCGCTGCATTATGTGTGTTAATCGTAATGCCCGTTTTCCCCCCTTATCCCTCCCTTCCCACCCATCCTCCCCAGGCCCTATCCCCTTGGTAACTGTTAGTCCATTCTTGGGTTCTGTGAGTCTGCTACTGTTTTGTTCCTTCAGTTTTTCCTTTGTTCTTATACTCTACAGATGAGTGAAATCATTTGATACTTGTCTTTTTCCACTTGGCTTATTTCACTGAGCATAATACCCTCTAGCTCCATCCATGTTGTTGCAAATGGTAGGATTTGTTTTCTTCTTATGGTTGAATAATATTCCATTGTGTATATGTACCACCTCTTCTTTATCCATTCATCTACTGATGGACACTTAGGTTGCTTCCATTTCTTGGCTATTGTAAAAAGTGCTGTGATAAACATAGGGGTGCATATGTCGTTTTCAAACTGGGCTGCTGCATTCTTAGGGTAAATTCCTAGAAGTGGAATTCCTGGGTCAAATGGTATTTCTATTTTCAGTTTTTTGAGGAATCTCCATACTGCTTTCCACAAAGGTTGAACTAGTTTACATTCTCACCAGCAATGTAGGAGGGTTCCCCTTTCTCCACATCCTTGCCAACATTTGTTGTTGTTTGTTCTTTTGGATGTTGGCCATCCTCACTGGTGTGAGGTGATATCTCATTGTGGTTTTAATTTGCATTTCTCTGATGATTAGCGATGCAGAACATCTTTTCATGTGCCTGTTGGCCATTTTAATTTCTTCTTTGGAGAAATATCTGTTTAGCTCCTCTGCCCATTTTTTAATTGGCTTATTTGCTTTTTGTTTGTTGAGGTGTGTGAGCTCTTTATACATTTTGAATGTCAACTCCTTATTGGATATGTCATTTATGAATATATTCTCCCATACTATAGGATGTCTTTTTGTTCTACTGATGGTGTCCTTTGCTGTACAGAAGCTTTTTAGTTTGATATAGTCCCAATTGTTCTTTTTGCTTTTGTTTCGCTTGCCCGAGGAGATATGTTCATGAAGTTGCTCATGTTTATGTACAAGAAATTTTTGCCTATGTATTTTTCAAAGTTTTATAGTTTCATGACTTACATTCAGGTCTTTGATCCACTTTGAGTTTAATTTTGTGTATGGAGTTAGACAGTAATCCAGTTTCATTCCCTACATGTAGCTGTCCAGTTTTGCAAAACCAGCTGTTGAAGAGGCTGTCATTTCCCCATTGTATATCCATGGCTCCTTTATCATATATTAATTGACCATGTATGTTTGGGTTTATATCTGGGCTCTCTATTCTGTTCCATTGGTCTATGGGTCTGTTCTTATGCCAGTACCAAATTGTCTTGATTACTGTGGCTTTGTAGTAGAGCTTGAAGTCAGGGACGTAATTCCCCATACTTTATTTTTGCTTCTCAGGATAATTTGGCTATTCAGGGCCTTTTGTGGTTCCATATGAATTTTAGAACTATTTGCTCTAGTTCACTGAAGAATGCAGTAGGTATTTTTATATGGATTGCATTGAATCTGTAGATTGCTTTAGGCAGGATGGCCATTTTGAAAAGATTAATTCTTCCTAGCCAAGAGCATGGGATGAACTTCCATTTATTAGTGTCCTCCTTAATTTCTCTTAAGAGTGTCTTTTAGTTTTCAGAGTATAGGTCTTTCACTTCCTTGGTTAGGTTTATTCCTAGGTATTTTATTCTTTTTGATGCTATTGTGAATGGAATTGTTTTCCTGATTTCTCTTTCTGCTAGTTCACCATTAGTGTATAGGAATGCAATAGATTTCTGCATATTAATTTTGTATCCCGCAACTTTGCTGAATTTAGATATTAGATGTAGTAGTTTTGGAGCAGATTCTTTAGGTATTTTGTGTACACTATCATGTCATCTGCAAAACAGGGACAGTTTGACATCTTCCTTACCAATCTGTATGCCTTTTATTTCTTTGTGTTGTCTGATTGCTGTGGCTAGAACATCCAGAACTATGTTGAATAAAAATGGGGAGAGTGGGCATCTTTGTCTTGTTACCGATCTTAAAGGAAAAGCTCTCAGCTTCTTGCTGTAAGTACAATATTGGCGGTGGGTTTGTCATATATGGCCTTTATTATGTTGAGGTACTTGCCCTCTATACCCATTTTGTTGAGAGTTTTTATCATGAATGGATGTTGAATTTTGTTGAATGCTTTTTTAGCATCTGTGTAGATGATCATGTGGTTTTTGTCCTTTTTTTGTTGATGTAGTGAATGATGTTGATGAATTTTCGAATGTTATGCCATTCTTGCTTCCCTTGGCTGCATCCCTTGATCAGGATGGATGATCTTTTTGATGTATTTTTGAATTTGGTTTGCTAATATTTTGTTGAGTATTTTTGCATCTATGTTTATCGGGTATATTGGTCTATAATTTTCTTTTTTTGTGGTGTCTTTGCCTGGTTTTGGTATTAGAGTGATATTCGTCTTGTACAATGAGTTTGGGAGTATTTCCCTCCTCTTCTACTTTTTGGACATCTTTAAGGAGCATGGGTATTAGGTCTTCACTAAATGTTTGATAAAATTCAGCAGTGAAACCATCTGGTATAGGAGTTTTGTTCTTAGGTAGTTTTTGATTGCCAAATCAGTTTTGTAGCTGGTAATTGGTCTTTTCAGATTTTCTGTTTCTTCCTGGGTCAGCCTTGGAAGGTTGTATTTTTCTCAAAAGTTGTCCATTTCTTCTAGGTTATCCAGTTTTTTACCATATGATTTTTCTTAGTATTCTCTCATAATTCTTTGTATTTCTGTGGTGCCAAAGTGATTTTTCCTTTCTCATTTCTGATTCTTCTTATGTGTGTAGACTCTCTTTTTTTCTTGATAAGTCTGGCTAAGGGTTTATCTATTTTGTTTATTTTTCTCAAAGAACCAGCTCCTTCTTTCATTGATTCCTTCTATTGTTTTATTCTTCTTGATTTTATTTATTTATGCTTTAGTGTTTATTATGTCCCTCCTTCTATTGACTTTGGGCCTCATTTGTTCTTCCTTTTCTAGTTTCCCTAATTGTAAGTATAGACTGTTCATTTGGGATTGTTCCTTCCTGAGGTTAGCCTGTATTGCAATGTATTTCCCTCTTAGCCCAGCCTTCGCTGCGTCCCAGATTTTGCGGTGTTCAATTATTGTTGTCATTTGTCTCCATATATTGCTTGATCTCTATTTTTATTTGGTCATTGATCCATTGATTACTTAGGCGCATGTTATTAAGACTCCATGTGTTTGTGGGCTTTTTTGTTTGCTTTGTGTAATTTATATCTAGTTTCATACCTTTATGATCTGAGAAGCTGGTTGGTACAATTTCAATCTTTTTGAATTTACTGAGGTTCTTTTTGTGGCCTAGTATATGATCTATTCTTGAAAATGTTCCATGTGCACTTGAGAAGAATGTGTATCCTTTTGCTTTTGGATGGAGTGTTCTGTAGATGTCTGTTAAGTCCATCTGTTCTAATATCTTTTTCAGTGCCTCTGTCTCTTTATTTATTTTCTCTCTTGTTGATCTTTCCTTTGGAGTGAGTGGTGTGTTGAAATCTGCTAAAATAAATGCATTGCATTTTATTTCCCCCTTTAATTCTGTTAGTATTTGTTTCACATATGTAGGTGATCCTGTGTTGGGTGCATAGATATTTATAATAGTTATATGCTCATGTTGGACTGACCCTTTTATCATTATGTAATGTCCTTCTTTGTCTCTTGTTACTTTCTTTGTTTTGAAGTCTATTTTGTCTGATACAAGTACTGCAACTCTTTCTTTTTCTCCCTATTAGGTGCATGAAATATCTTTTTCCATCCCTTTACTTTCAGTCTGTGTATGTCTTTGGGTTCGAAGTGAGTCTCTTGTTGGCAGCATATAGATGGGTCTTGTTCTTTTATCCATTCAGTAACTCTATGTCTTTTGATGGGTGCATTCAGACCATTTACATTTAAGGTGATTATTGATTGCCACTGCAGGCTTTAGATTCGTGGTTACCAAAGGTTCAAGGGTGACTACAGTACTATCTAACAATCTAATTTAACTCATTTCGAATGCTGTTACAAACACAACCTAAAGGTTCCTTTTTTTTTCCTCCTCCATTCTTTGTATGTTATGAATCATATTCTGTATTCTTTGTCTAGCCCTTGGGTAACATCTGTTTAGCCTTAGGAATACTTCTATCTGTAGTAGTCCCTCCAAAATGCACTGTAGAGGTGGTTTGTGGGAGGTAAATTCTCTCAGCTTTTGCTTATATGAAAATTGTTTAATCCCTCCTTCAAATTTAAATGATTACCTTGCTAGGCAGAGTATTCTTGGCTCAAGGCCCTTCTGCTTCATTGCATTAAATATATCATGCCACTCCCTTCTTACCTGTAAGGTTTCTTTTGAGAAGTTTGATGTTAGCCTGATGGGTTTTCCTTTGTATGTGATATTTTTTCTCTCTGTAGCTGCTTTTTTTTAAAAGTCTGTCTTTATCCTTGATCTTTGCCATTTTAATTATTATATGTCTTGATGTTGTCTTCCTTGGGTCCCTTGTGTTGGGAGATGTGTGCACCTCCATGGCTTGAGAGACTATCTCCTCCCCCAGTTTGGGGAAGTTTTCAGCGGTTACCTCCTCAGTGACACTTTCTATCCCTTTTTCTCTCTCTTCTTCTTTTGGTACCCCTATAATGCACATATTGTTCTGTTTGTATTGGTCACACAGTTCTCTCAATATTCTTTCATTCTTAGAGATTCTTTTTTCTCTCTGTGCCTCAGCCTCTCTGTATTCCTCATCTCTAATTTCTATTCCATTTACCATCTCTTCTACTACATCTAATCTGCTTTTAAATCCCTCCGTTGTATGTTTCATTTCAGATATGAAATTTCTTAATGATTGAATATCTGACTTAAATTCATTCCTGAGTTCTTTAATATTTTTCTGTGCCTCCATAAGCTTGTTTATAAGTTTTATTTTGAGCTCTCTTTCAGGAATATTGGTGAGTTCAGTTTCATTTGGCCCTTTTTCTGGGGTTTGTGATATTTTGGCCTGACCCATGTTCTTTTGATGTTTCAGATTTCTGTGTGGTGCCCAGTAGTGTGCCGAAACTCCTAACTTTAGAGCTGCTCAGCCCCTAGAGTGAGGTTGGGGGTCATAGGGGAGTGGAGCTGGTGCCTAGGGGGAGGAAAGATCTGTTTCCTGATTCCCATCTGTGGTGCCTGTCTCCAGTGTCAGAGCCAGTGGGCCAAGCACACACATGTAAGCCTCTGTGCTTTGCATCTCCAGCTGTTGTAGGCGGGGCCTCCTTCTGTCTGGCCTGACACCAGCACAGTGACTGCCAGTTTGTGAGCAGGTGCCTGCAGGCCAGTAGGAAGGCTCGGCAGGCTGTGTGCCCCAGTGGGGGCTTCAGAGCTGAGTAAGCAGCAGGTGTATGGTGCACCTGAAGCTCCTCAACGTTCCCAACCAGCTGGGCAAATCATGTCCAGACAATCTTGTCCAGCTCTCCCTTCTCCCGTTTAGCAAGCTCCGTGCAAACCCCGCCCCTTCAGCCGCCCTCTCTTTGCTAGGAAGCCTCTCAGCCCGCCCACCCTTCTTCTGACACAGTGCAGCCTCGGGTGGATCCCGTCCTCCACAAACAGCCAGAATGTCAGTCTCCCAGGTCCTCCGGCCATCCGAGCTCCCCAACGTCCAGAGCACCAGAGAATATAAGCTTCCGCCACAAAGCATATCTCCAGGTCTAGGTGTTCAGCAGTCCTAGGCCTCCACCCCCTCCATGCTCTGTTTCTCTTCCGTCCGCTGGTGAGCTGGGGTGGGGGAAGGGCTTGGGTCCCGCCGGATTAAGGCTTTCGTACGTTACCCTGTTTTGTGAGGTCTGCTGTTCGTGAGGTCTGTATGCACTCTGGTTCAGCCTTCTTTCTTCTTGCTGTTTTATGGTTAGTTGTATTAATTAACTATATTTTTGTACTATTTGTGGTTTGGGGAGGAATTCTCCAAGTCACCTCTCATGCCGTCATCTTGAATCTCTCTTATAATTTGTTTTTTAATAAAAATAGTTTATTGAAATTTACTTTAACTTGATTCTTAGGAAAAGAGTAGGAAATGGTAACTTGCCAAGAGAAACTTCTTAGGGCTTTCTCCACAGACAAAATAATGTGGCTTTAGAGTTTGAGAACTGTGGCTCTGAAAAACAGAGTTAAAAAAAAAAATCCAAAAAATAAAAAACAATCAAAAAAACTCCAAATTTCCTGAGATGACTGTGGTTCAAATATCTTTCCATTTGTAAAAAGATATCCTATTTGAGAGGAAGAATTTTTTTCTGAAAGCTATTCTTTTTACTCTTTCAATTCCTAAATTATTTCTATACTGTTAGTTGCAATCAGAAGAAACAGTGGTCAGAGTGAGGTGGAGAATAAACCCAAAATCCCTCGTATTCGCTGCCCATAGTCCACCCTGTTGTACTAACCCTTTGATTATGGTTGTGTTGTGTTCTTCTCTGGGAACACCTTGAAGACAGGATCTGGATCTTTTCTCGGCATATCATTAATGCCTTGTATAGAACTTGACCTAGCAAGTGCAGACAAGAACTGTTGAATGAATAATTGAATAAATGAAGTGTATAAATGAAAGAAGGAAGCTAGAAGTAAACATACAGGCTTTTTCAGTCATCTCCAAAAAGTGAGGTGCATTCTCTTCATAAAGATATTTAATCTTTGTCAGTAATAGGCAAATAGCCTCAGTGCTTACAAGAAGGGTGATGATGTCCCTTATGCCTAACAATCACTTTAGGTTTATTTCCTTGTTTTGGCTTGTGTTCCACAGATAAATTACAGTGTTCAGACAATTGCTGAGATAACTCAGATAATATACCTGCTTTGGCTAAAAGATCCATTACGATGCAAGGTAGAAAATAGTTGTTCACCATTGATTAAAGTTTTTTTAGGCATGACTGAACTCACCATTTAACCGTTTGTGGGGTGGAAGCAGTATGTAAGCCCTAAACGTTAATATTTCTTTGCTAATAGATGTATGTCTCTTTCTGAAGTCTTTTATCATTTCAGTCTCCAGTTTTTCTTCTGCAATATCCACAGATTATTTGAACATGTGGAGGCTCACAATGGAATCAGTATTTCAGGTTCCACCATATTTATCAGTGTTAATAAGTGATGGCCTTAGAGTTTTGTTGTAACGAAAATTAGCAATAATGGCCCCATTCTAAGCAATCCCTCAAATGTAAAGAAACACATAAAGAGTCCCCTCAGTGGTACAATACTCTTTGAAGATTTGACCTTTCAAAGTTACATCTAGCTCTATAACTTGACTAGTAATATTTTCATAAGAAAAAATCAATAATAATCTTTTTTTCATATCACACTCAGCACCTGCAAGGGTCATTCAATAGCTGGCTGTGGTGTCTGCAGCTGTGAGAGCTCTCAGAGTTTGGGGAAGTAAAGGGACTAAGCTGCCCAACAAAAGCTCTCATGGAGAGATATGGAATGGAAAGATATTTGAACCTGAGTTCTATTTTTGTGGCACAGAAGGTTTACCCAGTGCTGACAGAGACCCAGAAAAGATGAGTTTCAGCTTGAGATTGTCAGTCAGTCTTTAAGAAATTAGAAACCAGGGCAGTGCACTAAACCATGGCAAATAGAAACAGAAACAGTGGGCCTACAAAGAACTTGGCCTAAAGGCACAAATCACTCTGCTTTATCGTCTGATTAGATAGATAATAATAGTGAATTATAACAAGTCTTCTCCAGAATCTGAGTGAGTAATCAGAGTTTTCACAGAGTTGTAATACTTTATAAACATAACTAGAGACTTGGGATTTCAAATATAAATTTTCCCTACGTTGCATTTTAGCATTTATCAGAGTAAGGTGAAATTTTTCCAAAAGAACCACTTTGATGATCTACAGAAACAAAGTAACAATTACACCTTTCTAGGAGTGACCCATAGCAAATACTCAATTGATTAGTAGTTATAGGCACACAACAGAGAAGCCTGTCTTGTTTTTTTTCTCTGCCTTCTGTCACATTTTACAGCCAAATTCCTGTGTCACCTGACTACAAACCTGATTTTTTTCAACCCAGGATCAACAGGAAAAGGGCACGAACCCAAACACTATGTGTAAAATCTCTGTATATCAGTTAGTGATTAATCATTGTTAATGGACTACATACATATGTTTCAGCTTTTAACTGATTGCTTCTGGCTACCATTTCACTTCCCAAAATAATTTACTTTGGAATATTATCTGGAGGAAATCTTATCTTTTCTGTTAGGATTATCAGTCAAAACTTAGTAACTATATGTATGGCACATCTTGAGAATGCACAACTCCTAAAAGAAATACATCCAAGTTAATTTTATTAAAGCATCTGATTACCTCAGTGAGAGTTGACAGGCCTTGAAAAATGGGCGAATGGTTTTTAGAAAGTTAAAGATGATGATACAGTTCACAAAGTTATTATTTTGTACTTTGAATTATAATTATTTCCTTCCACTAAAAGAATCTATGTATAAGGCACTTTTTACAGACTGACATAAGGGGTTTGTGAGAATTTCCAATAGGACTTACAACCCAGAAATATTATAATGGGATGTCATCGACACTTCCAAGTCGTATTATATGATTTAGCTGTAGCTATGGGAAAAGGATTTGAGTGCCTGTTTTTCCCTGGTGAAGAATGTAACTAAAGTTCCTGTAACCTTAGTCAATCAGCATACTGTACTCTGATAATAGAGTTGAAGTTACTCAATGTTCCACTTGAAGACAGCATTAAAAATCTTGTTGGAAAACTTCCATGTGGCTGGGAAGGAGGGAACTTGATGTTGAATGGAAAGGAAATATTTTCTGATGCATGTTGAAAATCACATACAGATCAGTGCAACCATAGTCTCAATAAAAGGGTTTGCCTGCAACAGCATGTACTTGACTTAGTTGCTTCCTGTTATCCTGAGAGGAAGATGGGAAATTTGACTAAACTCAAACTACTTTTGAGTTTCTGTGCATCATTTCTTCTTTCAGACTTGTTGGGCTTTTAAGAAAACGGTATTTCGTTGAGGAAATACAGTTGTGCTTCTCTCACTCACTAAAAAGGGCAAATGAATCTTCTGAAAAACAAAAACAAGACAGAAATAAAATAAAGTGGATGAAAAGCAGAATAGTCAGCACTAGAGAACTCCAAGAGAGCCTCAAAGCTTCCGTTATCTGTCCTTCCAACACCTACAAAGTGAGAATATTCTACAACATCCTGGTAAGGATTAAGTTGCATTTCACTGGACTTTTGTCCCAAGGAAGTAGGACTTCTCTGTCCTGAACGAGGGAGTTAATGATCAGAGTCAATGGAGATGTGTCTCTTGGATAAACTCTTCTTTTCAGCAAGTCTCCATGAGGAGTGGGTCATGACAATAAGAGGATTTAGGTAATCATAAGCATATGCCTAAGTGGTTGATGAGTTGGTAATTGAATGAAGGTGTACTATTTGAAAAATTAATAAAGTAGAAGTGTCATTAAAAATTATAATTTAATTGAAATTATGGAGAATAATTTAATGTCCCATATACAACATTTCAGGTATAAAATTGATTTGGGTATCAGTAGGATTAACCCATAAAGGACACATCGAAAGAGCTCTTTCTTATTAAATGATGTTTTAAAATAACATTTCTTTTTAAGTAATGTAGAAGTAATTGGAACTGTGCAGAAAATATTCCCAGCTCTTTGCCTACTGGGCACATATCCTGGCCCTCTTATGAGGGATTAGTAGTTATAGGCACACAACAGAGAAGCCTGTCTTTCTGGCCAATGAGTAGTGAGCAGGAATGGTGTGTGTGATATGGGGGCCAGAATGTCTTATGACTTTACAGAGTTTCTTTTGCTTGTTGAACCAGACTTCATTTCCTTTCTTTCTGACATCATACTCAATCAGGGCTGCTTCATCTTCTTGTCTATAGGTTATAAACGATGCACAATAGAATCCTTGGCCATCTAAGATAGACACATAGCAGGAATTGGAAATAAACTTTATAATTTTGAGCCACTGAGGTTTTGGAGTTATTTGACCAATCACTATCTAGCCTATCTTGAAATGAGTAAAATCGGAGTTTTTAAATTTTCTAAAAAAATGTCTTTACAAGTGAAGGCACTGTGGTCCAAAATTGGTAAACTATTTAAGAATTTCAAAGTTGGGAGAAACCTCTGTGTTAAAAAGCCCATCTAGGAGCCTGACAACTTACCTTCAGTTCTCTTGAATCTTTTATAATGACTTTCTTATTTTTGAGAGAGTGAAATCTGGAATATTGTTTGATTTCTATTCTGAAAGCACCTCTGCCAGCATTTCAGATCTAAGATATATATGTCAAGTGAAACTGACAAGGTTTGGTAATAGATTGGATATAGAGCGTGAAGTACAAAAAGTGTCAAGCTTGACTTCCAGGTTTCTGATTGAATGACTGGATTGATGGCAACATCTTTCACTGAGATAAGGAACATTAGCAAAGAAATAGTGTTTTGGATGAAGACTTTAAGTTCACTTTTGGACATGTTGATTTTGATTTACCTTGGAAACATCAAAGAACATAGGTCAAGATTCTAATTAAATAGAAAAGCCTGGACCTGGAAGGAGAGGTCTGGTCTTAGATATACATTTGTGAATTACATATATATGGGACACTTTGTCTTGTGCATGAGTGAGATGGAAGAGGGAGAAAGAATGGCATAAGGGGAAAGGCTTTAGGGCAGAAACTTAAAGATTATTGTTTATTATACAAACCAGATGCTTACAAAGTAGATATTGAAGGAGTGATAGAGAAGGGATATGGAAGCGAAGTTGGGGGTCTATTTCATCCTGAAAGCCAAGGGAAGAGAGTCTTTTTAGAATTGGTCCATTGTGTTGACATGCTGAAAATTCAAGTAAAATGAGGACTGTGAGACTTAGCAAAATGGCGATCACTACTGACTTCAGTAGGAGCTGTTTCAGTGGAGCCTGGAAGTAGGACAAATTTTTTAAAAACCAACAAAATAAAACATATGATGGTGTTTCAAGTAGATTTTTTTTCTTCTTCATTTCTGGGTGCTTTTCTGGTTTGTTGCTTTTTATGTTTTCTAGAAAAATGATGCAGAAAATACATTTGATAAAATATGGACAGTGATTAATTAAAATCCTAAAAGCGCTGTAATAGTAGAAGAGCCTATAGTAGATGTCGTGCTCTCCTGTGCATTAATTCATAAGAACCCTAGAATCCTACCTTCATTTATAGGTTTTAGTCTTCTAAAACCTATAAACGGACACTTTTTTGTTGTTGCCTTAAAGCAATCATTTACAGAACATGGTCTCAATATTTTGCTCACAAACAGAACAATTCTGAAAATAGTTTAAATAATTTAATTACATGTTAATTTTCATTCAGAAAGCTTACCTAGCGATGAAAGGTTAAAATGCACATATTTTTTTGCTAATCGAAAGCTATTTGGGTATTACACTGCTATCTAAACAAAGTGTGTAGATACTAAAACTCAACAAGTCAAATTTTGAAGGGGTCTAGCAGGAAGATAAGGCAAGCCCCTTTTAAGGCAGTAATACTACATATAGCTCCATCTATGAAGAAGCCAGGAGATGTGGCTGAGCTTCACCTGTCTGCACAAGAATTGCTCATGGAGGACAGTTGTGTATTTCTGGCTCTCCAAATAAGACATCTACAATTAAACCAAACACATGTGCTATTTCTTCAAACATCTATCAAAATAGGTTTTAAGATATAAGATTAAATGAGTAACAGGCTTTGAAGCTATTTGCACTTATTTTTAATTACAAATGCCATGCATGAAGTCATGGCATAAAATACCTTTAATCAATGTCTGTGATAATGTGTTTATGGGAGACCATGAATGAGTACAGGAAAAGAATAGAAAATCTAATCATTGATTATTATATGATTAATGTGATTTAAGTTCTGCTTTACTAACTTAGAAGTTCAAGTGAAAGAGTAGTGCATATTAGATTGAAAAACACTCAAGGTTGAGTTTCCACTTATTCTTTTAGTGTGTCTCTTTTTTTTTAATTTGCCATGTATTTGCCTCATGACTTAACTCGCAGCCCCATATGTTAAGTATTATTTTGATTTGCACAAACATCTCTTTAAAAATATTCATTTACTTAGTGCCAATTAATATCATTGGGAAGAAAAATTCTGTCTCTCAAATCCAAATCTAATTTTACTAAAACAAAACCTCTTCTGATTTATGTGGGGGCATATACTGATTTTAATTATAGAGATAAATTTTATCTGAACAACAGCTAGACATTAACCTTCACATCTTAAAATAAATGTCCTAGGGAACAATTCAATCAGCCCATATTATCTTTACATCAATATGATGGTCAGAGCATGTTAATGGTAGCAATCCAAATAAAGGTTAGGAAACTAATAAATATTTAGGCTGGAGTCAGTGATTAATTAAAACCAAATAAACAGAGGATTGGATATCCAAACCTCCAAGTTTATTGTGGGCCCCTTTTAAATTCAGAAATCCAATGAGCAGAACCTTTAAAGAATAAATGAAGAACTCTCAGAATAGAATCTACCAGTAGAGTGCATGTGTACAGGGAAAAAAATATTTTTGAGTGCCCATTATCTCCTGGCTTCTGGGCAAGCACATGGTATTCTCAGAGATAAGGAGTATATGACCTTGTGGATTTTTGAAATAGCTGAAGTTAATGTGTCTTCCAATCCTGGTATATTCTGCCTCCATTATTGCAAGCAATACCCCATTTTTCACTTCAACCCCATCTGGACAAAAGAATAAGAAAACAACATGAATATGGGTAATTTTAATTCAACTGTGATGTAATAAATAATTTTGAAAATTATATAAACCATTCTTAAAATTGTTAAGGAAAACATTTTTCTTACCTAATTAACCTCTGTTTATCCTTAGTTTCATAAGCTTCTTTGATAACCAAACTTCAAATAATTAGTAAAGTCATAACTTTCCATAAACAAAGTCTATGATAATTTTATATATAACTAAACCACAGGATTAAAAAAAAATACCTCGTGGGGCAAATATGTCATTGTGATTGAAGCTGGGTGAAAATGAAGCTGTTTTGTCTGTGTTTTATAGGCAGATGTTAAATTGATTCTAGTTACTTATGTTTGTTTCAGTAGGTGAGAAGCCATGTTATGTGTTAGCGAGATCTGTGTTCAGTTATAATATAATATTTGCTATCTTTTAATCCTCTTTTTTGTACGTTTGTACTCAAAATGAGTGAAGCAACTTGTTCCGTAGACACAAAGGGGATAGTTACCCATTGTATTTCCTAAGATCTGGTTGTCATTTGGATTCTGAAAAGGCTTCTTCCTGGGCTTACATTGGCTATTGCTCAACTTACTCTGTTTACTTGCTAAAGCACAGCAGAGGCCATGTATGCTTTCTCTTCCACTGGGAAATAAGAGGACAAATTGGAGACTTTGAAAGAGAGACCTGCTTACCATTCATGAAATATAATCAAAATGTTTGATCTTGACTTCAATAATTTGACAAGACTAGAGTAAGAGGTTTTGAAGAAATAAATTATCATTGAAATTAAAAACAAATTTTTCTTCAAATAATTTAAGAAAAGACAAAATTTAAAATGAGTAGCAAAATAGAGTAGCAAAGATATTTTTTAAGTATAAAGCAAGAAAAATAGTCAATATAGAATTATGGCAATAAATTTGAATGAACACAGCTCTCTAAAAATATCAAAAAAGATGTCAGCATGCATGAACTTTTAATCTAAAAGTCTTTGTTTTATCATAAAGATATGTCAGATAAACATGAAGACAAGAAAAGCAGGTAATGTTAGTATAAGCAAGGAACGATGTTTTTAAATGATACAGGATCATATTACTTTGAAAAACAGCATGACTGATGGCAAAGATATGTCATAAACTTTATTAAAAACTAGCAGCATTAAGTCTCAAAACATTAGGAATTGCACATAGGAATAAAGTAACTTATTAACAGAAACATTATAATGAAAATTTTGGTATGCCACTGTGATTCAATGGCAGAGTAAATAGAACAGTAATAACAGCTGCCATTTACTTGGGGCAAAGTTTAACATATATTATCTGATGCTGTGCAAAGTTTCATTCCATTTGTAAGTGAGAAAATTGAGACTCACAGAAGTTAGTAACTTGCATGGATTCATATATTAAGTAATTGACTTTGATATTGAAGTCATATCCTTATGACTGCAGAATATAATATTTACAAATAAATAAACCTATTAATTATTTGAAGAAATACTAAATATGATTAAATATATATACAATATATGTGTATATATTATATATGTGTATATATATGGATGTGGTGTATATATATAATATGTGTGTATATATATATTACATATTATATCATATATATTATAATGTTGTAAGGTCTGATAAATTGAATTTGGAGGCTTCTCTTAGGAAAACCAAGAAAACAAACTATAGGGATTAAGAGATGAGTGATGCAAATATATAAAATGCATCTATAACATTTCAGAAACGTTCCTTTGAAAACAGAAGATACACTTGTTTCTAAGTATCCATGAAAAGTTTGCAAAATTTTATCATATACTGGGCCACAGAGAAACCTAAATTTATCCTTAATATTAGAATAATGCAAGATTATTCATAAAGCAGAAAATAGAGCAATCAGCATTTATAACTAATTTTAGGAGTTGGTTAGTTTTTCTTTTTTCTTTTGCTATCATTAATGTACAATTACATGAACAACATTATGGTTACTAGACTCCCCTTATTATCAAGTCCCCACCACATGCCCCATTACAGTCACTGTCCAACAGAGTAGTAAGTGCTATAGAGTCACTACTTGTCTTCTCTGTGTTATACTGCCTTCCCTGTGTCCCCCCACCCCTACATTATACATGCTAATTTTGATGCACCTTTTTCCCCCTTAACCCTCCCTTCCCGCCCATCCTTCCCAGTCCCTTTCCTTTTGGTAACTGTTAGTCCGTTCTTGGGTTCTGTGAGTCTGCTGCTGTTTTGTTCCTTCAGTTTTTGCTTTGTTCTCATACTCCACAGATGAGTGAAATCATTTGATACTTGTCTTTTTCCACTTGGCTTATTTCACTGAGCATAATACCCTCTAGCTCCATCCATGTTGCTGCAAATGGTAGGATTTGTTTTCTTCTTATGGCTGAATAATCTTCCATTGTGTATATGTACCACCTCTTCTTTATCCATTCATCTACTGATGGACACTTAGGTTGCTTCCATTTCTTGGCTGTTGTAAATAATGCTGCGATAAACATAGGGGTGCATATGTCTTTTTCAAACGGCTGCTGCATTCTTAGGGTAAATTCCTAGGAGTGGAATTCCTGGGTCAAATGGTATTTCTATTTTGAGTTTTTTGAGGAACCTCCATACTGCTTTTCACAATGGTTGGACTATTTTACATTCCCACCAGCAGTGTAGGAGAGTTCCCCTATCTCCACATCCTTCCCAACATTTGTGGTTCCTTGTCTTTTGGATGTTGGCCATCCTAAATGGTGTGAGGTGATATCTCATTGTGGTTTTAATTTGCATTTCTCTGATGATTAGGGATGTGGAGCATCTTTTCATGTACCTGTTGGACATCTGAATTTCTTCTTTGGAGAAGTGTCTGTTCAGCTCCTCTGCCCATTTTTTAATTGGCTTATTTATTTTTTGTTTGTTGAGGTGTGTGAGCTCCTTATATAATTTGGATGTCAACTCCTTATCGGATGTCATTTATGAATATATTCTCCCATACTTTAGGATGTCTTTTTGTTCTACTAATGGTGTCCTTTGCTGTACAGAAGCTTTTTAGTTTGATATAGTCCCACTCTTCATTTTTGCTTTTGTTTCCCTTGCCCAAGGAGATATGTTCATGAAGAAGTCACTCATGTTTATGTCCAAGATATTTTTGCCTATGTTTTTTTCTAAGAATTTTATGGTTTCATGACTTACATTGAGGTCTTTGATCCATTTTGAGTTTACTTTTGTGTATGGGGTTTCACAATAATCCAGTTTCATTCTCTTACATGTAGCTGTCCAGTTTTGCCAACACCACCTGTTGAAGAGGCTGTCATTTCCCCATT
This sequence comes from Smutsia gigantea, assembly GCA_032199065.1. Lineage (NCBI taxonomy): Eukaryota > Metazoa > Chordata > Mammalia > Pholidota > Manidae > Smutsia > Smutsia gigantea. The sequence continues at coordinate 216,706 of JAVSCE010022541.1, read as the reverse complement.
GTATGTCCATGGCTCCTTTATCATATATTAATTGATCATATATGGTTGGCTTCATATCAGGGCTCTCTAGTCTGTTCCATTGGTCTATGGGTCTATTCTTGTACCAGTACCAAATTGTCTTGATTATTGTGTCTTTGTTGTAAAGCTTGAAGTCAGGGAGCATAATTTCCCCCACTTTATTCTTCCTTGTCAGTATTGCTTTGGGTATTTGTGGTCTTTTGTCATCCCATATGAATTTTAGAACTATTTGCTCTAGTTCATTGAAGAATGCTGTTGGTATTTGGATAGGAATTGCACTGTATCTGTAAATTGCTTTAGGTAGGATGGCCATTTTGACAATATTAATTCTTCCTATCCATGAGCATGGTGTTTCCATTTATTGGTATCTTCTTTAATTTCTCTCATGAGAGTCTTGTAGTTTTCAGACTATAGGTCTTTCAGTTCCTTGGTTAGGTTTATTCCTAGGTATTTTATTTTTTATGATGCAATTGTGAATGTAATCGTTTCCATAATTTCTCTTTCTGCTAGTTCATCATTAGTGTATAGGAATACAACAGATTTCCATGTGTTAATTTTGTATCCTGAAACTTTGCTGAATTTAGATATTAGAACTAGTAGTTTTGGAGTGGATTCTTTAGGGTTTTTTATTTACACTATCATGTCATCTGCAAACAGGGACAGTTTGACTTTTTCCCTTCCCATCTGGATGCTTTTTATTTCTTTGTGTTGTCTGATTGCCATGGCTAGGATCTCCAGAACTATGCTGAATAATAGTGGGGAGAGTTGACATAGTTGTCTTGTTCCCAGTGTTAAAGGAAAAGCTTTTGGCTTCTTGCTGTTAAGTATAATGTTGGCTGTGGGATTGTCATATATGGCCTTTATTATGTTGAGGTACTTGCCCTCTATACCCATTTTGTGGAGAGTTTTAATAATGGACGGATGTTGAATTTTGTTGAATGATTTTTCAGCATCTATGGAGATAATCATGTGTTTTTTTTTCTTTTTTTGATGTGGACAATGATGTTGATGGATTTTCGAATGTTGTACCATCCTTGCATTCCTGGGATGAATCCCACTTGATCATGATGGATGATCTTTTTGATGTATTTTTGAATTCAGTTTGCTAATATTTTGTTGAGTATATTTGCATCTATGTTCATCAGGGATGTTGGTCTATAATTTTCTTTTTTTGTGATGTCTTTGCCTGGTTTTAGTATTAGAGTGATACTGGCCTCGTAGAATGAGTTGGGGAGTATTCCCTCCTGTTCTACTTTTGGAAAACTTTAATGAGGATGGGTATTGGGTCTTCACTAAATGTTTGGTAAAATTCAGCAGTAAAACCATCTGGTCTAGCGGTTTTTATCTTAGGTAGTTTTTTGATTACCAATTCAATTTCCTTGCTTGTAATTGGTCTCTTCAGATTTTCTTTTTCTTCCTGGGTCATCCTTGGAAGGTTGTATTTTCCTAGAAAGTTGTCGATTTCTTCTAGGTTATCCAGATTGTTACCATATAATTTTTCGTAGTATTCTCTCATAATTCTTTGTATTTCTGTGGTATCCGTAGTGATTTTTCCTTTCTCATTTCTGATCCTGTTTATGTGTGTAGACTCTTTTTTTCTTGATAAGTCTGGCTAGGGGTTTATCTCTTTTGTTTGTTTTCTCAAAGAACCAGCTCCTGCTTTCATTTATTCTTTCTATTGTTTTATTCTTCTTGATTTTATTTATTTATGCTCTAATCTTTACTATGTCCTCCTTCTACTGACTTTTGGCCTCATTTGTTCTTCGTTTTTCTAGTTTAATTAATTGTAAGTTTGGACTGGTCCTATGGGATTGTTCTTCTTTCCTGAGGTAGGCCTGTATTGCAATATACTTTCCTCTTAGCAAGGCCTTTACTGCATCCCAAAATTTTGCGGTGTTGAATTATTGTTGTCATTTGTCTCCATATATTGCTTGATCTCTGTTTTTGTGTGGTCATTGATCCATTCATTATTTAGGAGCATGTTATTAAGCCTCCATGTGTTTGTGGGGTTTTTCATTTTCTTTGTGTAATTTATTTCTAGTTTCATAACTTTGTGATCTGAGAAGCTGGTTGGTACAATTTCAATCTTTCTGAGTTTACTGATGTTCTTTTCATGTCCTAGTATATGATCTATTCTTGAAAAATTTCCATGTGCACTTGAGAAGAACATGTATCTTGTTGCTTTTGGATGAAGTGTTCTGTAGTTGTCCATTAGGTCCATCTGTTCTAATATGTTGTTCAGTGCCTCTGTCTCTTTACTTCTTTTCTGTCTGGTTGATCTGTCCTTTGGAATGAGTGGTGTGTTGAAGTGTCCTAAAATGAATGCATTGCATTCTATTTCCCCCTTTAATTCTGTTAGCATTTGTTTCACATATGTAGGTGATCCTGTGTTGGGTGCATAGATATTTATAATAGTTATATCCTCTTGTTGGTCTGACCCCTTTATCATTATGTAATGTCCTTCTTTGTCTCTTGTGACTGTCTTTGTTTTGAAGTCTATTTTTGTCTGATACAAGTACTGCAACTCCTGCTTTCTTCTCTCTATTAGTTGCATGAAATAACTTTTTCCATCCCTTTACTTTCAGTGTGTGTATGTTTTGAGTTTGAAGAGAATCTCTTGTAGGCAGCATATAGATGGTTCTTGTTTTTTCATCCATTCAGTGACTATGTCTTTGATTGGTGCATTCAGACCATTTACATTTAGGGTGATTATCAATAGGTATGTACTTATTGCCATTGCAGGCTTTAGATTCGTAGTTACCAAAGTTTCAAGGGTAATTCCCTTACTATCTAACCGTCTAATTTAACTCACTTCTTATGCTATTACAAACACAACCTAAAGGTTTTTTTTTTCTCCTTTTTCTTCCTCCTCCATTCTTTATGTTAGGTATCATAATCTGCACTTTGTCTATCCCTTAGATTGACTTTGGGGGTAGTTGATTTGATTTTGCATCTGCTTAGTAATTAATTTTTCTACTTTGCTCTGGCTTTATTTCCCCTGGTGACACTTATTTAGCCTTTGGAATACTTCCACCTAGAGGAGTCCCTACAAAATGCACTGTCGAGGTGGTTTGTGGGAGGTAAATTCTCTCAGCTTTTGCTTATATGAAAATTGTTTAATCCCTCCTTCCAATTTAAATGATATCCTTGCCAGGTAGAGTGTTCTTCGTTCAAGGCCCTTCTGCTTCATTGCATTAAATATATCATGCCACTCCCTTCTGGCCTGTAAGGTTTCTGTTGAGAAGTCTGATGATAGCCTGATGGGTTTCCTTTGTATATGATCTTTTTTCTCTCTTAGCTGCTTTTAAAAGTCTGTCTTTATCCTTGATCTTTGCCATTTTAATTATTATATGTCTTGATGTTGTCTTTCTTGAGTCCCTTGTGTTGGGAGATCTGTGCACCTCCATGTCTTGAGAGACTATCTCCTTCTCCAGATTGGGGAGTTTTCATCAATTACCACCTCTGTAACACTTTCTATCCCTTTTCCTCTCTGTTCTTCGTCTGTTACCCCTATAATGTGGATATTGTTCCATTTGAATTGGTCACACAGTTCTCTCAATATTCTTTCATTCTTAGAGATCCTTTTTTCTTTCTGTGCCTCAGCTTCTTTGTATTCCTCTTCTCTAATTTCTGTTGCATTTACTGTCTCTTCTACTACACCTAATCTGCTTTTAAATCCTGCCATTGTATGTTTCATTTCAGATATGAAATTTCTTAATCATTGAATCTCCATCTTAAATTTATCCCTGAGTTCTTGAATATTTTTCAGTTCCTCCATGAGCATGTTTATGATTTTTATTTTAAACTCTCTTTCAGGAAGATTGGTGAGTTCAGTGTCACTTGGTCCTTTTTCAGGGAGTTGTGATATTTTGCTGTGAACCAGGTTCCTTTGACATTTCGTAATTCTATGTGGTGCCCTCTAGTGCCTGAGAAGCTCCAGTCTCTGGAGCTTCTCAGCCCCTAGAGAGAGGTTGGGGATTCTAGGGGAGTGCCACTTGTGCCTTGAGGCAGGAAAGAGCTGTTTCCTGATACCTGGCTGTAGCGCCTGTCTCCAATATCAGAGCCAGTGGGCCGAGCACACAGGTGTAAGTGTCTGCTTGGCATCTCTAGCTGTTGCAGGTGGGGCCTCTGGCTGGCCTGATTCCAGTGCAGTGACTGACGGCTCATGAGCAGGTGCTGGCAGGCCAGGAGGAAAGTACAGCATGCTGTGGATCACGGTGGGGGCCTTTTTTAAAAATAAAATTTAAGCAAAATTGTATAAAAAGAACAATCATAGACAAAAAAGTGGATTATGAAATTCAAAAATTATCCTCTTTATATAAGGAGTACTGATAGTCAAAATATTACTCAGATTAACACTAAGAGAGATATGGACTAAAAATTGGATAACCACTATGAATGGAGTTAAGAAATCTGTCAGAGCATATTATTTATAAAAGCATGAGCTTGTGACAGTATCACCCCTGAATCCTTCCTGCTCTGATGTTGTTTTGTGATTGTATTTTATTTTCTTTCAATTATTGTGTAATTGTTGCAACTGTTCATCCAGTGAGGGAATCAGAAGCCAGTACTTGAATGCTAAGTATGGTTCATTCTAAGATACAGATTGACTTAGTGTTAGGAAATCTATTGATATAACAGAAAATTTATAGGTTAAAAAATAGTAATTTAAAGGAATCTCCTAAATTCAAAAGACACTTGACAAAATAAGTATCATTTCTGAATTAGGAAACAAAACCAAAAACTCAAAAATCTTAGTAAACCAGTGATAATGGATACACTCTTAATATGTTTTTAAAAAGCTAACTTTGAAAATGTGAAATCTGTAGCCAGAAATAGGATTAATGTTGAATGTTGAAATGATGGATGAATCCTGTAAGGCTGAGTAAATAAACACAAGGGTTCATAATATCACTTTTATGTAACATTGTTCTGGAAAAAACTAGCCAATGCAGTTAGACAAGTAGAATAAATAATAGGCATAAAAATTGGAAAGAATTTGTAGATGATATCCTGGAAAGCCTAGACATTGACGAAACACAGTTAAAAATCATTGGAATTAGTTTTAGTTTGCAAGGGCTTTCATAACAAGGTGGCTTACACTGAGTAGCTTAAAACAGAAATCTATTTCCTGACATTTCTGGAGACTAGAAGTTTGAATTCATGGTATCAGCAGGGTGTTTCTTCTAATGAACCTCTCTCTAGGTCATGATGGCTGCCTCCTGGTGACTTCACATGGCCTTCTGCCTGTGTCTGTGTCCTAATTTCCTCTTCTTATAAGGGCACACTTAAACTGGAGTAGAACCTACCCAGAGGAATTTATTTTTACCTTAATTACCTCTTAAAAAGCCTTATCACTAAGTACAGTCACATTCAGAAGTACTGGGGGTTAAGAATTCAACATATGAATTTTAAGACACACAGAAGAGACCACTAGAGACTTTAACAAAGATTTCAAAAAAGTAATAAATTAGAAAATTAGGTACAAATTAATTACAAAATTATAATCTTTTCTAATATCCAACAGTGAATGATGAAAGATGGAAATGGAAGGAAGTAGATCATTTACAATGTCCAGAAGAAAGGTAATATGGGAGCTCAGGTGAGGGTGACAGAGCTGGCAATGGATATCCACTGGGTGGAGTTGAGAGTTTGGATAAACATCATAGAGTCTTGTAAGGAAACAATATTTTGTTCATTCTGCAGAAATAAAAAAGGCCTTCTCTTTAAAAGAAATAGAACTTAAACTTTACTCCCTAGACTGGACGCTTTTCAGAAAAAGAAAACTATCTTCATATCGTTCTCCAATATTAACCAATAAACTGATCCAGTGGTTTCAGGTGTCACTTTAAACAATGTCTTTGCCAGTAAAATATATCAGTATTTTATAATAGGAAAACCACCCTTGATTTTGTACCACGTTAGCTTTCCCTGGGACAAGTCATGCATAAGCTAAAATAGTAAGGAACAAGAAACCTAGCAGTATAAAGTAAGTTTTAGAATAAATTAATATCTTTTAAACCAGTGAAGTGAAAAGCAAGTGCTTCCCCCTGCCCCTTTTTAATGCTTTCTCCTTTTGTATGTTGAAGTTTCCTCTTTTCTTAATACCATGAAATTAAATATGTTAAGAAAGAATTGTATCTTTCTAGGCTAGGGACTTGCAAGTGAACCCCAAGGGAGCTTTCTAATGGGTAAGCCCGGAGTCATATCTGCAGGCCCTGCCTACTCTTTGTTCTTCTTTTGCTACAGATGGCTCAGCCTGATTTCTATTACTTCAAGTATTTCCATCACCCACACTTGCCTTCCAGGGATTTCTCTGCTAAATTTTGCTTCAGTGACAGAGAAAAATCTACCCAGACACTAATTTTTAGTTTTATTAATGTTCTTTTTGTATGTATTTTTATTTTACTAATTTCTGTTCCTCTTTATTATTTCCTTTATATTTACTTTGAGATTAATTCTTAATACTTAAAATTCTTATAATTCTCTGATTATTTAGGAGAAACTTAAGCATTTATGCTCATGTTCCTTCTAAGTACTGTTTTAGTTGATGTATCCAAGGTCATAAAATTGATCACTCTTTGTAGAGCTTGGATTCAGGACCAGTTTTACTATTGCATCAACTATCATCCATTTACCCTTCCAGACCCACTCTCCATCTCTTTCTCTTTCTTGGTGCCATGGGAGGCTGTCTGTATGAATGGATTTCTTTGTCCTCTGTTAGCCAATGGGGAATACTAGCAAGAGGTCAGAAGGGAGGACAGTGCAGAGCATATTTTGCCCGACTCTCTCCCTGAAGAGTCACGGTTGTCTGGCTGTGCTACTTGAAAAATGATTTTAGCTCCTATTGAAAGACTCTTTCCAGACAGTTACCTGTTACTATTTTCTGGTAACATCTTCTCCCTTTTCCCTTTTAATCTGAAGGAGGTACCTTAGACCTGCTATTTCCAGCTATGGAGTACTCCACTGTCCCTAAGATTTCCCAACACCTTTACAAAACATCTTTTAATGAAGCACTCCTTAAATTATCCTAATTTTATTGCACCATCTGTTTTCGGCAGGAAGCTTGACCTAAACAGCAATATTCAAAATTCTTCTCTATAGTTCATTGCTCTCTACCTTATAATGCCTCATTGGAAGCCAAATAATTAGGCTAAATGAAAAAAGGTTTTCAACCAAATATTTAAAATTCCATGTATTAAAGTTGGGGTTTAGTTAATTTTAGAAAGTCTTCTAGAGAAAGTCTGTTTTGATAGTAAAATATATTTTAAAAATAGAATAAGGTTTATGAGGAATGAAACTTTTATCTTCCACCTATATTTCTTAAGCATTTATTGTTCCTCCCCAAAGTAAACATCATTAGTTCTTTGTTATCTCTTCAGAAATTACCCATTCATTTACTAAGACAGATAGATGGAATGGGATGAATAGATAGTAGATGATATGTATGTAGAAAATTTTTACACAAATGGGAATAAATTATTTATAATTTTGACTTAAATACTACTTGGAGCTTTTTCTATATCTGTCTCATTTTTAAAGTAGGTTTTTAGTATTTCATTCTGTAAATATGCCATGATTTATTTAGCCATTCATCTAATGATGGACAATTAGCTTATTTCCAGTTTTACTACTAAACAAAAAAAAAATGTTTTGTTATAAAATACCACAGTGAACATAATTTATGTGTGTATTAAGTGTATATATGTGTATATATATGTATACAAATATAAAAATAGGCTTTTAGAACTAAAGAATAGAATATGTACATTTAGAATTTTGACATTGACAAATCTCTCTCCGTTGAGGTTGTACTAAATTATAATTCTATCAGTAGTAGATAATGTTGCCATTTTCCTACATAATTTCCCAAACTATCTATAGGTAAAAGCATAATGTAATTGTAGCTTTGTGTTTCTTTTCTGACTTGCATGAGTGATGTCATATATTTTATCATATGTTTAAGTATTATTTGCATTTTCTTTTAAGGGAAACTGTTCAATGTTATTTATCCATTTTTCTACAGCATTTGTTATTTTTTGGAGGTATCATTTTCATGGAGCTTTTTGTATATTAAGGAAATTAGCCTTCATCTCTGATATGTGTAACAATATTTTTTCTCAGTTTGTTGCTTTTCTTTTGACATAGTTTATGGTTTTATTTTGTCATTCATGTAGTTTTTAGTTTTACATGGTTAAATCCATTAAACTTTTAGGGTTTCTGGGTTTTCTATCATACTTAGAGAATCATCCATTCTCCAATATATTTTTTAATTTTCTTTATTTTTATTCACATATAATTTTTGTATAGTTTATATTTGTCATTAATTTTGAATGTATTTCAGTATAAGGAATGAAATGGTGGAATGATGTATTTATTTCCCAAAGTGACCATTGACTATACAGCTCTTATAAAACCATGTATTGCAAAATCAATTTTCACCTTTAATTGAAAAGCTGCTCTTTAATATATATTAAATTCATACACATATATAATATATATGTACACACACGTATATAATCTCTGTGCTCTTTGTTCTGTTTTACTCTATTCATGCTTTATTCACTATTGTTTTAAAATACGTTTTCAAATCCAATAGGATACTTTCTCCCTTTTTTTTTGCATCTTTATTTTTCCATATGAATTTAGATCTTTTATCTGGATCTAAGATCAAAGTTCTGTTGACATTTTTATCATGAATCTATTAATTAAAATTTAATATAAGAATTGGCATATTTGGATACTGACTGTTCCTCTATGAATGGCATATAGAATGGCTTATCCTTTAAGATAGGTCTGTTATCATCATAAAGTAAGCTACGTATGTGTTAAGCAATATGCTGAGGGGCAGTTTTATTCTTGTTCTTGACTCTTCTGATTTACACTGCACCTCATCTGCCCTTCATTCTCAGCAGATGACCTCTCTACTTCACTGAAATAAAATCCAACAAAATTTCTTCAGTTCTCTGTCACAGCATTCTTATTTACTTGAATCTGTACTAAGGCCTTTCCCCTTTCTTTCAGGAAAAATAGAAATAGTTCTTTCTTCTGAGATATGCCTTGCTTATTACCCAAATCATCTCTTCCTGTTCTTTAGAGTGACCTGCCCACTGCCTTTGGTATCTAAACATTTCCTCTAAATGTTTTTAGATAGATCCAGTTCTTTCCACATACACCACCGTCGTTATTGTCCAGGAGGATGGTATCCTTTGCCTAGATAATTGCAACAACTTCTTAGCTGGTCTGCAAATCTCCAGTTGTGACAATTTCCCTCAGTTTGCCCAAATCCTTTCACCAGTTTTCATTCATGGTGTTCTTGTTCAATGACACATTCGGCTGTTACTGTGTCTTGCTACAAACCACTCATTGAGTTCCCAGTGCTTTGGGGATGAAGTCCATATTCCTGACTCTGGCTTATAGGAAGGAGGCTATGATCTGAGGTTTGTCTTCCTTTCCAGTCTGATCTTGCTCTAGTCCTCATGCCACTTTGTGGGCTCCTGAGGCAGCCAGTCTAGTGTTTTAAAACTTGAATCTACCAGGCTCTCTATTCTGCAGAATTTCTACTACTTTTCTCTTTGCTGGAACCTTTTTTATTTAGCTATCCCCACTTCCAAAGGAAAGCTATCTCAATTCGCTTTGATTTTACTATTAACCTGACTCATTAGAGGCAGTAGAGCATAATAATTAAGAGAATAATGCATAGAATTAGAATTCCAGGGTTTGAATCCTGACTCTACCACCTACACATGGAGCGAAATGAGGCAATTTCTTAACTAGTCTAAGCATCAGTTTCTGATTTAAGTGAAAATAGTGACAGGATCAACTTTAAAAATTGTGATAACTAAGGGGTATGCAATGCACAGAGTGCTTCAGACATCGCCTGACTCTGAATAACTAGTCCATTATATTAGCTTGTCCTCTTAAACCTAATCTTGCCTCCTTTCTACAGGCCATTCTCCACAAAACATAAAATAATTTTTTTTGTATAACAAAAATAAAAATTGAAATGCAAGAAACAGTGACTTCTTCAAAGAAATAATATGATGAAAAATTATCAGGGCCTATTCAATATCTATATGATAAAGAGAAAATCCTTTTCTTCCTTAATTCAACTCATATTTATTAAGGTCCTTTTTATAAGCAAGTCACTGTATGGAAAAATACTAAAATTGTGTTGAACTGAACACATGCCATGCACTGCCTTAAGGAACTTATATTCTGATAGGGAAGACAAACATACTATTTGTGTCTAAAAGTTTGAAGGGGGCTTATAGGGTGTTGTGAAGCAGTGAAACTCTGTATCATGGCCCTCAGGGTTTCAAGGCCCAGAAGGAGTTTCCTTACAGAAGTTAAGCTTTAGCTGAGCCTGCTAATATGAACAGAAATCATCGTGGAGGACGGTGGTAGCTTCATGAACATACATTTGGCTTGTAGGTCTCTAATGAGGCTTGTGAATCCATTCAGCATTTTGCCCCCATTTGCTTCTCCAGCTCCTTCTGTTATTGCTCTTTCAAAAGTTTTGCTTAGGCTGTAAAAATTATCTGTATTTCACCAAACATACCTTATTCTTTTGACTCAAGGTCTTTGCGTATGCCATTCTCTCCCGTCGGACTGATTTTCTCATCCTTTTTTCTGAGATAACCCACTCTTTCTTTAGTTCTCAGCTTGGATGTTTCTTCTTCTGGCAATGGTTCTTAGACTTCCTAAGATTGAATAGGTTTTCCTTTTAATAGCTATAAGTTTTAACACTGGGTTTTTTTGTAGATAGGGTCTACCCTATCATAAATAACAGTATAGTATGACTATCTCCTTAGTTTATAAAGCTAAAGACAAAGGTCATGTTCTATTTTGTTTCCATAGCTCCAGGCACAAAATCCAGTCATTGTAGATGGTCAATAAACATTTGTTGGATGGATATATGAATTTAAAATATAAAAATTAAAATACAAGTGACACTTATAAATTGGAATACTTTCTAATACATTGTTGAATAATGTTGTGTGTACCAAGAACATAGGAAAGATGACGTTACCTTGTCTCAGTCTAAATGATAGGGATCATCTCCTTAACAACAAAATCAGGAACATGTCTGGTATAGAAATTACTCTGGACTGTGAACTATCACTCTGAATAAACCCCCTTTCCAGAAAAAAAAACATTACTCTTGGAAATCCAGGAATTACTGTTTTTTCATATCACAAGTGAATGTGCATACTCTCACATTTAAAACTGATATATTAAAATGGTTCTAGTGAGATTGAGAGAAATGATAAAAAATCTATGTCTATGCCAAGATTTAAAATATTCATAGGAGTTTATTCATAATTGTGAAAAAGTCTGGTAAGAGTCCAAATATCTATTAACTAGTGAAATCATAAACAAAATGCATCGTGTTTATACAATAGAATGCTATTCAGTGACAATAATGAACAGACTACAGAGACATGTTATGACATAGATAGACCTCAAAAGCATTATAAAACATTGAAATAAACCAGACAAGGAAAACTATGTATTAGATGATTCTATTACATGAAATTTCTAAAAACAGCAAATCTCTAAGAGCAGTGTTTGCCTGGGATTAAGGGTAGAACCTGGGATTGACTGCTCAAATGGTCAGGACTGATGGAAATCACATCTTTTAGGGTGATGGAAATATTCTACTGCTGTAATAGTTACTCAACTGCACAAATCTCTTAAAAGTCATTGAAATATAAATGTCAATGGGTGACTTTTATAGCATACAAATTACACCTCAATAAAGCTCTTTACAAAAAGGTTGAAACAAATATATTCTAGTGCATTTTCAACTGGAGTATAATAAACTCATAGGCATTTTGAAGGAAATTTTGGTAATAATATTAAAAGCCAGATTACTCTTTGCATTGGCAATTGCACTTCTGAAATTTTGTCCTAAGGAAATGACTGAGAAATTATATATGTACACAAAAATTTAGATGAAATTTCATTTCAGCATGGATATTTTTTTCTGTGTTATAAATGTTCTTGTGATCATCTCCAATTTTCCACTTTGGTTTGCATATAATTAGTACTTCAATCAAATAAATTCTGACTTTAGGATGGGTTTCAATAGTAAAAGAAATTAGAATTAACCTACATGTTCCAAGGAAATAATGGAAAAGTTTGCTAACTTTCATGATCATTTATTTCCTTTTTAATTCAAATAATGAAGGTCCCTTTCCTCCTTTAACTGAGTACATGGTTACAGGAATGGAAACTGCTTTTCTGAGCTGACCTCACAGTAAGATGTGCACATGTGATGAAATGCTATGTACATCTAGCTATTTGTGATGAAATGCAATGGTGTGTGAGTAAAATTGATGTGTTCAATTTCTGGGTCATGCCACTTAAACTGAAATTGCTTGAACTCTACTTCTTCCCTTCTTTTTCCACTCTGAGAATTGCAGTGTAGATGTGGTGTTGGTATGCCAGTTTAAATCATGTGGATAAGGGCGACGTACTATAGGTTATGACAGAACCACAAACTAGAAGGAACCAGGGCCCTGACTGGCCCCAGGAAGCAGAGTTGTTCTTCCAGGCAGGGCTGACCAGAGTGTGATGTAAAAGAGAAATATACTTAGATTGTATTTGAGTTGCTTTGTTCTTTGAGCTGTCATGATTGTTTGTTCTCATTGTTAGAGCAGCTTATAATAGCACCTTTTAATACAGAAGAGGACAAATATAAAGGATATGTGATACATGGATTAGTACATAGTTATTCCAATTATGTGAAATTTAACCATTAATTATACATTAGAGTTGAACATTTAAGGATTTAGGACTTGAAGTATACTATATTTTGTGGTGAAAAAGATAGTATGGTGTTATTCCACTGTTATGTACTATGTCTTTTATATTTCTAGATAGATAGATATTTATTCCAGCAGCTGATACGCCAAGTTATAACAGTACTAAAAATTGACAAAGCATGGAAACATGTTGCCTTACTAGTAAAGATATTTGGGATTTCTAAGTTGAAAACATATTATGTGTAGGATAACTAAATGATGCTAAGATGTTTATTTATACTCCACACAGAACTCTATAACATGACAGTATATTTTTCATTCCTGTTTAATGCTTCATCTTTTTTTTTTTGAAAAAAAATACTATGCATCAATTTATTTTCCATATTTCCTTTTCCTACAGTGGAGGTTTGGGTTGTTTGCATCAGCCCTACAGCTGAAAACACTGGATAAAATATTTTTATTTTATTTATTTATTTTTGTTTGTTTTCTTTTTTTTTAATATAATTTATTTTGGTATCATTAATCTACAATTACATGTGCAATATTATGGTTATTAAACTAATGCTTCATCTTTGAGAACTCATTAGTTTATAGGATTTTGACCTTCACTACTAAATACGTTATCCCCAGATCTATTTCTCTAAACCCAACAATTCCTCTGAAATCTAAAACCTAAGGGACATAAAACCTTGAGGCAAACATTTTGTTTGCTCATGAGAAACAGGAGAAAACTGGGCTCCATCCAAGGAATCTGTTTGGTGCCTGGGGCCAATCACTATGTGCTTCATGAGTAGATCCCAAATTGACAATATATTCGACAGTGAAAGTGAATTCATTACATTGTGGGTTGTCTTAGGAGATGCTGAAGCTATCCTATAACAGGTTAGTCAAATGTCAAGCGCTATAGCTAGTAAAGATGCTGTAAAGGAAATGTGTGTTGTGGACCATTCAGACTCCTGGTCACTTCAGAGTCAACTCTGTCATCGTGCATGCACAGACAAAGTCAAATCACGAAAGCTTACTGCAAAAAAACTGCCTCTCCGAAATGATAATTTCCTTAATTTTGAAAATAATAATATTCAAAATAATAAGCCTCAAAGTGTATGCTAGTTAGACAGGTGCATGTCTTCATAATCAGTTTTACCTTTATTTGCTGGAATCTCACCCCTGTGGTGTGCTATTATTGGAATTCAATTTGTTTCACGGTCTTAGGGCCTCAAAGACTGACCTTGTGGGAAAATTCAGCAAAAAACACACACATTCCATAAAGAAAAACAAATAAGGTATTTTTTGGCAAAAAGTCGACAGTGAATTTCTAGCTATAAGGGTTGGTCACCAATCATAAGTTTACTTACAATAGCAAGAACATTTTATATATGTTTTTCAAATATAAATTTTATATGTTGGTGTAGTATAAGATACAAAGAATGCTGACAAGAAAAATACGCAGAAAACTGTCTGCAAATTTTGAGATAGAAACAACTGGTGTTTTATACATCTCTAGTAAAATGATAAATTTGCTTACATAGAATCATAAGGTACTTGTGACTAATTTTTCCTCTTAAAAATTAAACTTAAGATACTGATTTCTCAGCACCTGATTTTTGGTCATTTGGCCACGAGAAAATGAACGCTGATTGATCTGTGTCTTTGAACATCTTGAGGAAGCCAGGTAGAACTGAAGGTTGTGATCTAGAAATCCCACAGCTGAGAGATCTTAAAGTCAGAAGGGGCATATTTATTGCTAGGTGAAGACACCATATGGCCTAAATTAGCCTAGGAGCATATTTCAAATACAAAGTGAAAATGCTAAGCATTTAGGGTACCTTCAGGTCCAATTCATCTTCCTGAATGGAGCAGTGGCAGTGGCATGGATGTGGCAGGTAGAACAGATCTAGTGTTACTCCCACGTGTTCCCTCTCTGGAACCAAGTAATGCATGTGCAGAGGCTGGTGTAAAGTGACATGAGTAGCCACAGACATCAAGAAGATGTATTGGTTTAACACATCAGCATAATAAAGGCTGGCCTAGCAACTTCCCTGTGCTGTGTCAGTTATGTTGTTACTTTTGCTCCAAGCTAGTCTTCCTCATTTTCTTTGAACTCTGTCCCCACACTTTGATGGAGCCAGTTAAGCACTGAGCATCTTTGCTATCCCCTTCTCGAAATGAAAGAACTGTGGTTTAAGTTCCAAAGGTGCTTGCTGCTACATGAATAAGGGCAGCAGGCCCTTGCCTCAGCAAAACAACAGCAGTTGAGATGAAGTGACACATGGTGAGATGTACGTATTTATAGATGACCCTGCAGTCTTTACAATGTGAGGCTGGAGTCTCTCTGGTGGAGATCTGGCTCTAGGGGACTGTGCCGTTGAGGTCAGTTCAAGGCAGCTGACTGGCTTTCTATATACGGCCTGGGGAACAGCTGTTCATTTTCAGACTAGAGCATTTAAAACAAGTCTTGGACCTGCTATTGTCTAATAATTAGAATGAGAAATGGCAGAACTGGGAGTAGAAGATGCCATGGTCCTGACGTTAGGGAAATACTTCCCAAAGAAATGATTTTGTGTCAAAGCTGTAGTTATTAAAATGAAAATATTTAATTATTTTTGTGGTCTGAGTAACAAGTAGAACAAAAAAAATCAATGCAATAAAGCTTATAATTTTGATTATGTGACTCTCTCATTGAACAGTACTTTAGCAGAAAAGCAGATGGGCTCTGATTAGGCTTATAAATATAGAAATGTATTGATCATCCAAACAAAACTCCTTGAAGAGTTCCCTACATGAGGTCAATGCATCTTTAAAAAGGGAGAAAGGAGCTGTAGCTTGTCTTCCCAGGCTCCAGCTTGGTTGGTGGAGCTGACATCTCAATATATCACAGAGCTGTAGTGACTTCTTTATGGACTATGCGTGCACAGAAGAGGATTATGTTGAGCAGCCTTTAAAGAAATGTACAGAACCCTGTTTTGATTCCAGTATATGGATGTAAATAATGTCCATGTTAAAAAGTCCAAATCACAGAGGGAACTGTGGAGTCGATATATTTGCTTGAAGGAACTGGAGATTTCAGCAAAGTCATGAATATTTGTCTACAACCACTTCTGGCTCATTTAACTTCATCCCCTTTCCCTTTTGTTTATACGGTGAAATAAGCTCTGTTTCACCTTCTAAAGTTCCTACCCACCTCTGCTCATGCCTCTGGATGATCTCTAAGCACAACTACTAAACCCAAACAAGAGAATATTCCTGCCTAACATCATCCAATCTCACTTCTGCTTCCCCTTAGGTATTTTAGAATCTTGATGGGAACTCCCTAAGAGTCCCTGGAAGCTTTCCCTTCTCAGATATGTACCTTTGGCTCAACTTCCTCTTTTCCCAGGGCCAATAGGGAGCTCTACCATTCCTCTTAGTAACCAAAAACACACCGGTCCTAAAATTACATTGATATAAAACTCATAGAAAATATTGAAAAGAAAAAAACGAAATACTTCCACATAATGCACTCCCTTAAGGACTTTTGTTAGAATATCAAATATGTGAAAATGTCTCAATTATTCCTTCATGTCATGAGAATTCTAGAAACGCTTTCAAGACCAAAGTTGTCAACACCCACCCAATCAGCTTTAAAGCAAAAGCTGTCATTTATGTACTATAGTTCTATTCCTGAATCACTTAAACATTTTTAGGAACAAGTCTCATCCTACCCATCTTAGGACAGGGATTTTAGCCCAGCATTAGAAATGTAACTTAGCCTAAAATAAACCAGGCTAGATCTACAGGGATTTATCCTAGAGACATCTTTATTTTAAAATACGAGTATTAAAATCTTATCCAAAACTCCAGTATCATCAGTATCATATTTCTAAAGTCACATGCTATAGTTTATACAATTTAATATTTTATATCTATAACTACGTCTTAAAGAAGATTTAGAGAAACCATTAGGAAAAACAGGGGAAATCAACACTGGAGAAGGGGAAGGACACACTGGAGATTTAAAAAATACAAGCGTCTTATTCCACATGTTTATTTGGGTGTCTCCTCACTTAATAAAAGAAAATTCATTTGCACGTTCACCATGCCCAAAACATCATGCTAAGGGCTTTGCACATATCATTTCCAGCATCTCAAGAATCCTTTAAGATTGATACTACTAACGTTACTCCTATTTTATGAATGAGAAAACTGAGACCTAAATAAGTAAGTAAACCCAGAACAGGGATTTTTAAGTGGCAGAACAGCAAGTGAAATCCTGGTATGTTTTCACATCTTAACCACTACACTACTGCATTTCTACTTAGTGATGGAAAACAAAAAAATCAAGAAAGTTAAGGCCAAACAAGCTAAGGTGGCTGATATACCTAATGGCAAAGCTAGAACTGAGACTGAAATCTCCTGACTCAGAATCATTGACACATTTGAATGACATGAAAAAAAAAAATTAAATTTATTTGTATGAATATGTCATCTTACACATCTTATAATATGACTATTATATTTATATCTCTTTCCTCACTGAGATCATTTTATAAAAACAATAAAAATATATCTGATGTTTTATTATTTGAATAATAAACTTTGGAATTTTTCCCATATTTATGAAAAGGTCACCCAGAAACTTCTCTTCCAAATATTCTACCAAAATTCTATAGAAAGCTCTTGAGTGAATTACTCAATAATAAATGAGTCATTTGCAATTTTGGGTGGTTCATTTTAGTTGAATCATTTAATTACTCTCCTTTTAATATCTAGCTGGGTTTAACTGCATGGAAGGCATAGCAATGTACTGGCCGCCATTAATTGTTGAATTAATTTTTGGTTGGTATAGAGGAGTGGTTCAGGAAGAGAAAGATTTGATTTTGGGTCCCCAGGCAAATTTCCAGATCAGTCTTGTAACTGTAGGAGTTTCTTACAAATCCCCACATCTCCTTGTCAAATCCCACTCCCCATAGACAACCGGCTTTTGTTTGCTCATGCCAGAAAAACGCCCTGGCACCCAAGTTTGTAAAGGTTGCTGATCTGTCAGCCAAAGCTCAGAAGCCTTCAGAAACCAATCAGGTGGCCTAAAGTGTGAGGCAGACAGTATTCCTCTGTGCAGGCCACAGGGTCATCACCTCCAGACAGAATGCCCAGCATCTGCTTGAACACCTTGAGCTGAGATTTCTTCTGAAATGTGCCGCGTTCTTCTTTGACAATTTAACAGCACCTTCTGAGCACAAAGACCCATGGTTGCCAAAGGAGAGTTAATTTTACACTCTGCAGGGGTACTGCACTCTGGGAAGGTGCTGGCCCATTACTTCCAATGTTAAAAAGCTCCTATGCCAAGAGGCAATCATTTCAAGGCCCTTGAACCTATATTTTACAGATTATTTATAGTTATAGATTAGTCATTGTATATCAGATATTGGTTCATACCAGTGTCTTCAGAACTTTTCTTCTACTTTTCAATCTGCTGCAATGGTTGTGGCCTGGTCTCTGGATAAACAGCCTTTCGAAATTTTGCATAAAATGAAAACCAATTTGAGCAATCTTAGAAGTATTTGTAAACTGCAAGACACATTTTTAATCTAATATGTGACAGATTATTAAGTAATACATGTAACCTGTAAATTAAAAAGTTTAATATTAAATATCACCTATAAACCCACTATCAAAATTATGAACTATTAAATACCAGTAATATTGATACTATTTGTTCTTCCTCAATTTCATAGCCTTCCTTCCCTACCGGAACTATATCTCTTAATTTTATGTATATCATTCCTTTGTTGTTACCTTTTTAAAATCTATTACTATATATTTAAGTGCCAAACAATATGTTGCGTATTTTTCTTTTTGAGATTTATAAAAATATCAAGCATTATGTATCCTTTGTGAATTACATTTTTCCCCCTATTTCTCTGATTCACCCATGTTGTCTGATGTAGTTGCAATTCATTCTTCCTGTTCTTTCTTATATTCCACTATTTTTTGCTGCTATGAACATACCGTTCTGAACATCTTTCCTGGTGTATATAGGCAAGAATTTCTCTAAAATGGGGTTCAAACATTTTTAGCTGTGATTCACATTAAAGGATAAATTTAAATCATGCCTAGTAGATATTTAAAATAGGAATTCTTTGAGTCCATGAGTATGGTATATTGCTACACTTAATTTAAGTCTTTTAAATATCTCTTAATAACGTCTCATACTTTTTCCCATAGACAGCCTCATGCTGTGTCTATTTCCTCCTTCTGAAATTGCAGTTAGAAGGCTGACCTCATGTATCCCTTAGTTCTCTTAACTTTCTTTCACGTTTTTCATTTCCTTGTATCTCTGGACTAGGCTGGGGCTACTTCCTTCAGATCTATTTTCCGGTCCTCTAATAACCTTCTGACTGCTTTGTTACCCAGCTATTGGTTGTGAATTTTTATTCTGTTTTACTTTTTTTTTTCCAGATCAGTCTTGTAATTGTAGTAGTTTCTTACAGATGATTTACTTAAAACAAAACAACAACAAAAACTTCCTTTTTTTCTCTTGAATATTTTTTATTTGAATATTTTATAATTTTTCTAATTCCATTCTCTGGAATCTCTGGGGATCTAAAATTGTTGTCTTTCAGTTTCTGCTGACTCTCCCTCATGTTATCCTATTTTATAGGTGTGTTTCTTTGTGGTTACAAAAAATTCTAACTATCTTAGGTTGAACTTAATTTGTAAGATCCTGTGGTTCTGATTTAGGGATGTTTTCCTCCTGAGAGGATTTAATTTGTTTCTGCTGGGACCCAGAACTGCTATTAACCTGGGAAGCACTTTAATCAGCTCAGGGTTCTATCTTAATTTAAGCATTTTAGATATAGCTCCACCACTTTCTGGCAGTCCCAAGGCCTTAGCTCTAAATTCAACATCTCTATAGTAGTACCCAGGACAATCGTATGCCATTCACAACTGCCTTCTCTAGTTAATGTTCATAGTTGTTTTTTTTATTTTGACTTAATTTTTTACCCTTGTAGATTTTCCTTACTATTATGAACCCCTTAATATCCTTGAAATCATATCATTCAGATTTTAGTAGTATTGTACTGGAAGACCTATAGAGTCTACCTCTTTCACTCTCAGAAACGGAAGTCCAAGTGCACAGTGTTTACTTCATGGGCCCATCACATCTACTGACTGAATAATGCCCTTAATTAACAAAATAGAGAACATAACCACCAGGATAGAATTATAGCTTGTGTGTGCGTATGTTGGGAAGGGTGCTTGTGTGCATGTTTTGACTTGGACAAATAACTGCATATGTTACTTTGGAGAACTGAAATTGATGAACTTCCCTGGAGACTACTCAAGTATTAAAAAAAAAAAAATGGAGCCTGAAATTTTTATCTGCTGGATATAAGGTTGTAGAAAAGTTACTAAGAGTCAGAGGCTAATTTCCCCTAATGAGATATCTCTGATTCTATGAATAAGAGGTTTTGTTTCCTTGATGGCACAGTGGACTAGCAACTATTAAGTAGACAAATACTTTTACTCTTTCACATCCGCATTAAAATGAAAAGGCAAGTTCTTGTAGGAAATACACTGATAGCATTTTATTCTAATTAGGTTGGTGCTTATGTCCTTTTACCACCTCTTGGAAAACATGAAATGTAGTGAGGTCAATGTCAGTTTTTTAGACCAAAAGCGATTTCTTCATGCCTGAGAAAAATTTCACCTATCTCCTCATTGTTTTATACCGAGGAAATACTGTCAATTATCCAATTAACCTGAAGTCCTTTAGGTCTTTCAGTGTATGCTGTACATATCACCTTTTGATAGACTCCTCCGCTCTTGGCACGGCTTTTCTTTACCATCTTGTCAAGTCTGCCCATGCACCGGAGTGGCTGAGCAGGTGCACAGGTGTCTCAGGAGGTGGTGGCAGAGAAGCCCCTCTGGTGAGGCGGAGATATGGGATGCTGCCCAAGCGCAGCACTGTCAGACTATTGCTGCACTCCGCTACTTGCCACAGCAGTGCTGGAATCGAAGGAGCATCCTGAGGTCTGGAGGAAGAAGAGGTGCCCAGGAAAAAACTGTGCCTAGACTGCTCATTTTGAACACTCAGCCATCTCTCCACAGTTAGAGTCTGGGTATTGGCTCTGTCTCTTTTTGTTGAACATGTGTTCAGTCAATATTTCTTATATCAACTCCGCCTCAGCTTTGTGCAAGTTTGGGATTATAGGGAGGACAAGTTTAGATAGACATGTCAAAGAACACATGGGCTTTAACCAAAGCCAAAGAAACTGAAGTGTTTATCCTTTCTAGCCAAATAATTGATTGCTTTATATATTCTGCACACAATGGACTCCAGGAAAAATAAAGACTATTATTTTGGCCCCAGGGTCAGAGGGAGGGAACTCTTCTTAAATTATTCCATGAAACTTGCTCAGATATACACTGCTGAAGTTGAAAAGAAAAACAACAACAAAAAAAGAGTAATATCATTAAATGTAGAAATAGTTGTAAAAGATAATGTAAATTATAAGAAACATAAATTACTGAGGGTTCTTAAAATAGTAAGTTGTTGTTAGACAGATACTTAAAGGTAAATAAATTCTTCAAAAGTGCCTGAGAATATTTTTTTGCATGCACTATAGATCAGTACTTCATATGTTAATTATTGGGCATAGAATAATCATAAGTGCATGTCTAGTTCACAAAATGGTGTAAAACAAAATTCATAAAATGAATTAAGTTAGGATGTTGTATATTCACTTTATATGATATAATGTAGAACACTGGAACTGCCTTAAAAATAGCTGTTCAACAGTAAGTTCTCCATTAAGATTCCTAAATATGAGTAAGCTTTTATGGCAAATATAAATGCTAGATTACTCTTCTGTGCTTAATTACAGAAAAGTAGAAGAATTTCATTCTAAACTTGTGATGTGTAATGCAGGAAACAGAACTCAAAATATAGATCAAGCAGCTAGGAGAAAGCGCCATGATTGATACTTTATTGAGAAAACCACGAAAGAATTGTTATAAGTGTATAGATTGTGATACATTGTAGATAATCTAATTGCTTATGTAATTGTGTAATTTTAAAATGCAATATCTATAGTTTTGTTCATATAACAATTTGAGCCTAAAATACCCAACTGCATATTCAAATACATGCACAATGTAGATAATCATTCAATTAATCTTTACAAATGTGACAAAGAAGAAGTTTAGGTTGGAAATTAAGTGTACAGGTTTTTGGAGATATCTGATCATTGATAATCTGAGCAGCTAAGCTCAGCTTTATTTTCCTATGGAATAAGAATCATGGGTCACAGTGCATAGGAAAAATGTTAACATCAAACTGGAATTTGAAAGGAGATATCTCTCAGAGAGTCAGTAAACCTGAATGGGATAAGAGGAAATAAATGAACTAATGCAAAAAAGAATTTAAAGATTGCTGTGACATACAATTTTGCTAGGAAGGCCAGTTTCAGAAAGCATAATGTAGCCTTGGGAAGATGAATAAAAAAAGAAAAGCTGATTATGGACCAGACAAGAAATAATTAGAAATGAAAAGAAGTCATTTTTATAAAGGCATTGAGTAACCTGTGAGACCAAGGGGATGGGATGTCACCTAGGACAGAGGCTGATGGATGTAGAAGAGTCTTTTTAACCTTCCATATAGATAGGAGCACTAAAGACAAGCTAGTGTAATCCTTTGAGAAGGCAAATTGGTCTTCTAAGGCAAAGGAATTGCATGTATCTTCTGATTCAGTAATTCTGTTCCCAGGCGTATATTCCATACACATTCCATATTAATTTTCATATGTGTATGTGAAGGTGTTAATTACAAGATCGTTGACAATGGTCAGAAGTTAGAGGCAATTTTGGGGTCATCACTGGGAACATGCCTGTAAGTAAATGTATATCTGGTGAATCTTTCAGCAAAACAGTGATTAGATGTACACATAGCAAGATGGGTAGCTCTTTCTTTTTTTGAACTTGTTTATTGAGGAATAATCCACACATTATATTTTACTATTTTAAGTGTACAGTTTGCTAAGTTTTGACAAACTTCCACATTCAGATAAATATAACCATAATCAAGATACACAAGGTAGGAGACTGATATCACCAAGCTGGCAGCACAGGAGATTCCTGATTTCACTCCTCACAAGAAGAACAAGTAACATCTGTTCAAGAACAAGACACCACAGAGAGAAACCTAGAATATGTGGGTGAGGCTGAAGCACCCCATGCACCACAGAGACCAAGAAAGACTGCATTGGAAGGGTAAGGGAAGCAGCTACACCTTGTCCACATTGCTCTACCCCTAGGCCAGTACAGCTTTATGCTGAGGTGTCTCTGATTCTCTGGTTTCTCTAGTGCGAAATGTGAACCCAGGGAGGACACCAGCCTCCCCAACATTGTGGGTCACTTTGTGGGACTCCCCTACTCTGATCTTGCACCACATGATTATGGGCGAATCTGTGGGGCCCAGCCAGTGGGAATTTGTGATAAAGAAGTGGGGAGGGGCTTGCACATAGATAACTAGCATATAAGTAGCACACAGATCTTGGCAGAATGTGTTCACACTGCAGTACCCAACTGGTAATCCCAATCAGAAGCTTTGCTAATCTTCAGAACCAAGTCAAGGGTACCCTCTGAACACGAACACAGCAGGGTGCAGATCTGTCTGATACGGATCCTCAAATGAGGAGTTACGCCAGCCCTAGAGCCAGTTTGCCCATGCCTAAGCAAGGTATTGAGTCCAGCCCTACCTTCTGTGGAGAGTGCCTTCTACTAGTCCCAACTGACCAGAAGGACTGATGACAACTCCTGGAAGTTGTGCAGCCCAGAGGCACTTGAGCCAAGAGGTGGGTGTGCAGAGCTAAATGCCTCCATTGAGTCTTTGTGTGTGTCTCACGGGGAGTAATTCATAACCAAGGCTGAGGGTAGATCCTGGCCCCTTCCTACTGGAGAGCCTATTTGAGAAATTGGGAGTAGCCTGTAACAGCCCCTCCACCTCTCACCCAGACAAGGAGGCTCAGATATTGCCCCATGCACTGTGAAGAGTATATTCTGGCCCCATCTGACCAGAAGGGCTCTTGACAACTCTTGGAAGATATGTGGCCCAGGGGTGCTGGAGCTGAAAGAAGGGCAGACAGAGCCAATAGATGGCAGGACAAAGCTAGGGGCCCTGTTTGCCAGGGAACTTGGGAGTGGGTCAGCTTGAATTAAGACAACAGAGAGCATTGCCAACTTTAGAGCTGCTTCTCCTGTTATACCAGGCAGGGACTTTAATCCATATCCCCCCTCATTGATAAATACAGTCTTATCCTGTCTGACCAGAGCACATAGGAAGCTGTGTAGCCCATTCAACTTCCCTATGTACAGTGGCAATTAAGCAGAGAATACAGCCCTTGGCTTCCCCTGTCTGCAGAACAAAACTGGTACCTCACCTGGCCAGGGTATTCAGTGCACACTCAGGCCTGACTCAGGCCCTGGAACAATGAACTATTTAGGCCCTAGACCCTGACCTGCTGCCGTGACACAACAGAGAAGCAAATTTATAGCCCCAGGTACTACTGAATATAGTGACAAGTCCTGACCATTTAGTAAAGCCTTACCAGAGAATTCAAGCAACAGTGGGGCCTATCCTATAGCATCCCTTAGGTAGGGAACCAAGCAAGCAGTCCTATACACCTGTTCTCAGCCAGTGGTACACCCCCCACCCAGTCCCCATCCTCAAAGCTCATAACACCTGCCTCAACAAAAAATAGACCATAATAGCAGGCCCCACCTGTCCAAAAACATTACCAGCAGACACACCCAGAAACACAAACTGAGCTGACTGGTACAGAACTATCTCTGCCAGTGTAAATCTGTACAGCCTGGAAAAGGGACCCCTGTACTGAGATGTACAGATATCAATGTTAGCAATAAAGGGTCATGAAAAATCAGGTAAATATGGCACCACTAAAGGAAACTAATAAAGCTACAATAACTTGCCCTAAAGAAATGGAGATCTATAAACTGTCAGGCAAAGAATGCAGAATAATCATCTTAAGGAAGTTTAGTAAGCTACAAGAGAGGATAACTAAACAAAATAAAATAAGTTTGACAAGGAAATAGCTACCATCAAAAACAAAAAGAGAAATCCTAAAGCTGAAAATTATGGTAACTGAACTGTAGAATTCAATAGAGAGTTTCAAAACCAGACTCAACAATGCAGAAGAAATAATCAGTGACCTGGTAGATAAGACATTGGAAAATTCCCTGCCAGAGGAGCAAAATAAAAAATGAAAAAGACCAAAGAAAGCCTATGGGAATTATGAAAATTAAATAAGAATTTAATGAAAAGAAGTAATATTCACATTATGGAAATGCCAAAAGGAAAGGAGAAGGAGAAAAGGACAGAAAGCATATTTAAAGAAATAATGGCTGAAAACTTCCTGAACTTGTAGAAAGAAATGGTCATCCAGACCCATAAGGTCCAAAAGACCCCAAATAAGTTGAAACTGAATAGGGCTACACTAAGACACATTACAATTAAATTGTGAAATATCAAAGACAAGGAATTTTAAAAAGAAGAGAAAAGGAGAAGTTACATACAGGAAGCCCCATTAGACTATTGGCTGATTGCTCAACAGAAACATCAAGGCAAAAGAGAATGGGATACCTGTCCAAAATATTGAAACAAAATAACTCAACCAAGAATTCTATACCTGGTGAAGCTGCCCTTTGGAAACAAAGGAAGGATAAAGGCTTTTCCAAACAAAGGCCATTAGAGTTCATTACTACCAGACCTGCCTTTCAAGAAAGATAGGAGTGAGTTCTTTGAATGAAAGTAAAAGAATGCAAATTAACATCATAAAAACACAAAAAGGTAGCATAAATCTCACTAGTAATGCTAAAAATATTGTATAATTAGATTCTGCAATAACATAATAATGGTTCGTAAGTCAGAACTCTACTTTGAAAGTTTTTTAAAAAGCAAAAATAGCCATAAATACAATAATGTGTTACCAGTTACACAGTATACAAAACGTGTAAATTGTAACACCAATAACCTAAAATGTAAGAGGGAGAAAATGAGTAAATTATACAAATTTTATTGAAGTTAAGTTGCTCTCAGTTTAAAAGATGACATTATAAGCTTAAGATATTTTATGTAAGTCTCATGATAACTATAAGGAAAAATACTGTAATTACATAGAAGAACATGATTTAAACAAGTCAAAGCATACTGAAACCAAAGACATCAAAATACAAAAAAGGCAGGAGGATAAGAAATAACAATGGATCTACAAAACAACTAAAAAACCATGAACCAAACGGGAATAGTAAATCCTACCTGTTAATGATTTCTGTAAGCATAAATTGATTAAATTATCCAAATACTCTAACCCAATCATATAGAATGGCTGAATGGATTAAGAGAAAAAGCTCTAACAACATGTTGCCAACAAGAGACTCACTTTTGCCTTAAATACATGCATAGAGTGAAAGGATGGAAAAACACATTTCAAGCAAATGATAACAACAACAAAAAAAAATGCAGGGGTACCTACACTCATATCAACAATATGGACTTTAAACTAAAAATGGTAAAAGACACAAAGAAGGTTATCACGTAATGATAAAGGGGTCAATACATCAAGAAGATATAACAATTGTAAATATCTATGCACTGGACAGTGAAGCACTAAATATATGAACTAAAAAC
Organism: Smutsia gigantea; assembly: GCA_032199065.1. Classification (NCBI taxonomy): domain Eukaryota; kingdom Metazoa; phylum Chordata; class Mammalia; order Pholidota; family Manidae; genus Smutsia; species Smutsia gigantea. Next base: position 190,234 of record JAVSCE010022541.1, on the reverse strand, counting down.
AAACAAGATATGGAGAAATAAACAGTAATATAATAATAGTTGGGACTTTAATACCTCACTCTCAGCAATGGATAGATCACTGAGACAGAAATAATGGATTTGAACAACACTATAGACCAAAGTCAAACACGTATGCTTAAGACATTTTATTTATCAACAGCAAAATAAACAATCTTCTCAAGAGCACGTGGAACATTTTCTAGGAAAGATCAGATGTTAGGCCACAAAACAGTCATAGCAAATTCAAGATTGAAGTCATAGCGAGTCTCTTCTCTGACTGTAATGGTAAGAAACTACAAATCAATAACAAGAGGAACACTGGAAAATTCACAATACATGGGAAATTAAACAACACTCTTCTGAAGAACTGGTGGATCAAAGAGGAAATTAATAATGTTTCTTGAGACTAATAAAAATACCAAAAATTATGGAATGAAACAAAAGCAGCTCTGAAAGGGAAGTTCATAGCAAAAAACATCTATATTAAGAAGCAAGAAAGAACCCAAATAAATAATCTAACTCTAAACCCTTAGAACTAAAAAACAAAAACAAAAACAAACCAAAAAACAACTGAGTCCAAAGTTAAAGATTAAGGAAAGAAATGGTTCTTTGAAAATATAAACAAAATTGACAAAAATGACTAACACTTAGCTAAACTAAGATCAAAAGAGAAAGGACCCAACTCAACAAACTTATAAATGAAAAAGGAGAATTACTACTGATACCACAGAAATTTAAAGGGTCATAAGATGTTATAAGAATTATTATATGTCAACAAACTGGACAACTTAAAAGAAATGAAAAAATTCTTAGAAGCATACAGCTTACCAAGACTGAAGCTGGAAGAAATTATAAGATCTGAATAGACCAATTACTAGTAAAGATCCTGAATCAGTAATAAAAAAATCTCCCAATGAAAAAAATTCCAGGACCAGATGGATTCACAAGTGAATTTTACCAAACATTTAGAGAAAAATCAGGGAGGAGGGAATCTTCATTTTACAAGGCCATCATTATTCTATTGCAAAAACTAGAAAAGGATACTACTAGAAAACAGCAGGCCAATATCCTTGATGAATATAGGTGCAAAAATTCTCAATAAAATGCTAGCAAACTGAATTCAGCAACACATTAAAAGGATCATTCACCATGATCAAGTGGGATTTATCCCTGGGATACAAAGATCATTCAACATATACAGATTAATCAATGTGAAACATCACATTAATAGAATGAAAGGTCATGTAATCATCTCAATAGATAGAGAAAAAAACACTTGAAAAAATTCAATATTCATTAACAATAAAAACTCTTAACAAATTAGACATTTCAAAAACATACATCAACATAATGAAGGCTCCATTTGAAAAGCTCAAGCTAACATCATACCAGTGGAGAAAGAATGAAAGATTTTCCTCTAAGGTCAGGAAAAGACAAGGGTGCACACTCTCACCACTTCCTATTCAACATAGTACAGGAAGTCCTAGCTAGAGCAACCAGGTAAGAAAAAGAAGTAAGAGTTATCAGAATTGGAAAGGAAGATGTAAATTTGTCTCTTTGCAGATGATATGATTTTATATACAAAAAATTCTAAACAATAAAAAAAACCAAATCCAACCAATAAATTCAGTAAAGTTGTGTGATATAAAAGTAACATATAAAAATCAGTATTGTTTCTATACATTAACAGTGAACTTTCTGAAAAATAAAATAAGTCCTATTTGCAATAGCATCTAAAACAATAAAATACTTAGGAATAAATTTGAGATAAAAGATTGCTATTCTGAAAACTACAAGACATTGGTGAAATAAACTGAACAAGACACATATAAATGGAAAGGTATCCTGTGCTCATGGACTAGAAGAATCAATATTGTTAAAATGTCAATACTATCAAAAGTCATCTATGATTCAATGAGATCCCATAGACCAATGGAATGGAATGAGAGGCCAGAAATAAACCCAAGCATGTATATTCAGCTAATTGACAAGGGAACCAAGAATAATCAATGAAAAAAAGTCTCTTCAATAAGTGGAGTTGAATTAATTGGATATTCACATATAAGAAATGAAACTGGACCCATATCTTATACCAGTCACAAAATTTTACTCTTTTGATGGATTAAGGACTTGCATGTGAGACCTGAAGCATGAAATTCGTAGAGGACGACATAGAAACAAAGCTTCTTGTCATGGGTCTTAGTAGTGATTTTGGGGGCAATGATTTAAAATGATTTTAAAGGAAAAGGAACAAAATCAAAAGTAAACAAGTGGAACAACATCAAACTAAATAGCTTCTACCCAGACAAAGAAAACCTAAATAAAGTGAAAAGAAAACTTACAAAATGAGAAAAATATTTGCAAACAATGTATAAGATGAGGAGTTATTATCCAAAACACAAGAATTCATACATCTCAACAGCAAAAACCTAATAAGCCAATTAAAAAATGGGCAAGTGATCTGAATATATACTCCTCCAAAGAAGATACACAAAAGACCAACAGGTTCATGAAAAGATGTTCTACATCACTAGCAGTATATATTTATATAATTCAGCCATAAAAAAAGAAAATCTTACCATTTGCAGCAATATGAAGAAACTTGAAAGCATTATGCCAAGTGAAGTAAGAGAGAAAGAAAATTATTGTATGATGTCATTTATATGGTATATTTAAAAAATAAACAAACAAGCAAAAACTCATAGAAAAAGCTGTCTGAATTGTGGTTACCAGAGGCAGTGGGTAGAAGGAGCCAGGATTGGAGGAAGGTGGTCAAAACATACAAATTTTCAGATATAAGATAAATAAGTACTAGGGATGTAATGTCCAATATGATGACTGTAACTGATCTGATATACGGGAACATTGTTAAGAAACTAAATCCTAAGAATTCTCATCCCAAGGAGATCTTTATTCCCGTTTTTTCTTTTCTTTTTATTGTATCTATGTGAGAAAATGGATGTCAGCTGAACCTTTACTGTGGTAATCCTTTTCCAACATATGTAGATCATGCTGTACATGTTGAATTTATACAGTGATGTATGTCAATTATTTCTCTGTAAAACTTGAAAAAAAGATATATAAGATATTCATCACACCCAAGAGCTCCCTTTTGCCCCTTTGCAGTTGGTCGCCTCTACCACACTCATTCCTAGGCAATACTTATTTATTTTGTCTTTGTATTTTTGCCCTTTCTAGAATATTATAGAACTAGAATCATACCATCTGTAGTCTTTTTTCCCTGGATTCTTTCCCTTAACATTATGCTTTTGAGATTCTTCTGGTATGAACATATCAACAGTTCTTTGTATTGTTGAGTGGTATTTTACTATTGGTCTAAAAGCAAAATGTGTTTTCCTTTCACCAGCTGATGGGTATTTGGGTTATTTCCAGATCTAGGCTAGTTTGAATAAGCTGCTATGATTATTTGTGTACAGATATTTGTGTGAACATATGTTTTCATTTCTTCTGAGTAAATATAAGTACCTGGGAGCTGAATAGCTGGGTCATATCAAAAGTGTATTTTTAACTTTAAAAAGAAATTGCTAAACTGGTTTCCAAGTGATCACACCATTTTGCTTCCCCACCAACAATGTGTAAGAGTCCCAGGTGCTATACATTTACATCATCTAATGTCAAGCTTTTTAGTTTTAGTCATTCTTATAAATGTATACTAGCATATTTTTATGGATATAATTTACATTTTCTTGATAGTTAATGCGTTTGAGCATCATTTTCACAATCTTTATGAGCCATTTGTTTATTGTCTATGTTGAAGTGTCACAACACATTTTTTGCCCTATTTGTATTAGGTCATTTGTATTCTTATGTTCAGTTGTAAATGTTCTTCTTATATTGAGGCTATACATCCTCTATTAAATATGTGTTTTGCAAACATTTTATCCAAATCTGGTGCTTGTATATTCATTTCCTAACAGTATCTTTGTGAACACATTTCTTTCGATTTCAATGCAGTCCAATTTATCTATTTTTCTTCTTTTATAGTTCGTGCTTTTGGTGTCATATATAAGACTTTTAGCTATTTTTGTTTTCTTCCATGTATTTTGTTTTTAAGACTTAAATTTATGTCTGTGGTCATTTTAATTAATTTTTGTGTATGGTGTATGTTGAGAATATCTTTTCTTCTTCATTAAATTAACTTGGCACCATATATGCATATATATGTGTGGGTGTATTTCTATTTTGTTCCATTAATAGATCTTTCTTTCTTTTTTCCCCAGCTTTATTGTCAAGTGGGGTGTAACTGACAAATAACATGATATACATTTAAAGTGTACAATGTGATGATTTGATATTCATATACATTGTGAATGATTACTACAGTTTACTAAGTTAATTAACACTCCATTACCTCACAGAGTTACCATTTGTGTGTGTGTATAAATCTTGTGTTCAAGATTTACTCTTAGCAAATTTCAAGTATACAATGCAGTATGAAGAATTATGAACACAGTGCTTTTCATTAGGTTCCCAGAACATGCTCATCTTCCCCATTTCCTCTACCCCCAGTCCCTGGCACTGACCATTCTATTCTATTTTTGCAGTTCAACTTTTTATTTGTTTGTTAGATTCCATGTATAAGTGACACCACGCAGTATTTGCCTTTGGCTTATTTCACTTAACATAATGTCCTTCAGGTTCATCCAAGCTGTCACAAATGGCAGGATTTTCTTCTTTTTTATGACAGAGTAATATTCCATTATATGTATAATATCACAGTTTTTTTAATCCATTCTTCTGTTGAGGGACACTTAGGTCATTTCCATGACTTAGCTATTGTAATGCCACAATAAACATGGGAGTGCAGCTATTTCTTTGAGATACTGATTTCATTTCCTTTGGATATATACCCAGAAGTTGGGCTGCTAGATCATATGGTAGTTCTATTTTTGATTTTTAAAGGAATCTCCATACTGCTTTCCATAGTGGCTGTACCAATTTACATTCCCACCAAGTTCGTACAAGGGTTCTGTTTTCTTAATATTCTCACCAAGGTTGTCACTTTTTGTCTTTTGTTTTTTTTTCAAAATCAGAACAGAGTTTATTAGGACCATGAAAAATGAAGGACAACACATATTTTTAGGTTATGCATCTATTAATATAAAACCATCTCTTCAAAGAAATCTCCTACAGATGAAAAATATACTTTGTGTTTTCAGCGCGGACATGCCACCTGCATTGCACCGAAGGAATAATTGTGGTTAAAATTAACACTGGCATGAAACTTCTTCATGGGATAAAGAGTCAGTAATTAACCCTATGGAATGGCTGGAATAATCTAATACCTATTCAGAAAATTTCACGTACTTTACATCACATCAGGGAAGACGAGATTGACTTCAGTTTACATTAATTTCAGTTGGCATGTGGACATGGGACACTGAAATGGTGAAGAATACATTCACCACCTATTACAAGTCCACATGCCTATAAGCATTTTGCAGATAACATATCACCATGTAAATATATCTACACTATTAAGCTCTATGGCATTATTTATAGTAATCAAAAATTGATAATGTCTTTGAAATTAAAGATAGAGGAATGGATGGATGAATGCCTAGACAGAATCCATTAATAGATCTTTCTGTCTAATTACAAACCTTACATAAAAAAACCTTTAAAATATATTGCTATAGCTTTTTAGTTACTACTGATATCAGTTAGTATGAGTCTTCCAGCTTAGGTTCAAAAGTGTTTTTATTTCTCAATATAAATTTTAGACTCAGTTTTTCAATTAAAATACCCCTGGTTGAAACTGTATTGAATTTGTAAATCAGTAAATATAACTATTTGAATAATAATATTGAGTCTTCTGATAACAGGGTCAACTTCTTCATTTACTTTATATCTCTCAATAATGTTTTGTAGTTTTCCATGTACAGGTCTTGTATGTATTTTGCTACACTGACCCTTAAGCATTTCATACTCTGTGATGGAACAAATCGTGACTTGTATCCTGTGTCCTTGACATACTCACTTTTTAGTTCAAATGAATCTTTTTTAGGTTTCTGGGAATTTTCTATGTAGAGGAGATGTTGCTGTCAAATAAGATGTGGAATTTCTCCTTTTCAATCCATATACTTTGCATTAATTTTTCTTTGTAATTGAATTTTCTTATTTCTTAAAATAATAATCCTGTTTTCAGTTGCTTCATTTTGGAAATTCAGGCTATCTTAACATTTTAATATACATAATTGAAAATTTAAATAAAATATATATCCCTTAAAATCTGTATGGCTTATTTTATGTCAATTATATTTTTATAAACCTGTTTATAAAAATATCAGATATCGTGTTTAACATATAACAATGGTTTTATTGACTTCTGTCAGTGTAGATTAGTTTGCATTTTAGAAAGTTTTAGATAAAAATCATAGTATACGTTATGAAGTCGTATATACTATTTTCCTTCATTCATCATTATTTTGAGATTTATCCATGCCGTTGCATATATTAATATCCCCTTTCTTCTTGCTGCTGATTAGTGTTCCATTGTATGGATATACCAGTTTGTTCTTTCATTAACCTGTTGTACATTTGGATTGTTTCTAGCGTTTTACTATTACAAATAAAGCTGCTATAAAATTCATGTCCAAGTCATTGAGTTGACATATTTCCTTTTCTTTTAGGTAAATACCCAGGAGTGGAGGGGCACGGTGTGATCATACAATAGGTGAGTGCTTGACTTTTTAAGAAACCACCAAACTGTTTTGGGTAGAGGTTTTATCATTTAAGATGACCCATCAGCCACAGATGAGAGATTTTGTTGCTTCACATACATTCCAGTACTTGATAATTGCCTTTTGAAAAAAACTGTAGCTGTACCATTGGGTGTGTCGTGATATTTCACTGTTTTTGATTTGTATTTCTTAACGGTTGGATGTCTTTTCATGTGCTTATTTACCATCTGTGTACCATTTTTAGTGAAACATCTCTTCATATCCTTTGCCAATTTTCTATTTGAATCTTTCTGTTTTTTAATGGTGGGAGTTGAAAGTTCTTTTTTTTTTTGAGGTATAATTGATGTATATTAGTTTCATGTGTATAGCATAATGATTTAATATATGTATGTATGTGAAATGATCACAATGTCGAGTTAACAACCATCACCACACATAGTTACAATTTTTTTCTCGTGCTGAAAAATTTTTATTTACACTCTTTAGCAACTTTCAATTGTGCAATACAGTATTATTAACTAGTCACCATTCTGTGTATTATGTCCCCTTAGCATTTATTTTGTAACTGGAAGTTTATAGTTTTTGGCCCCTTTCATTCATTTCCACAGCCCCCCAAAATTTAAAATTTTCCAGAACTTCCAATATAGGTTTAAAGAGAAGCAGTGTGACTGAACATCCTTGTGGGTTTTTTTTATTAATCATAAAGGTAAAGAATTCCATTTTTCACCATTAAGTAAGATACTTACTGCTGGTTTATAAATGATTATTATTCATTTGATGAAGCTCCCAGTTTGCTAATAATCTCTATCATGAATCAAAATTTTCATTTTGATTTTTTCAAATGCTTTTCCTGCATCTATTAAAATGATCATGTGATTTTTGCAATTTGTTATTGTCTGTAGTTGTTGGTGAATCATACGGATCTATTTTCAAGTGCTAAAAAATACTTTCATTCCTGGGTGAAGTCACTAATATATTACTGTTTTACATATTGTTGGACTTTATTTGATAATATTTTGGTAAAAATCTTGAGCCGGCATTCATAAGAGATACTGGTTTGTAGCTTTCTTTTCTTGTGATGCCTGGATTTTTAGTATATTATAAAATATGTTAGAAAGCATTTTTAAACTTCTGTTATAGAACAGTTCGTATTTAATTGGTACTATTTAATACTCAAATGTTTGGTAGAATTTAACACAAGAGCATCTGAGCCTGCAGTTTTATTTTTAAGGACTATATATTTAATTTTTTTGATATTTGGTTATTCAATATTTCTTCTTGAATGAGTTTTGGTAATTTATATCTTTCAAGAAATTGTCCATTTTGTCTAATTTTCAAAACTATTGTTATAAAGTTGTTTATATTATTACTTATTATTCTCTTCATGCCTATGGGAGATAGGGTGTTATCTTCTCTTTCCTTCCTGATGTTGAGAAGCTATATTTTTCTTGTGCTCATTCTACCTAGAGTCATCAGTTTCATTCATCTTCAACTATTTAAATTTTTTTATTTGATTTTATATTCTATTTTGTTCATTTTTGTTCTCATCTTTATTATTTCTTTTCTTCTGCTTGCTTTCAGTTTAATTTGCTCTTCACTTTCCAGTTTATTATATTAGAAGCCAATATCATTATTTTGAGGTATTTCTTGTTTGATAATATAAGCATTTACTGCTTTAAATTTGATTTTAAACATTGCTTTAGCTGTGTTCCACAAATTTAGATATTATATTTTCCTATCCATTCCGTTCAAGATATTGTTTATTTGCCCTGTGGTTTCTTTAAAGCATTGGCTATGTGGCAATATGTTTCTTACTTTGTGATTATTTAAGGACTTTCTATACATATTGTTATTTATAACTGTAGTTCAGTTTTGTTATGGTCATATAACAGATTCTGTATGATTTCAATTCCATTAAGTTTGTTGAGATTTGGTCTGTGAGGTTATAACCTCTCTTACTGAATGTTTCATGTCTACTTGAAAATATTGTACATCAACTGTTGTTAAGTTGAAAGTTTTAAAACTATCAAATAGTTGTTTTTACTCTCTGGTAATTTTCTTGATTTGAAGTGTATATTTTCTGATATTTATAAAGCCACCATAGTTTTTGTATGGTTCTTTACATGGTATGTCGTTCTTTGTTGTTTCACTTTTAAACAGCATATAATTGGGCATGGCTTTGTTACTGTATTGAAAATCTTTACCTTTTATTAGATTCTTTAGACAAACTACATCTAAAGCAATTATTGATATGTCATTGGTATGATAGCAAATATTTATATATTTATATCTTCTTATTTTTTGTTTTCAATTTGTCCCTTCTTTTCTTTGTTCTAATTTCCTCTTTTTATACTTTCTTTGAATTGTTTTTAAATTTTTCCATTTTATCTCTAGCTTATTGTTAAAACTCTTTTTATTTTGTAATGATTGTTCTAGAGTTTCCAGTATATGTTTTAGATTATAATGATCTACCTTCAAAGAATATTATACTACTTCACATATGGTGTATAAACCTTGTGTATATTTACATTTCTCCCTGTCTCCCTTTGTGCTATTGTTGTCAGATGTTTTACTTTTATGCACATTATAACCCACAAAATATATTAGTTTGCTTTACACATTTTTTTATAAAGAGAAAAAATAAGGAAAATATGCTTTGTTTTCTTGTATTTTTACTATACCTGTAACTCTTCATCTTTTGTGTGGTTATACATTTATCTGTTATATTCTTTTTGAATAATTTTCATTAATACTTATTTTAGGTTCTGAGTTGACTGTTCTTCCCTTCACTAGTATTTGTTACCATGGTCTTCTTGCTTACATACTTTCTAAGAAGATGTCTGATCTTTGTTTCTCTCTATATAATGTGTTTCTAGCTGGGGCAACCTTTATTAATTTTTATTAATCCTTGGTTTCCAGAAGTTTAACCATGATGTGCATGTTATTCTTCATATTATCCTGCTTTGAGTTCTCAAAGATGCTCAGACCTCTGGTTGGTTGTGTTTCACTAACTTGACATAGTTCTTACCCATTATCTTTTCAAATGTTTCTACAACCCTATTTTGTTTCTCTCCTCTAATGTTGAGGCTCCAATTACACATATGTTAGACCATTTGTTAATGGTCTTGGATATTATGTTTTCTTCCTTTATTCACTTTTTTATATTTATATTTCAACTTGAAGAATTTCTATCAAAATATATCCTTATTCACTGATTACTTCCTCTAATATATCCAGTTTGGAAATAAGCCTGTTATAGGAAATTTTCAACTTTGATAAAAAATTTTTTTAAATCTGTTATTTCCTTTTGACTATCTCACTGTGTCCATCCCTCTGCCAAATTTCCATCTGTTCATCCATGTTGTTTTTATTTCCACTGAGTTCATAATATATTTAATATATTTATTATATTTTAAAGCTCCTGTCCAATATTTTCAACAATGGACCATCTCTGAATCTGATTCTGTTGACTTCTTTATCTTCTGATGGTAGTCCCTTTTTCATGGTTATTTGTATCTCGTAATTTTTTTCCATTGGATTTTGGATATTATGTGCAGGAGAAGAGACTGAGGTTTATAACATTCACTCTTAGGGATCAAATGATTCTTTTGTCTGGTTGTGTCAGGGGTTGAGACAGTCTAGCCATTAGTTCCTATGATCTTGAACCCTAGGAAATGCCCTGGGCTTATTCTGAGCATTTTTGTCCCTCCTGTGACAGCATCCAAACTGGCTTTAAGAGATGGGGAGTCTTGCCTAGGGTATCTTGAACACAAGCACATATCTTTTCTTCCAGTGACAATAACATTCTGCTTTTTATTTAGGTAGGATGCTTGAAACAAGAGATTTTCTATCCTTCCACCAGCAGTAGCTACTTTTTCTGGGACAGGAAGAAGGGAGATTTTTCTGTTCTTCTCTGAGGGACAGACAGCTTTGTTTTATTCCTTTCCCAGTGGCGGCTCATGCATTTCTGAGATTGGAGGGCAGGGGGTTTCCTGCCCCATACCTAAAGGAAGACAGCTCTTGTTTTATCTGAGAGAGGAGTCCTGGTTGCTTGAGGGTTTGATCCTATTTCTCAACAGCAGCTGATTATCAGGCTCTCATCACTAAGGAAGGATTTCTAAGGTATACATTTTTGCCTCCACTTTCTCACAGAAGCCTGGTGATCCTGAGAAACATCTGGAAGGGACTTGGGATGCCTTTGGTTTCTGGGGCTCTCAGGGATTTTACCCTGTCATACTAGCCCAGATGCTGCATTCAGGTGTTTGTTTACATTTCAGTTATTTTTTTTTCTTACCTACTTTCATGGATTCTATTTCTCTGTCTTTTTCTTTGCCAGTGCAAAACAGTTTACATATCCTATCTTTCTTTCCTTGGAGGACTTTGTCATCCTTTGAAATTCAATTCACCTCATTGCCTTGAGACCTCACCTCACTGAGGGACTCAAAACCCCCCCTGAAAAAAACTCTGCTTGTGTGTGTTTCCTTTGCTTTTCTTGTTGGGGGGAGAAGCAATGTTCTCTTGTGGTTTTTCTAAGTTCTAAACAGAGGCAAGACTCTGAATGGGTCTTTAAGCATAATCCTTAGTAAAAAAAAAATAAGTGGGATCTCTAATGAGATACATAACATAATGCAATTTAAGTAAATTAAAATATTTGCACATTATGCAATTTGCATTTTGTGAAAGCATATTCAGATAAACAGAAACACATTGAATACATTAAAATTGTTGCCTGAGGATGAAGGGAAAGAAAGTGGGATATAGAGATACAAATGAATGAATTAGACAGTGAATGAAAAAGCAAGAGAGGAAACTTTCATTAAACAAGGTTCTGCATATGCGGTAAACTGGGGCTCTTGACAAACTCAGGCCCCTGTATCTAAGATCCGCAAGGTATTAACAAACCAACTATCAAACCCAAAACAGATAGATAATATGGTGTTATTCCAATTGTATTGTAATAAGTTGCCACAGTACATGCATATCATCTTTGTACATGTCAGAATATACTGCCCAGAATGTGCTACATTTTTCATTTTAATATTATTCAGTGACTTGTAGAACTTAAAATTTGACTCAATGCATTGTTGGAAATATTTTCATATAATTTTTTTGTGACTATGTAGCTCATTGGAAGATGAAGTACAATGTCTGATTACTATAATAGAACACAAGAATTACTATATTTTGGAGAAAAAATAAAATACTGAGGACATACATTATGGGGAAACATTTTATTTATTGATTTAATGCTAAATTATTTCCTTGAAATAATGTTAGGTCTGTTAGTCCCTTTGAGATAAAAGCAGTAGATGAAATGATTTATCTACGCTGTGAATATTGGGAGTACCTTGGGTCAGCAATTTTGAGCCTCACTTTTTTCATTAGATTCATGAGATGGTTAGATTTTAAGGTCACTTCCAAATCTTATAATAAGGAAGTCCCAGAAGGAGGATACTGAAGCAATTTTGCTAAGATACTGGGAAAATACATTCCTATGGTGGGACACTTTGATAACGAAAAAAAAGAGAAACATTTATAGGCTGAGATTCATCTGCATACTTTAAAGAAACCAAACCAGTCAAATATTAAAAGAATAAGGATAAACTGCCATTGATGGCCTCTGTAGAAAAAGCCTTGAATAATATTAAATAAGATCATGACTTCACTCTCATGTGCCTGGACATCTACCTCTGTATGAATCTGCAGATTGAGAAGACTGAGAGTTCTTCCACAAAAACAGGTAGTATTGTGCATGGGATTTAGATTCCCCTATGACCTAGCTCAGTTTCTATCGAAAGCAGAGACTGAACAGAGGATTTGTATATAAGGATTTGTATCTAGAGAGCCAAACTGAGGGTCTGGTGAGAGTGAGAGGGGAAAGACAAAGAGTCCACACTAGAGGACCTTCCCAGAAGGTTCACTGGGTGTGGCCACTGGAGTTCCACCCCATTCAGAACTTCTCGGGAGGAAACAGAATGCTTCTCAAACTATCCACAAAAGATCTCTGAGGGAAAGCACTTGTCATCACTTTTTTTGTAGCTTCCCTGGTTGGGCCTCTTATCCCTGGGCTTTGCCTGGGTACGGGCCACACAGTCCCTAACCACGGCCCCATATCAAGGCATTGGGGAAATCCTGAAAGAGCATGGTGGAGCCGATGCACTGTGAACACACCGTAAATCAGTCCTGTAGGAAACGATTCACAGAATCAGGTAGCCCTGAGAGGATGCAGGGCGGAGTGTAAGAGAGTCTGATACAGCCTCTGGACTCCTGAAGCTTTGGCAAGGCATGCAGTGGTTGAATTGCTTCCACCTGGAATATGAGAGACAGTTCTCCTGTTTGATCTGTAGGGGAATTTACTTCTTATTTTCTCCAGGCTAGAGTCAAGACCACCGTTAATCTCAGAACCATTGCCTGGGTCTCTGCCTAATCTTTCAATATACTCAAGGATCTGTACAGGGATATTGGATGGGACATGTTTTTCTAATATACTCTTATTTCTGTTTCATGGAAAAACTAATATATTTTTAACTGCTGGGTTTAGATAGGGCACCATTAATTCTCACAGGTAAGTACTCCTGGAAATAAGAAATAATATTTTTATTCATTTACACTTGAGAGATCATTTTCCCCTGCTGTTTCTTCTGCTCTCCTCACTGTTGGGAATTTTCTATGCCTTTAAATAGCCTTCCAAGTGCTGGAGTTGCCTCATTCAAAGCTCTCTGTCTCCAAGTTCCAATAAACCAAAATCCATACCATCATACTAGAAACTCCAGGAGCTGGTTTTTGATTAATCATAAGAAGGATTTCTAAATTTCAAGTTGCTTGTTTCCACCTTACCTTCACAACACAGAAGCAAAGTAAAGCAATAGAAGCCTTTATTTCTTCTGCAATAAACTATCTCTTGGGCACTGATATTAGCTGTCGAAAGTATGTTCCACATCCAGGTGAAAAATTAATTGATGTTTTTCCTTTCTTATATCAAAGTTTCCACAAAAGTTCTTTTTAACATTAGTGTTATATGTATTTTAATATGTTTAAAAAAGTGAAATAATAAAAAAAGGCCTTTTAGAAAGGCTAATAAGATGTAATCTTCAAATAAGAGTTAGGGACAAACTTCTTAAAGAAAGGTAATACATTTGGCATCAATAAAAAAGATGTCAGTGGCAGTGAGAACACTGGAGGTAAAATAGTAAAAGAAAAAGTAGAGGAAGCCAACTGAGGTTAGATATGGCTCACAGAACTCTGAGAAAAATGGATGAGTCTTGGTGAAAACCTCAAACACATTTTGAATAGTAAAAGAAAAACAATCCTAACTTCTAATTCAGGATATAAAATATTTGAAACTAAGTCAAGACTATTGAAAATAGTAAATGCAATGTCCTTTTTGTATAGTTTTATGTTTCTCCTGGTCCTTACTGTGCTGTGAACATTTTTTCTTTCTTTAATAATTAGCCAGTTTGCTCTTGGTATGAAATCAAATATCATTTCATTCCTTTTTGGTAGATGTTTATAAAAAGATTATGCTGTGAGCTAATCAACAAAAGGTAAAGCTGACATTAAATAGCCACCCACCTTTTGGCATTCTCTGCCGTGAAATGCAAGAAATAAAAGATTCATCCAGTGCGTGCCTCCCACCATCCTTGCACTGTCTGTCACACAGGATGTGAAAAGCCCAGCTCAGTGGGTTGACAGTGCCACTGTGGAATGCCATGTGCTTTCACTTCCTACACAAGTAGGTGTCCGACATATTAATCACCTTTTTAACTATTTCTGGATTGCTCCTCTGATGCACTTTCTTGTAGAAATGATATTATAGAGTCCCAGATTTAATATACATTTCGCATAGCTAGAATATTAAGTGGGATGGCCTTATGGCTGAGTTTAGAAGTGGCTTTGGCAATGGGTGAGGAGAGACATTCAATCAAGCAGGAAAAAAAAGAGGAGGACAGACTCGCCCTATTAGGGCGTTCAGTGTTAATAGGGGAGGAGAATGTTGAAATTAGGAATTTGAAATAAAGATGAAGCTTTGCCTGTGGCTTTTTGGTTTCATGCATATGGCCCGAGCGTTCCTTCGAGGCTCTCCCTAGGTGCCGCGGGGCCCTTGGACAGGTGTTAGGAAGGAGACCATCTAATTCTGTCTTATGGCTTGGACTGCTCCATTACCTCTTTTCTTCTCATACAGGGTTAAAAAAGAAGACTTATTAATGAAAATATCTGTAACAGGCTGCATTTTAGGAAGTGAGGCAGTAGAAGTACGAATTTCTTTGGCTTGAAGGCAGAGTGTCAGGCTGCCACGCTGACCACCATGCATGACAGGCCACATCTGTCCTCAGCTCAAATCCAGACTACTTTGCCTTTTATAAATTGGTCATAATTAATATTTAGAGAGTGCAAATTTTTGAAATATTAACTTTAACCTATACATAGCTTTAAGTAAAGAAATAAAATCTTCTCTAATGAACGTCCCCCTGAGGAGCCTGTTTCCTTGGTCCTTAGCATCCTATTTACCTCTTTTCTTATGAGTTTCACAGTTTCTGTGGCTTGATTTACATTTCATGGAAGAAGGAGTTAGAAAAGAGTCTGAGCACACATCTTTCCAAATCCCATTGCCCTACATTTCCCCAGACAATTCAAGAGAACAACTGATTTGAATTACATTTAGTGACAGAGAATAAAATTCCTCTCTTCTCTCTTCTCCTCCCTTCCATCACACTTCCAGAGTAATGTCAGCCATATGTCAGACATGAGTCAGGCTGGACACAGGTCACATTTAGAAGAGGTGGACAGAGAGGGAAAACTGATTATATATTGTATCTCATAAAGTATATTACCTCTCAGGTGTGTATGGATATATAATGCATTGTGTGTAAGTATACGTATATATATATATAATGCATTATCATAAATATACCTTATTATTTGATTTGAACATTCAGTTTACAATATGTATAGTGTTTATGTATGCCAGAAACAACATTCTGACTTACAGAATACTGACACAGCCTTTCTTAAAGGAATTCCATCATACTTGCCCCAATATTTTTTAAAAAGCTCCTTTTCAAAAATGGTTGGAATTATTTATTCATTGTCTCCCAGAGTAGACCATGAGCTTCTAGAGGGCAAAAGTTTTTTTGATAATCTTTGCACTTCACAGTACTTAGCAAAGTTCTTAATGTAAGGCAGGTGTTCAATAAATATTGAATAACTGAATGGAAATTGTCCAAATGCACTGCTTTCTGTAGAATCTTTTCATCCCTTGCTTTTGATTTCAATGATCCTCTAATAATTATTATTAAATTATTAGTTAAATTAAACAGAAGCTCCCTTGGGCTACTGGAAGGGTCTGTTCTGCAAAGTCAGCAAGAGTAATTGTGTAATAACTCTAATGGGCTGTTTCTCTATACCTCTGAACCTCATTTTTTATTTAGCAGACGTGTTCCTAAATGAACGATATGTTGTGACTTTTGTGATACTTATCAACTGCTTCAAAGAAACTCAAAGAATCCCTAACAGATACTCTTTACAAAATGTGAAGAATTGTGACTGTTTTTTACAGTTTGTTTATGTCACAGGGTCCTATGTTTTATATCAAATTTTCTTAACTCTATTGCTTAGTTAGCACTTTGAGGAAATATTTCACTACTGTTCTCAAAAGTCTAAATTAAAGACATGCAAGAATTTAGAATTTTTCAATGGACTTTAGTAAACTTAAAATGATTTTACTCTAGATTTACCTTTGTGTTTCCATCTTCTCAAAAAATGTATCACATTGTAGCTGAATGGAAAAGATAATGGCAGAAAAGAAATTTCTGGTTTAAGATTCAAGAGAGAAGTGTGGTGGTCCCCTAGATTCTATAGCACCCTCCAGGCTGGCACACGGGGTTCTTTCACCTTCCAGAGATGACCCTTGTTGCCCCTGCAGTTTGTGCAAAGGCCCCCCTGAGTCATGCAGCGCAGAGGATACCACCTCCTCAGGCCCTCTGCTCTCATCTTCATTGCCTCTGGGTGGAAGAACAGAGTTGACTTTCAGCATAGCCAGGAAAGCATGGTCTGTAGTCTGAAGGAAAATGATTGCACACAGAAGGAATCGCAGGATTTGGCTGATGTCCTGATGGCACTTGAGGGAGCATGTGTGTCAGGCATGCAGTGGATTGTAGATTTATGCGGTGTTTCTCCAAATGTGGCCTGGGACCAGCAGTGTCAGAATCACCTACAAACCTGTTAGAAATGCAAATTATTTGGCTCCACCCCAGACCTAAGGAATCAGAAACTCTGGGGGTGGCACCCAACTATCTGTGGTTTGGCAGGGCCGCCAGATGCTTCTGATGGACCACTTTGTATCTTTTTAGCTTCACTAAGCCTTGTTCTAGCCACTCTTGTGGCTATCTGCTCTTCATGGGCTCCGATAGACTTCCTGAAGGTGCCTCCTGTCCTGGGCTGAACTTTGGGTTCCAGAGGCACAAAAAGAGTATGGGTTTAGCTCAGTGGCCATATATATGCAATCAGAAAGTATGGGAATTCCTAACTTCCCTAAAGCCACATTTTTGCCAAATGGGAGATAGGAATGGGGAATATATCCTTCTCATTTCCTCCCTCTGGATAGGCTATTTTGAGATGCATTTTGTATGTTTTCTTAAAGAGGAGGTCTATGAGATCAAGCAGTCAGTGGCCATCAACTCAACAACAAGTTCTTATAATTTACTCTGCTTGTCTACTCTTAGTCCCCAGTCCCTCAGGTCAGCTCTCTGGGATTGCATTTCCTGAAATTGTAGGAGCACAGAAGCCTTCTCCTGGGGCCCCAGTTTCTGGGGAAACCAGGCTAAGACAAAGGATGCCCAGTACATGAGATTCATTGCGGTGTCATTGCTACAGCTCTGATGGGTACTTTTTAGATAGAAAATAATATTCAAAATAAATGTTCCTATAATAAAATATTATAGCAAACGTTTTGTTGCATTTAACATATTAAATGATTAAGCAAATGTCTGGTAGCAAACTAAGGTATTGAATATATGCATTTAATTTCCTATTTATTAGACAATTCTAGCAGATACTCAATGAGATGCTACACACAGTTTTCTCCTTTTTCTCTGCACCTCCAGAAAGCTGAGCAGACTTATGGGTTCTTTAGTAGAACCATAGCCTCTGTACACCATTCAGGAATGAGGAGCATTTTGCTTTAGTCCTGCATTTACCTTTGTTTGAGATGGCCTAATTTTTATGCTGTTCTGTTGGATTTTCTTTACTAGGAATTATTCACTTTGAAAACAAAGTAATGAAGAAGAGTATATTTCTATTTCTGGGGGGACTCAGTGGATCTTTATAGTAATTAAGACCTACTGTGATCCAATTCCCCAGAGAGCAGAGATGCCCCATACAGAAACATGTTAATAATTTTGGTGATCCACGTGGGGGACAGGAATACTCGGCCATTCCTCTGTGGTCTGCTTCCTTACAGGCCTATCACTAGAAAGGAATGTCTCCAGACTCTGAGGAAAACATTTCTGAGACCAGGCCATCCTTTAGTTTGTGATTTGGAGGAGGATTTGAAAAGCTTCTGAAGTGAAATATCTCTTTAACCTGTTGACTGTAGTGTTTTATAATCCCCATTAGGGATCCTTTTTCCCCCCAGCTTTATTGATAAATGATTGACATACAGTGTTGTGTAAATTTAAGGTGTATGGCAGGTTGACTTGATACACTGAAAAATGATGACTGCCGTAGGAGTAGCCAACACCTCTGTGGGGTCATCTAATCCCTGTTTCTTTTTCTGAAGTGAGAACATTTAAGGTCTACTCTTTTAGCAACTTCTAAGAATATCATACAGTATTAATAACTATAATCACCATGCTGTGCATTAGAAGCCCATAACATAGTTATTTTATGGATGGAAGTCTGTACTCTGTCCAACATCTCCTCATTTCCCCCAGCAGCCCCTGATAACCACCATTCCAATCTCTGTTTCATGAGTTTGGCTTTTTAAAGATTCTGCATATAAATAATATCATACAGCATTGGTCTTTTTTTGAATTATTTCACTTAAATGTTGTCATGAACAGCATGATGTTCTTCTTCCTTATGGCTGAATAATATCTCATTGTATAATACACCACAACTTTATCCCTCCACCCATTAACAGATGGTTAGGTGGATTCTGTATCTCAGCCATTGTAAATATGCTGCAGTGAACATGGGATCTTTTGAGATCCTGTTTTAATTTCCTTTGTATATCTACCCAGAAGTGGAATTACTGGGTCACATGGTAGTTCCATTTTTAATTTCTTGAAGAGACTTTATAGTGGCTGCACCAGTTTACATTCCCACCAACAGAACACAAAGGTAGGTATCCCTTCCTTCAGCAAGGTTTGGTTTCCAAGAGGCCAGTATTAGAATTCTCATTATACCTGGAAAGAACCAGTAACTATTACTAGTATATTATGAACTTGCTTACAAATTAATAGGTACCAATGCCCTAAGGTGATAGGTTATATAAATCTGGAAAGAGATGTAAGAAGAGAAAAAGTCTTAAGTTATTTTATTTGAATATTCAAAAGAGCTTTGAGCAGAGAAAAGATTTTTTTAGTTCTTTCCAACTCAATGCATCGTCTCTAAGCTTTCTATTCATAGCTCACTATGGTTATTTGGGACATCCACTAAAATCGTCTTGCATCTTAGGCTATTTCATATTTCAGGATTTCTGGCCCTAACCTAAATCTATCTACTTTTTATACTTTCACACAACTCTGCTATGACCGTTTCTTGTTGTCAATTCCTGTTCCACTCTACAGCTTACCTCTGGCTTCCATCTCTGATTTACTACATCCTCATCAGAACTCTACACCATGATTTCTGAAATGAAGATCTATCAGCAATGATATCCTCATTAACACATGGCCTAGAGTCCTTGCCAACAAAGTGGATAATTGGATAAATGGTAGAGATTCGTACTGGTAGAAAGCTAGTCCTCTGGGATTTTACATGTTAGAAATGGAAAGAGAAACCAAAGAGAAAAATTCCATCAATTGGTTATGAGACTGGGACAGATAAAAACAATGCCAATGATTTAGTCTTCTTTAAAAATCCCACTGTATTATATTCATTCCCATGAGTTTCCATAGATCATCTTTAGTGATAATTTTTAGTATATATGCTGTATTTGTTTTAACCACTTCTCTGTACGTGGCTCTATTGATATTCTCCAATTTTTTAAAAGGTATTGCAATTGAAAATCAGGCTCTCCCTAAAAGTAGTCCTCTTGTGTGGAATTATGGTCATAGGATACATACTCCCAAAGGAAGAATTATTCAGTCAAATTATATAACATGTTTTTGCTACATATCTTATATTACAAAACAAACAGCTGTGTTCAGTTGTATTGGTTGCACCACAATCTCACAACCTTTGAATATTTTTTTCGTCAGCAAAATTGTTTTACCCTTAGATGATGCACAGAACAGTGTCCTGAGAAGTGTTGATTTCTATTTCTTTAATAAGTGACAAGAGTGTACATATCCATGTCTTTGTAATCTTTGCTTAAATTATTTGTTCATAAACTTTGCCTTATTTAAGATGAAGAGCAAGATTCCAGTAAATATCTTTAATAACTAAATGTAAACACTTTGAAAATCATGTCTGAAGCAAATATTTTCCAAACATATTGATTTTATCTTAGTGGCCTTCATTTGTACAGAATTTTGTTTATTTTGTATACATTAACCTGTTAACTTTTTAAATTCTCTCTCCTTTCCTATTTCTAAAAGTTAGCATGCCCATAGAATAAATATGTGTATAATTCTATGTATCATCGCTTCTATATCTAATCTTATTCATAAGTGATTTTATTTGTTGTCCATTCCTTTGGCTTTCAACAGCATTTGTATCTAGATGGTCCCTAAGTCTTTATGTCCTGATTCAAAATTTCTCAAGTGTCATGCACATGTCCAACCTATTTTCATACATGTCTGCCTTGCTCCAACTCCTGCCTGCTAAAATATGCAGCCACCTAGCATTTTAATTCTTTTTTTTTTGCATAAATAAGATCATCTGATTCATCTATGTAAAACTTTCCATTGGCTTTTCATCCCACATAGAATGCAATCCAACTTTCTTGTCCTGACTTTCAAGGCTCTAGATGGCTGTACATTATGGGTCCGCACTTACCTCGTAATTCATAGAATTTGTCCATTTCTCTGTATTCACACCCCACATTTCTCTATTCTCAAATATGGCAAGCTTGTTCCCACCTCAAGCTTTTGCTTCTGCTTGTGTCTGGATGGAAAACTTGTCCTTTTCATGTGTGAATGCCTACCTCTTTTTTGTTGAGTCATTTTTGATGAGTTCAAAACTCATTTCCTCCAATATCAATCTTCAAAGAGGCTTTCCCAGACCACTCAACCTAAACAAAAAAAAAATACTTCTTAAGTCATTGTCTATAGAGTGTCATGTGGTTCTATCTTAATAATAGTAATACCTAGTACCATCTTATATCATCCTGGTTTTATTATATCTTTAAAGTGGTCTATTGTAAAAATGGGCTTCCTGCCTTACAAAAATAGGAAATTCTGGGAGAATAGCCATCTTGCATATTCCTCTTCAGTTCAGCATGGTACATCCATCATCCTGAATAGTGAAAGTAACTTAGTAAACATTTGTTGAATGCATGATTGAATTGAATTTTTCTACTGCTATATAAAGCTGAATGTCATTTGGACATCAGTACTTTATTCTACTTGTTACCTTTCATTTCATAGTTTCTTTCTTGATTTAAATCTGAAATTTTGATAGGAAATTCCTTTGCATTGTCCCAAAACGTTGAACTATAAAAACCTGTGTGTACATGTTTCTAGACCACATCTCTTTCTTGTCTGTTGAGTTCTCACTTCCATCACTTAAATAGGGAAGAAATGTTTTTAGCTACTTGTGAATGCTTCCAGAGTGCTTTGTGTGTACACAAATAGCTACAATAAATATTCTCATTTTCTACCTTTTTTAAAACACAAATGTTAGCAAAATGTAAATACTGTTTTGACTTCTACTTTTCCATTTAATCATATATCATGGAAATCTTAGGTTAAGTTCTTAGTCTTTCTGTAGCTCTATCATTTTCCTACTGAGTGGATGTACCTAATTTAACTAGCCCTAGTCCCATATCATTGGAAATTTGATTTTTTCATATTATTTTCCTTTTAATAATAATGCTGCAATGAATTTCCTTATACATACTTCAGTATGCATATAAGCAGGTGTCTAGGACATTACCCAAATTCGAAAAGTGTCAAATACAAATTACATGCCCATCAGCCATGTATAATAGTCACTCTTTCCTCACAGCTTTACCAATAGGAAGTTTTATCAAGTATTTGTGTTTTTGCCAAACTAAAAGGTGAGATGGAATAATTTATCTTATTATGACTAGTAGTTGACTATTTTTTAATATGTCTGAAAGCCATTCTATTTTCCTTTCTGCAATCTATATAGTCTTTGCCAAATATTTCTATTTAATTCATATATTCATTTGACAGATATTTACTATTGTGACAGGCAATGTTCTATATACTTCAGATACAGCAAATATACTGTCTTGCCTGAGGGTTTCAGCCCAGGGAAAGTTCACTATGGATTCAGTGAGACCAAGAAATGACAATGAAATGTTCTTGGGGTAAAAGGGTTTATATTCAGCTTTTTTCTCATGGCAGTAGGTCCAGCACTAGAATCACATCTGCATCCAGCAGTCTGCAGGTCTGCAATCTATCTCCATCTCTGCCTCCACCCAGAGCACTGGGCAGAGCTCTTTATATAGTGACTTAGTCAATAATAGCTCATTGTCAATGGGTGTAGAAGCAGTAGCCTAGCACTAGGCCAGTTACAACATCATCAAGTATTGAGGATAAAGATCCTGGCCATAGGAACTTCCATTTTCCCCACAATACGTATGTGATATATGTTGAAAACATACTTATGTTTATTTGTTTTGACTGCATATTTCTGATTTTCTTTTTGGCCATGCATAGGTTCTGATAGGTAATTTTATTTTATTTTCTTTCTAAACCTTATCCAGGAAGATTTTGCTGCTGGCCTGCATACAAAGTATATATTTTTGCACTACTGAATGAGCTCCTCACTTTCAGGAAGTAGGTTTTTCTGGGCCATTCACTTGCCCAACAAAGCTGTGTCTTACCTACCAAGGAAGACCAGTCTCAGCTCCAGGGACTGTGTGGCGGGGAAGTGGGCCAGGCCTGAAGAATGCTTGTTGTAATAAAAGATCTCATGCGAGGAAAAAAAAAAAACTGCAAAAATCTTCCACTGTCAGGCTACTTTCTATTCCAGTTTTCTTTCTCTTGTGCAGCTTCTGCCAAATCTCACCAGCTTACACAGTCAATACACATATATTTGCTATATGCACAGTATATGTGTCTCCTAGTTTCACTGAACATGGAGTGTGTGGGAAAGCTTTATATAATTTCCAGGAGCCCCAGGTGTGGGGGGCAGGGAGCTGATATAGACAGCCATATTCATATGAGAAGTCTCTATTTATTTATTTTTATAAGACATATCTAATTATATCCTCCAAGATAGTCATAGTCACAAAAAAAATCCAGAAAAACAGTTTTGGCTGCTCTTGCAGTATCTGGATAGAAGATTCTTGAAGGAAAAATTCATTCTTCAAAGGGCACTGATACTGAAAGTAAACTCTGAAGTCAGAAAATCAAGAAGGTATAAGACACAGAATTGCCAAGTGCAAAAAGGCAGACTAACTCTGACTTCTAAGACAATATAATTATTGTAAAATACCTCTCCAATATTCTAATAAGAGTAAAGATATAAAGATGTTAAAAATGCTTATAACTTCAACAGAAATGAGAATTCCAGAAAATTTAGCTATGGCTTGGGAAAAAGGAAGTGAAGTTTGTGTTTCTTAAACAATACTCTACCATGACCATTATTCGGGGTGGCAGTTAGGTCTTGGCATCACCAATTTTGTGTAGCATATGTTCTTTGTATATTGCATGAGTTAGTGATGAATACGAAGGTTGCCCAGTTAATTGAGGCCTGGTCTGGCTGATATCCAACCCCCACCTTCTCTTACCTTCATTTCATAATGAAATGAAGAGTCAATATTTAATTTTCTAGGTGCACATTAACCAGTTTACAAATGGTTCAAGCACAAAATATAACTGGGATATTTGCTTTCTCTCAGCCAGTCTCTCTGGTCAGACAGTAGCTTAGTAGAACTGGCTCTCACTCTTCTCTGGCTGGGATGCTGGCCACCCCCAGGAGGGTGGAAGGGAGCAGGAACGGAACTGAGCAAAGATGTAGCACGGCTGATATGTTGAGAGCTCTCATCGCAGTCAACTATGTCCACCTCATTCTATTTTTCATACATTCTTAAAAGTTCATAACCCATTTATACAAACCAAAAGCACAGGTGAGTTCACTTATTTTCTGCCCTTTTAAAATGGGAAACTCATGGAGATATCTCTGAAGCATGATTCCACATAAGTAAGGATCAGTAGTAAGGGTGATGGGTGGTACTAACTTTACTTGACTAGCAGAGAAAGAATTGTAAGATAGGGGAATCATGTTGGCATTTACCAACAAATTAGGCTGTAGATTTGCAGTTTGAACTGATGGACATAGACATGGGTAGTGCCAATGAGCAACACCAGATACGAGTAACCTGGAGCCTGTCTTCATAATAATTTAAATCATTAAAAGATCATTCTTTAGGAATTATGTCTATCCTGCTGTTTACAGGCTTCGTAGACCTGAATGCCAAAGGGATCCCTGCTATCTGAGGTCCATAAATACTAAATTCAGTACATACAAGCCAGCTGTTTCTTGTTTTTTTTGATAGAAAAACACTCAATAAAAATAGCTGAATTAGAATGCTACAGGATATAGCTTTAAGTTTATTTATTTATCTGGAACTTACCCCATCCCTAATTCTAACAAGGAGTAATATCTTTTCAATTGCACATTCTTTTTCTTAATATTATAGCCATTTTATCAGAGGAAGGCATCCTCTAGTCTTATAATATTACAGAATTTACTAACGGCTCAAACTCTTTATCTGTACAGCCAAGTAAATGTTTTTGAAAATAAATTTTGATTGCTGGGACACTGACACCCAGTGTCATATAAGGAAATAAAATAAAGGATCTTTATAATTCAAATGGGCAAAATATTTGATTTTCTGCTGTGCCCTGTAATCTCTCAAATGCAGACACCAGCGTTTAAGGTGGCATTGCATTCTCTAGAAATAGGTCGGCATGTCCTGAATAATGATCAGAGAAGGAAATAAATTTTATTTTGTATGCTGTTATTGAAAATGTTTTTTCTGTACCTGAGGAACATGTACCACATCTAAATTTGTTGTACATACACCTAGAAAATAAATGAATTGAGATAATTAGAAAATTCCAAACAACAAACACCGTCACCGAAACAGAATGATACCTTGAAGAAGTACCCTTCGTGGCTAGAATAATAGGCGAGTATCCTATGCTTTGAAATCAGAAAGGAGTTAGAAAATAAGTGAGGGTGAGCATGGGCATGTATTTTATTTGAATGTCTTGGATTTACTGTGCCAAAGATAGCATTAAAAAAAATAAGTTACTGTATCTCCGTATATATCTACGTATGTGTGTGTGGATATATACATAGAAAAAATTTATAAACATATATTTTCTCTCCTATACTAGAGAACCACAACATTTTTCTATTGTTCCCATCTTCTTCTTACAATAAATACTAGAATTCTAGAATTTTCTAATATATAATACTTAGATAATTAGTGACTTTTTATTAGCCATTAAGTGTGAATGTATGGTATTCTAGGAATTCATAGTTCTTCAAGAGACAATTACACTGCAATATAAAGGTGAGAATTTTGAAATGACCCCATCCTACATATCAGTTCAGACATCCGAGAGTTTCCCTTTCATGGTAGGCTTCCTCTCAGATTAATTCAAGGGACCTGCCTAAGTTGGTCTCTGCTCCCTCTTTAAGTTTGCCAATTTATGAGGGTTTTTTTTCATCCCGAAAGGGGTTTTAAGAGATATTTTTTATTACACCATTCATTTAAGAGATATTTTGAATTCACCAATTAGGTATGGCTCCAAAAGAGTTATCACATTTATTTTATCAGGCATATGATTCAAAGTTTATCTTAGAGGCAGAATGCTTCAAATATCAACCCTCAAACATGCCCTATAATTGTATTTTCCTTTCAGTAAAACATGTTCCGCACATAAGTATGGCAGGTTAGGGATCTCAACTCCTGAGGTTTATTGTTTCCCAAATACATAAAATTGAATTAACTCCTAAAATTTGTAGACTTTAGTTTCTTATACAACATGAGCACTAGAAAACCATTCATATATATCTCTTAGTTTTCTGCATCACTTTTTGAAAGTTAAAGAAAACATTTAGTGAGTTTGAAAATCAAGGACTTAATATCTGACTTGTTGAAAGCCTTGTATCTCATAGATTTCTTCTGAAGAGGTTTGTCACTTAAAGCTTTCGACCAGGGGAGTATTTATGCAGTGGCAATATGACTATAAACACCTCTCACTGCCCTCCTCACCCACTTCCTCCACTATTTATTGGTAAGAGTCACAGTTTTGCTATAAAATAATCATTTTTGGAATGTCAGTCTGCTCCCTCCTGTCAAGTGGATGACAGTAGGCCTGGAAGGCAGCTGTGCATATAAATTAATCAACTTTACTTTATTGCCCAAGTACATCTTCTGTTTCTTTGGGACTGAAAAAATATCCAGCTATTTTTTCAGTTCATTGTGTCATGGGGTAGACCTGGGCGGTTTCTATGGATCTGACTGTGTTCTTCTCCAGTCCACCAGAACAGTTGGCATTACTGTCTTCGTGAGCACTCTGTGAAGCCATTTATGGAAAAAGGAAGGGATGCAACCAGCCATTCTTACAAAAATGCTGGAAGGGCTCGTTGGGATATTCAGGATCACAAACACACATGGTGAATTTTATTGGCTCTTCTTTACCTTATACTGTGGTTCTCGAATTGTGATCCTTGGAAAAACTGCAGCGGAATCATCTCAATTAGAGCTCTGGGGTTGAGGCCAAGGACACTATTTGCACATGGGTTTTCGCTGAACAGTTTGATGTCCAAACCTCACATCTCTACAGTCTGGTTCTAATTGATATTCTGCTGTTCCTGTTTATCACTTTCCCTTTCAGGCATATGAAAGTTTTCATGTTCTTTGGCATGCCATCCTCTTTCTTTCTTCTGTGCCTTTATGGTTTTTCTCTACCTAGCCTGCCCACTCCCTTATGTGTTTGAAAAGCCTTTGCTCGTTTTAAAAAGTCAGTTCAAATATTATTTTTCCAAGTAGAGTCTGTACTCCATCTCTTTGCACCTATGGCTCTTCATATATTTCCAGAATTACATCTTTTTACATCAGGGTGCAATGAAGTATTTGCTAATCTGATTAACTCTTGGATTTTGAACTCTCAAGGACAAGAATCACATCTCTTTTTTTTTTAATCCCTGTAATTATTGGATTTATTTTCTAACAACATTTATATTATTTGTAGCAAGCTGCCAAAATCAAATTTCAAAAATACTTCTTAAACTTATATAGAAATGTGAATACTTTAAAAAATATATAAGGTGATATTTGCACACTCCCTTAAATGTATCTTTTGTTTAGAATATATGTTTAGAGCTTTCCAAAGTTATATCTGTAGCAACTCATTAGTTCATAAATTTCTGCTTCTTTCATTAAGGTATGTTGGCCAAGAAATATGCCTTTGTAGCCCTGAGAAACCTGTCTGACACTTGTTGTCCTTGAAATTCTATTTGCAAGTTATTTTGAAGAGATAAATGATTTCTTCAAAAGTTCACTTACACTGTTTTCTTCTATTAATGAACTTTAGTAGGAACTTTCAGAGGTCAACTTTCATTACCTTGTCTCTAGGTTATAAATTATTTATTTTTTTATAAGCCTAGAAAGGAGAGTTTATAGCCTGAATTATTTCAATTAGAAATGATTAACAATGCTTACTACCAAAACAATTTATTTTTACTCTGACTCACTCAGTGTAAATGTATTTTCTTTAGTCCTATTTTCAAAAAAGATAGAAATCAGGAGGTCACCATTCTCTTCATAGAAACCCCTCATATATTTGAAGACTATCAATAAAACACTCTCTTCCAGCCTTAACAATTTCTCTACCTTTAGCTGCTAAAATGATTCCCATATTCCAAATATTAACCATGTCTCTAGCTCTTCTCTGAACACTACCCTGCCTCCCATTATTTGTGGATTTCACAGTGCTTTTCCAGGTGAATATTCAGTACTATTTCAATTGCTTACACGTAAAACAGCATTTTTCTATAGGCAATTTAGTAGAGCTTTAAAAATCACATTTTCTGGAATGTTCCCACTAGATTTTTCCACATGCTGCAAAGATGATTAATATAAATACTTAAAAGTGCAAGAGATTGTTCCCTTAAGTTCCTTTTTGGATAGTGCATTGCTAGTGTATAGAAATGCAACTGATATTTGCATGTTGGTTTTGAATCCTGTAACTTGACTGAACTTGTTTATCACTCTGAAAAAGACTTTTTTGTGTGTGTACGAAGCCTTTAGGGTTTTGTACATATAAGATCATGTCAATCTGCAAGCAAATATTTTTACTTCTTTCTCTCTGATTTTGATGCCTTTTATTTCTTTTCCCATTTATAATAGCATCAAAAAGAATAAGATATTTAGGAATAAACTAAAAAGTTAAAACACTAGTACTCTGAAACCTATAAAACATAGATGAAAAAAATTAAAGAAGACACAAATAAATGGAAAGACATCCATGTTTATGGACTGGGAGACTTAATATTGTTAAAATGTCAATACTACTCAAAGTGATCTATAGAGTCAATGCAATCCCTATCAAAATTCCAGTGGCATTTCTTACAGAAAGGGTGAAATCATTCTAAAATTAACATGTAATTACCATAGTCAAAGCAATTTTGAGAAAGAAAAAGATGGAGACATTACATTCCCTGATTTCAAAACATATTACAAAGCTACAGTAAATTAAAACAGTATGGTGCTGACATAAAAAGATATATAAGTCAAGGAAACAGAATAGAGAACACAGAAATAAGTATGATCAACTAATCTTCATCAAGAGTACCAAGAACATGCCATGGGGAAAAGATAGTCTCCCAGCACTGTTTGCTGGGAGAACTGGATATCCACTTGCAAAATGATGAAAGTGGACTGATTTCTTACACCACAAGCAAAAAATCAACTCAAAATGGATTAGAGACCAAAAAGGAAGATATGACACTATAAAACTCATAGAAGAAAACAAGGAAAAATTCTTGATGACATTGGTTTTGGCAATGGTTTGTTAGACATGACATTAAAAGCATTAGCAGCAAATGTAAAAATAGACAAGTGGGAATACATCAAACTAAAAAGCTGCACAGCAGAGGAACCAACAGAGTGAAAAGGCAACCTGTAGAATGCGGGACAATATTTTCAAGCTATATATCCAGTAATGGGTTAATATCCAAATATATAAGGAACCCATACACCTCAACATCAAAGAAAACCCAAGTAACTAATTAAACATGGGCAAAAGACTTGAGGGGATAGTTCTCCAAAAAAGATATACAAATGGCCAACCAGTATATGAAAAGATGTTCAACATCAGTAATTATCAGGGAAATACTAATCAAAACCACCATGTGATATCATCTCATACCTGTAAGGATGGCTACTAGCAAAAAAAAAAAGTGTTAACAAATATGTGGAGAAAGTGGAATTTGACACTGTTAGTGGGACTGTAAAATGGTGCAATTGCTATGAAAAATGGTATGGCGGTTACTCAAAATATTAAAAATAGAATTGCCATATGGTCTAAAAACAATCCTCCTCCTAGATATTTATCTCAAAGAATTAAAATCAGGATCTCAAAGAGATATTAATTTTCCTATGTTCACTGCAGCATGATTCACCACAGCCAAGACATGGAAACAATTTAAACGTCCATCAACATGAACAGAAATAGAAAATGTGAAGTCTATTCATATAATGGAATATTTTTCAGCCTTAAAAAGGAAGAAAATCCTGCCATATACAACATGGATGAGACTTGAAGACATTATGTTAAGTGAAATAAGCCAGATACAGAAGGACAGATATTGTATGATTCCCCTTACATGAGATATCTTTCAAAAAGTCAAACTTATAGAAGCAGAGAGTAGGTTGGTGGTTGCCAGGAACTGGGGGGAGGAGGTGGAGAGAAGTGGAGGATTTGCTATTCATCAGGTATAAAATTTCAGTTATGCAAGATGAATGAATTCTAGAGCTCTGACGTGTATGACATTGTGCCTACAGTTAACAATACTGCATTGCACACTTAAAATGTGTTAAGTGGATAGGTTTTGTATTCAGTGGTCTTCCTACAATTTAAAAAGTATACAAGAAAACATACCCGATGGATACTTTTATAACAGTTTTGAGAGTGTAAATTTAGTCAATTAATTTTACATCAAGGGACTTTCTTAAATGGATTGCTATGAAAGCTCCAGTGGCCCAAAATAACAGGTTACTTAGAGCCTGTCTCCACTGAGTTTATATGGTTCAAGTTGATGCTATAATCAACTTCAGTTTACAAATCCATAGAAAGTTGGTGTAATGCAGATAGTGAAGAAAAGATAACAGACTGGCCCTGAACAGGTCATTATTTTAGGAATGATGATGGGCTAATGTGAATACAAACATACCAGTCCCATTTTTTCATCAGCTGTGCCTGGTAACCAAACATCTACAGATTGGTAGCAGTGGCTACAGTGAAATCTTTGGCCAAGACAAGAGAGTAACCATACACATGGAACCAAGCAAGATTTCCACTTAGCGCAGTGGGCATAACCACTTGAAATTCCCTTCCAGATACAAAAGTGTAACCCTTTCGGTTTTAAGACTTCCTTCTCATGCTTTCTGCCCACATTAGTAAGAGGCTGGAAGACTTCAAAGGTGAGTAAATGGTAGCACTCATCCTAGATCACCATCACAGAAGAGGCGTTGGAGTAGCGCTGATGTGTAGGAATTGCGGTGCTGCCAAGGAGGTCACTGCTTGGGCTTTTCTGTTCTGCTATTCCTGATGGGACATGGGTATCCTAAGGAATAAATCCTTCTTTTGTGTTAATGGCACACTCCAAATTGTATGGCAAGTACAATGTCTCTGCTTTCCACTGCTCACACCTGCCCCAAGAACGGGGATAGTATGTGTCAAGGCCAAGGGTATGTAGCAAAGTCTGGAAATTTCAATTTATAAGGAGATTTCTATATGTATTTGTTGTCTATTACTTGTTAGTGTCTCTTCTTGGATCTTTTTTATTAGTATATCATCTCATACTTATTGTCTCAATTAGAATTTTATTAGCTGAGCTGCTACAGCAAGCTGAGCCTGGGCTTTACCCTGCTGTGAGACAAGTGCTTGTCATGAACAGATCAGTTTGGAAACTGGGCTGAAGAGAGAGAAAAAGAAGCATTTTTCCCAACATCTTAGAGGTTCCTTGTCTAAGCAAAAAAGCAATAAATATCTGTCTGTCTATTCATCTATCTATGGAGAGAGAGTGAGAGAAAGAGAGATTACAAGGAATTTGTGTACATAATTGTGGGGATGAATGAAATTAAGTCTGAAATCCATAAGGCGGAAAGTCAAGAAGGGAAAATCATAAATATACTGAGAACTCCATGGCCACTGACTGAAGCTGTTGTTACAGCAATCAGGAAATAAAGATCCTGTAAAGTAAAAACAAATTGTAGACCAACAATTGTTGGAGTATGGCTCAGGGGATGTCTAAGTCTTCTTTTAAAGGGTTTCCAGTAATTATGTCAGTTCCACCAGGATCGTCTCTCCTACCTTAAGCCAATTCTAATTATTTCTGCATGACTTCCTCACACTGGCACCCAGGTTAGTGTTTGATTTAAAAAATATGGAAGAAAACATGTGTATATTACAAAATGCCTTCTATACTTCTTTCTAGCCTTGTAGTAGTATAGTCAGTTGACACATTAAACAGTTATCAAAGTTTTTTTCTGGAGTTTTCTGCCAGGCGTTTTCTTCATTTGTGGTCTCTCAGAGGTTGCTCTGGGTATGCAGTTATGAGAACAAAATTTAGAGGTCTGATCTTGATACTTGGAGGCAAGGCTGCCAATCAAACTGTTATAAGCAGACTAAATTTTAAAAAAAGGATGGCATAAAATTTGATATCTGGAAGGAATCTGAAACATCACTGTGCTTACTTATATATAAATCAGAGGTTCAGTGATTTTCCTATTGTTACGGTGCTAGCTAGTATAGTAACAGAGTCATGTCTCATGGCCTAATCATATCACAGCATATCAAAATAACTGAGACTTGAAGACACCTCTTTAGAATATTTCACATGTGGAAACCAGGGAAAGGAGAAATTAAATACCTTCCTAAAATTACTATTAGTAAGAAAGGTACAATTCAACACAGGTAGCCTGTTTTCAGACCCTGTTTTAACCTCTGTCTTCCACTACCTGTCCCAGACTAGAATATGCATCTTGTGACTAATGGTAAAGTTGTAGTATTTTTTTTCCAGTAGTCTTTTATTTATCATGGGACAATTATTGCAACTTCCTTTTACCACATGGCACTTAAAAGAAGCCACTCTCTAATGCTTTCTTTTTTTAGTTCCATTTCTTCTTTTCTTAAATTCTCTTCTTCCTCTGCCAAGAAAAATACCTGAAATGTATCTGTATGTTATGATTTGTGCCCATTTACATATTACTCACTATTTCTTCTCTCTTCCTTTCTCAGTCATGTCCTCCAACAGACAAGGTTTTTTTCAAGAGGTTTTTGGATATCCTAGTGTCTTTTCCTCATCTCTAGTTTTCTTAATTATAAAACTTGAGCTGAGCTTTAACCTTATAATGGCTACTCTTTCTAAATATCTGAGGTCTAGAATCTTAGTTTATATTCTTTCCTAAATCCCACACATTAAAAACCTTTAGAAATGATACATATAAAAGATTGGCCACATGTTTAATGTGATTCTGGAAAATTATTGTTTCCTAGAGTAACATGGAACCCCACCATGGTATTCCTTAGAGAGTTTGAGTTTCTTCTATAGATATGATTTGATTAGGTTTTACAAGTGGATTTTCATCCAACAGGTTTTGGATGGCTTATTTCCATATGAAATATAAAACCACATAAAAAATAAGACAAAAGCAATAAACAAAAATAAAGAGTAGTCAAGAACTTGGGTAAGTGTGATGCAAATACAGGAAGAAAAAGGCACAGTTTTTGACAACTTTATTGAGATATAATTTACATATTAAGTTCACCTATGTAAAGCATATAATTCATTGTTTTTCAGTTTATTTACAGTCATGTAACTATCACCATAACCTAATTTTACAACGTATTCATCACCCCAGATAGAAACAGTGGACTACCACTCTCCATGCACCTCTCTGTCTCTAAGAAACCACTAATCTACTTTCTGTCTGTATAGATTTGCCCATTCTGGACATTTTTATATTAACAGAGTCACACATTATATGGCCTTTTCTGACTAGCTCCTTTCTCTTAGTGTAATGTTTTTGAGATTCATACATGTTCTAAACATATCTCAGTACTTCATTCCTTTGTACATGATTTTCTACTGTTTCATTGTTTATTCACTTATCAGTTGCTGGCCTTTTGGAGTGTTTCCACTTCAGGGCTATTATGAATAATTCAGCTGTGAAGAGTCATGTATATGCTTTTGTGTGAATGTATCTTTTCATTTTATTTGGAGTATATACCTAGAAGTGGCATTATTGGTCATGTGCCAATGCTATGGTTAACATCTTGAGAAAGGACGAAACCGTTCCTTTAGAGAAGTATCTTTCAAATGCTTTCCTATTTTTGAATTGTGTGAATTGCCTTCTTATTGAGCTATAGGAGTTCTTTATATGTTCTGAATATAAGTCCCTTATCAGACATGTGATTTGCAAATGTTTTCTCCCATTCTTTGGGTAGTCTTAGTTTTTTGATGATGTTCAAAGTACAGAGGATGTATTTCTAAAAAATATTCACCAATTTCTTTAAGTGTTGATGTGTCTCAAAATTACCTGATTAATTGGAGAGAGAAATATACTGGCACCAATTCTAGGGTCACTTAATACAAATCAGAGGCAGGTACAGAATGTAGTGTTCATGGCTGTACCTTAGTCAAGGATCACTGAATTGATTAGCTTGGTATTCTAAAAAACTCAGAGTGAGTGTTTATATCTGCTTGTATGCATTAAGATTTTTAAAATTTTTCAGTTAATACTCTCAGATAATGTATATAAGAATGTTTAAGGTAAGACGTTTGGATATTATCCCAGTCTCAGTCTATAGATTTAACAAGATACTGCCTACAGAATTTTCTGTTTTTCTAATGAGATTGGGTTAACCCATTCCCTAGCAAGCTAGGACAAATTTCTGTAATTACAAAGTACCATAAATATTTATAAAAGACTACAGTAGACACAATTTATTTTTTTAGATTTTTGCATAAATGCTACCTTACTCACTATGTCAAGTATTTTCCCTTGCAAATGAATTTTCTCACACTAGTCCATTCAGAATCAATAGGTCTCAGGAGATTTCCTATACCTATATACTAGAGGTAACAGAATGCTGTCCAAATAAAATACAGGCAGATTCCCAATGTCAACATTTGTTTACATTTGATATAGGTTCCCAGAAAAAGAGACTCTCATCACAAACCTATCATAAATCATGGCGGTGCAATCTACTACACTCTTTTTTACCCTTCTCTAGCTGACTTACTCATTCAATTATTTAAAAACATCCACCACTTTCAGCTCCTATATCTGAAGTTAAGCATCTTAATCTATAATTACTTAAAGGTCATTACTTCATTTGTGCTTTGTGTCAGGATGGTGAAGGCTTTACATTCTGCACAAATTTTACGCTACCTTCTACTCTGAATGAAGCCCTTGAACGGTCAGCCAATAAGTATTTACTTAAGGACATAGTTAAAATAAGTAGACAAATATCACAGGCTTGCCATTCCTCTTTATTTCATGAAAATTGTATATAAGTTCTCATAGCCCATTACTTTAATAGTGGAGGTAATAGGGGTAAAAAAGAAGCAGGCATTTTTTCTACTTGGAAAACCAAGGCACCACGACTGATATCTAAGCGATTCAGTTGTATGCAATTACTAATTGGTCCCTTGAATTACTCAGTCCTTTACAGTTTAACTAGGTTGTCTCCCACGTAATTATTCCCTGTGAAGTAGATGACAAATTGTGGTTTTAAAAATATTGCAATATATCCATCATGATTTGTTATCCTTAAGCAGCAACATTGATGCATTCTGAAGCACTACAAAACAATAAAATAAATTGTGGAAAGTGTGAGTTGTCATAGGTCACAGCAGATACACCCTAGGTGAAGTTAGGGATGTCACTGACAAAGGCTTTGCAACAAATAAGAATGATAAATAAATAGTTTCTAGCCTCATTCTACAAAGCTCATCTCCTTCTCCAAAGAAGCCTGCTTTTGTACATGAAGCCTCTATTTTAGCATAATATGATTTGAATCTTGGTCCACAGAGGGCTTTGTCCATCCCTTTTTTATTACCCTGGGTCTAGCCCCTGCTGGGACAAGTCTGCCGTGGGAGATTGAAATTGCCTCCTTCACTTCGGCTGCAGCTGCCAAGACTCTGCCTCTCAGGCCTGTGTTCACCAAAACAATGATTATCTTGGACACTTGCAAAATGATGGAAATCTCATTTGCACCTAAATACATTCTATGTACATGAATAATAATTGCTCATCTTTCGGGTAAAATTATATAAACATACAGAGAAGGCACAATCTTGGACATATTTATGGCAGCATAGCTAAGAGTTTTCAGAAATCATTACATCAAGCTAATTAATCTTTCAAATTGTGCACAAGGAGGTCTGTCCACATTAACAAGTGCCAACCTTTTTCTTCTCATCTCCTACTGTTCCACGTCTCCAACCAAACTGCCTTACCCAGCCAAGTTCCTTAAACATAGTTTTAATAGACAATTTACACAGCATTTGATGTGCATGAGACTCTAGACAGAGGGCTTTATATGCAGGAAGAATATTCTACATAATCACAGAGAGCTTGTCATGGCATGACCATGAAGAAAGAACGCTGAACATTGAACATTGCATTTACATGAACCTGCGTTCAAATCTTGGCTAAGTCTCATGCTAGCCTGGACTTAAACTTTCTAAGCTTTGACTTCTTCACCTTTGAAGTAAGGATGGTAATCATAACTCAGAAAGTTTAAGTGACTTGTCCAAAGAATCAGAGCCAGCCACATGGAGAGTCAACCCCCGGGCTGAAGTCTGTGTTCTCAATGAATGTGTTTCTGGCCTCATTATTCTCTCGTTGCTTTTCTACCTCTCATGTTCCTCCCACAGCCTATCAGAGGTCAGGATGGACTGACATGATCTCATGTTTCTGGACAATTTAAATCCTACCATGCCTTTTAGTTTTGGAAAATCCTCTGCAGTTTCCCATAGCTTGTCCACTCCTGTCTTTTCCATTGCTTTTCTTATTGCACCTCTCAAAATGAAGTGTGTGCACCGTGCGTTGTGAGGTGTGGGTGGCAGGGCAGCACACGGTGACTGTTATATATAGAGAAAGGGGGGACTGAAGGTAAGTAATGGGTTCTGAACTTCAAATCTTGTACAGGTGTCCTTGGAATCTGAGGACAAATGTTTTTCAACATTGGTGATTGTGTCTAATGGACTGGGGTCTTTTGGCTGTAATTGTTTTTTTTTTAGTACTGGTATACAATGTGGCAAGCAGAGGTTAAAGACAGAAATGAAGGAGAGACGAAGAGTGCTTTTTGAAGTTGCTGAAATCTAAGTGATGACCGTAAAGAGTTACACAAACGCATATAAATCCGCAAGCCTTTAGAATATCCTTGCCTTTTGTTTTGTTTTATGAAGAACGTGGAGTGAACTCTTGGGCTCTTGTTATATGTACTTCATCCAAAACCATCTGCCAGATTAGATTAGATGAAACACAATAGATCTCTGAAATGTTATTTTAACTCTCTTTATTGGCACATTGTGCACACACCGAAACTGTGACTTCACAGAGCCCTTGTCTTCTCCCTGATAACCTGAGGATGCTGAAGAAACAGATCTTTGGATTTCATTGGATTGACACTTATTTTTATCCAGCGGAGTGCAGGTCAAAAGCACTCCATAAACTGAATTTGTAGCTTTAGGAGGCAGTGTTCTGAACCAGAAAACAGGAAAGAGAATTAATCAAAAGTGAAAAGGTTCTGTTGAAAGCAGAACAGCCTTGGAAAATGGTTTGAAAGATCACTTGCCATGCACACAATTATTCTTTAGTTGCAGTCCATGTCAAGATGTTAAAGAAAACTGGTAGAAAAATGCATAATTCAAATATACACTATATATACAGTGTAACCCCAGTCACTCACCAGGGCAAGGCAAAAGTGACATAAAGATAGAATATTTAAAAAACCTATTTGTCCCATACTGTATGAAGTGAGCTTTCACTGCAAATATTTATTTACATTTTGAGGTCTACAGAGGCATAACATTGTTAAAATGAGAATAGTTTCTGAACTGGAGAGTCTTTTATGGATATTTTAAAACATGTCTGTAAAGTGATGAATGACTGACACTCTTATTCCTTATTTTCATTTTTTCATGTATTTTACTAGCTCAGGAAGGATCTAATTTAACATAAATTCCCACCACAGTTTGGAATTTCCTCTCCATTTTCATAGTAGTAAACTGAGACCCTGTTTCAAACATGGTTAAAATAGTTCAAGGCATGGAAGACACAGTTTTGTCATTTTTTTTAAGACATTTTATTCCTTAAAGATGGGACAATCTTTTATGATGAAGCATTAGGTACTCTGTTTCATGGAAAAACATAATCAACCAAAAAGATATTTCCTTTCTTTGAAAGGCCAAACCAGTGAACCACATACTTGCCCCAGAAGTTTCTAAATAAGGTCATAAAAATACACCCCAAAATAACTGTCAGTTCATAGAATGACCAATTAGATAATAGTAGAATTAAGTGAAACCACTTATTACACTGAGTGGATTGTTGTTTTGTTGAAATATCTAGTTAAGCTAGCATATTTCACTAATAGACTTTTTCTTTCATTCTAATGCCAATCATAGATTTGTTTCAGCTTAGGTAAGACTGTTGTAGAAAATTAGGAAATATTAAGTATAAATCATCAAAGTATTCTAAAATACACTTTATCAGAAATAATCCCATGAAGGAAAGAGGCCGTGTTTTTTTGGGACTCTCCACTAGTTCCCATATTTGGACTTGGAACTTCATTTGTTCTAATTTTATGGAACTAACTGTGCTTCGAAAGCTTGTTCTCTGAAGTGTAAGCAAGTCAGTCAGTTCTGGAAGGTTGCTTCATGCTTCATACTCACTCAAACTACCGTTCTTTCAGAGGAATCAAAGCACACTGTGCGATAAAAATACAATGTCCTATGTGATAAAGTCAGTACATGCCTCTGATGGATTTTTATATAAACTTCATTTCTTCCACACTTATCTTATTATTCTTCTGGAGATAGTGTATATAAATGGGCCTTTGTATTAATGCAAAGAGCATTTACATACATTAAACTCTCAATTTTTTGTCCTCTTTCTGTAAGCTGTTGAATTGGTTCATACTTCTGTTTTCTACAGCTTATTATTTTAATATTTTCACATCATCAAATACTTATTAACTGCGACATAGCTGTGTATGTCACTATATATTTTGTTCAACAAGTGCTTCCTGAATGCCCATTATGTGAAAGAAATTATACAGTGGGATTTGAGTATAAAACTACACAGTCCTGATGATCTTATCCTCTAAAACTTTACAAAATGCAAAGTAATGAGCTGTGTTGCTCAAAATTGGAAGTCAGTGTGTAATTTTAAATCCTTCAGTGTAGTCACAAATAATACCAGAGAAACTCCAGCAGCTCACGGTAAGCACATTATTTATTTTGGTAATCAGACTGATAGCATTTAAAATAGAGTTGTGCAATACCTTACTTTAAATTGGATAAGTTTAATACCTTTTCTAATGCAAATGTACCCGATACACAGTGAAGTGTTTTAATTCCTAATAACATTACTAACTATTATTTTTAACATCATGACATTTTAAAATATGTTAAGGGAGTTTTTATTTAAATGGACCTCTATGATGAATTGCTTGGTCGCTGAAGAAATAGCTCCAGGATTATACAGCAGAGGGAACGATTAAGATTTTGAGGTTTCAGAAAACTTTTAAAATTTCTATGTTGAGGGAATAACTATTAAAAACTACTGTAGATTTATAAGACTTATTTTGTTCTTTAAGTTAGTCAAGTTTTAGTTGAAATTTTCTCATATCCATCTTCAAGTCAAAATCTAGTATTTGAGATCAGAAGCACTAACTCTTGTAGCCTTATGGCATAAAGAGCCATCCACTTCTATGTGTTTCAGTCTCTCAAGTGCAAAGAAGTGACTAAAGATGAGGATGAAAGTACAGCTACACACAATGCTAGGAAAATGCCCTGCCACCCTCATGAGAACTGAGAGTGTTAACGACATTTGGATAGTTGCGGGTAAAAAACATACTACTAATAGTATATGACTATGTGTTATTTTTTTTATTATGGTATCACTGATACACAATCTTAAGAAAGGTTTCACATGACCAACATTGTGGTTATATTTTCCCCTATTATCAAGTCCCCACCCAAACCCCACTGCAGTCGCTGTCCACCAGTGTAGTAAGATGCTACAGAGTCACTACTTGTTTTAGTGCTCTACTGCCTTCACCTACATTATGTGTGACCCCCCTACATTATGTGTGACCCCCCTACATTATGTGTGACCCCCCTACATTATGTGTGACCCCCCTACATTATGTGTGTTAATCATAATGCCCTTTAATCCCCTTCTCTGTCCCTTGCCAGCCACCCTCCCCATCCCCTTCTCTTTGGTAACCACTAGTCCCTTCTTGGAGCCTGTGAGTCTGCTGCTGTTTTGCTCCTTCAGTTTTACTTTGTTGTTATACTCCACAAATGAGTGAAATCATTTGGTACTTGTCTTTCTCCTGCTGGCTTATTTCACTGAGCGAAACACCCTCTAGCTCCATCCATGTCATTGCAAATAGTAGGATTTTTTTTTTATGTCTGAATAAACAATAAATTGTATATATGTGCCACATTGCCAGCATTTGTTGTTCCTTGTCTTTTGATGTTGGCCATCCTAACTGGTGTGAGGTGATATTTCATTGCGGTTTTAATTTGCATTTCCCTGATAATCAGTGATATGGAGGAGCATCTTTTCATGTGCCTGTTGGCCATCTGAAATTCTTCTTTGGAGAAGTGTCTGTTCATATCCTCTGCCCATTTTTTAATTGGGTTATTTGAGTTTTGGTTGTTGAGGCATGTGACTTCTTTATATATTTTGGATGTTAACCCCTTATCAGATATGTCATTTACACATATATTCTCCCATACTGTAGGATGCCTTTTTTTCCTGCTGATGGTGTCTTTTTCTGTACAGAAGCTTTTTAGTTGGATGTAGTCCCATTTGTTCACTTTTGCTTTTGTTTCCCTTACCCGAGGAGATGTGTTCAGGAAAAAATTGCTCATGTTTATATTCAAGATATTTTTGCCCATGTTTTCTTCTAAGAGTTTTATGGTATCGTTACTTACATTCAGGTCTTTGATCCATTTGAGTTTACTTTTGTGTGTGGAGTTAGACAATAATCCAGTTTCATTCTTTTACATGTAGTTGTCCAGTTTGGCCAACACAAGTTGTTGAAGAGACTCTTATTTCCCCATTGTATATCCATGGCTCCTTTATCATGTATTAATTGACCATATATGCTTGGGTTCTGTTCCATTGATCTGTGGGTCTGTCCTTGTGCGAGTACTAAATTGTCTTGATTACTGTGGCTTTGTAGTAGAGCTTTAAGTGGGGGAGCATAATCCCCCTAGCTTTATTCTTCCTTCTTAGGATTGCTTTGGCTATTTGGGGTCTTTTGTGGTTCCATATAGATTTTAGAACTATTTGTTCTAGTTTGTTGAAGAATGCTGTTGGTATTTTGATAGGGGTTGAATTGAATCTCTAGATTGCTTTGGGTAGGATGGCCATTTTGACAATATTAATTCTTCCTATCCATGAGCACAGGATGTATTTCCATTTATTGGTGTCATCTTTCATTTCTCTCATGAGTGTCTTGTAGTTTTCAGTATAGGCCCTTCACTTCCTTGGTTAGGTTTATTCCTAGGTATTTTATTTTTTGATATAATTGTGAATGGAGTTGTTTTCCTGATTTCTTTCTGCTAGTTCATTGTTAGTATATATGAATGCAACAGATTTCTGTGTATTAATTTTGTATCCTGCAAATTTGCTTAATTCAGTAATTAGTTCTAGTAGTTCTGAGGTGGATTATTTACATTTTTTTATGTACAGTATCATGTCATCTGCAAACAGGGACAGTTTAACTTATTTCTTACCAATCTGGATGCCTTTTATTTCTTTGTGTTGTCTGATTGAATATTTATTATTTTAAAAACAATTTACTATTTTTGATTCAAGCTAAAACCAGGAAAGGAGAAAGGGAGGAAAAGCCAGAGGGAGGGAAGAAGGAAGAGAAGGAAGGAAAAGAAGGAAAAGAAAGAGGTAAATCTTCATGACCTTGACAACAAAAGGAAAAATAGTTACATTAGGCTTTAACAAAATTAACAACTTCTGTGCATCAAATGACATTAACAAGAAAGTGAATGGACAGAATACAAAATGGGAAAAATTTGCATATCATGTGTCTGATAAAGGTTCAATATCCAGAATATGTAAAGAACTTCTGCAACTCAACTACAGAAACCAGCAACCCAAATAAAAAATGGGCAGAGGACTGAAACAGACACTTCTTACATATGAAAAAAGATATTTAAATCGCCATTAAGCACATGAAAAAATGCTCAACATCACTAGTTATTAAGCAAATTCAAATTAAACCTACAATGAGATAGCTAACATCATTACCACCATCAGAAAATATCAAGTACTGAGTAGGATGTGGAGAAATTGAAAGCCTAATACATTGCTGGTGGGAAGGAAAATGGTTCAGCCACTGGGGAAAACAATATTATAGTTCCTTAGAAAGCTAAACATAGAATTACCATATGACTCAACAATTCCACTGCTGGATACATACTCACAAGGATTGAAAGCTAGAGGTTTAAACATACACTTGTACACCTATGTTCATTGGAGAATTATTTGAAAGAGCCAAATGATGAAAGCAACCCAACTGATGAAGGAACAAAATGTAATATATAAAAATGCAATATAATATTATTCAGCCATTCAAAGGAATAAAGTTCTGCTATATGCTGTAAGAGGGATGACTCTTGAAGATACCATGCTAAGTGAAATAGAGCAGACATGAAAGGACAGGTGTGGTCCCGCTTGCATGAAATATCTAGAGAAGGCAACAAATTTATGGAAACAAAGAGTGCATTAGAGGTTACCAGGGACTGGAGGTAGGAAAGGGCACTTTTTGCTTAACGGATACAGAGTTTCTGTTTGGGGAGACAAAAAACATTTTGGAAATAATGGTGATGGTTGAACAACATTGTGAATGCAGTTATTGCCACTGAATTGTGCATTTAAAAATGGTTTAAAATACTGATGTTATATGAAGTTTACCACAATAATATTTTTTTAAAGTTGCTGTAGTTTACTTGGATAAATATAACTCTACAAGAAAAACAACTACATTGTTATTCATATTTTCTAATAATATGTCAAGGCATTTTATTGAGTGTTACAATGTTCCAGGCCCTGATTTAAGAACTTCATAATTATTAACTCATTTACTATTCATAACAACCCAGTGAAG
Source organism: Smutsia gigantea (assembly GCA_032199065.1). NCBI lineage: Eukaryota > Metazoa > Chordata > Mammalia > Pholidota > Manidae > Smutsia > Smutsia gigantea. The sequence continues at coordinate 147,555 of JAVSCE010022541.1, read as the reverse complement.
TAGAAATTATTATTATTTTAGGCATTTTACAGATGAGGAGGCTGAGGGATGGGGGGTTAAATAATTCCTGCTAGATGCAATAGGCAGTCAGCAGCGAAAATGAGTGACGACCCAGGCCGTCTAGTTCCAGAACCGCTCCTAACCTCTAGGCTTGGCCATTTTGACATTTGACACTTAATTTTGCTTTGATATTTTGGGCTTAAATTACTTGTCTTAAAAGGATATTTAGTGATGACTTGCAGGCCCATGTACAAGTGAAGTGAATTCTTTCATTTCAAGACAAGTTAATGATGCTGTCTACCAATTCTCCCTGGAACTGATTTAATTGCTTCTACTACTAGTTATTATTAAAATGTGGCAAGAGGTTATCAGCACTTTTGCAGTCAAACTCTACCTGTCATGTCTCATTTTCCAACTGCCACTTGAAAATTGCTCTTTAGACAGTTTGGCTCTCACTAAGAGCTGTGATGCTGAAAAGGCAGTTAGGATATGGAATGTGTTACTGAAGGAGCCTTTCCACTCGTTTATGATCTTTCTGTCAGTGTTCTGTCACCTGCACAGTGACAAGAGGACAGATCAAATTCCTTCCTTGAAAGGACCCATACTGTATTTAATCCATCTCTGTCCCTGGCACAGAGCACCATGGTTGGCATACAGTAGGTCCTCAGAACTCTTTTAATACACGAAGGAATGAAGGGATACCCAGTACATCTGAGTCATTTCCTAAAGTCTCTTTAGTCTCCTAATCCATTCTGTGACATTACAGGTAGACAAAGCCCTGAGTCCTGTCCTTTACACATGTGCACGTGTCATGCTGAGCTTGAGCATGCACTCTGGCCTATTTCTGCAATGATGCCATGATTGTACTTTATGTTGTTCTCTATTTGGAGTTGATATACTTTGAGTTTGAGTGATTTGATGATACAAAATATATCATTGAGTATGAAAAGGATTGAGTGAAGGAAAAATATTTCTGGCCGGAGTAGGCAAAGCACTTTTTTTTTTCATTACTTCTTGATAGAGCTTTATCAGGGCTACAAAATCTGCTTTTAGGGGATGGATGTGAGGCGCTGAGGATGTATAGTATGAAACGGAGCTCCCTCTCGGGTTTATGCAAGGGCAGGGCTGGCATTAATGCATGTTGTGCCTCCTAATATTTCACCATACACGCTTCTCCTGCCCTGAGCCTAAGATATAAAAATGGCAGCCTCAGGCTGACACTGAATGAGTCCAGAGCAAACTACACATGGAAGCAAAAGTCTGATTTTGAGACGTAGGAAGAGTATGGCCATGCTCAGTGCAGGGACAGGCTTATAGGTATATGACATCCCTCTTCTTGATTTCATCAGGCTCCTACTAGGCATTGGTGCAAACAGGCTTAATAAATTGAATTGCTTGGCTGGCAAATGTTTTATCTACAGGTGTGTTTGGGTATCCCATAGTTACAGCCCAGGAAAGAACTAAGCTCCTGAGGCAGAGGAGATGGGGCAGATCTGTAAAAACTGGAAGGGACCAAGCTAATATTAACCTTTAAGGAGGTCTGAAATCTGAAGATAAAGGTTCTTTGGTGGTCTAAAGTTTTCAGCTTTGAGTGACTACTGACTGTCCTGCTGTGCTAGAATATTCTGTGTAATGGAGGACTTTCATTATGTTTAAATAACTTCAAAGCATTATAAACGATTAGATGGCATTGCTTATGACTCACAGCAAAATAACCGTTGCTTGTTGATGTGGTCAGCTATAACATTCCATGTGTGGACTTAGTAAATACCACTGCACCATATAATGTCAGCATTTCACCCAGATGCCCTGAGATCCCTTTTGACTCTATTGTGTGTCCAGCCTCCCACCCATGCCACCTTTCAGCTTCTATGCACTTGCTGCTTGCTTTTGTTTCTAGCAGGTTGCACTTCTCTTTGCAGAGGCCTGTGCTTGGCTTCTGGGTCCTGTCATGCCCCCAACACAGAAAGTGAAAGGCGTGGGAGATTCTGCCCCTCCGATCTCAACACCAGCTGGAAGGAAGACCACACTCCTTCACGTGCATTATATGATCTTCCTGGCCTGGCTTCTGTCTCTCTGTGAGAATCCTTCAGCCCCCCTTCCCCATATTCTGTCATTCCACTGGGCTGGATCACAGGACCCTGACCTAGTGCCTTTGGGTTCCTGTGGAAATATTCCTCTTACTCTTTAACCAGTGAACTCATCTTTAAGGTCTCGGCTGAAAATAAATTCCCTTATGGGTAATGTCCCTTGTCTCCTAACTCTGGGTTTAGGAATCATTTAATCTGATGTAATCCCAACATGCTTTATACTTCCCTGACAAATTTACTTATTATTAATTTCCTATTTGAGCATGTTGAATTTCTTTTCTCACCACCACACCTCTGAACTTTGTGCAGGCAAGGATAAAGCTTTTAGCAAAACCACTTTAGGAATCAACACTTAAACGTATTAAAGTCAAATAAACATAGAGTCCTATTGATTTTTTAAGGGGTCAGGGCTCAAAAGCTCACCAAAAATTCATGCTTATTCACAGAACAGATTTCCTAACTTGGGTCAATCCCTGGCTACAAATGCATGAGTTGTCCTCCTATCCTGCATCTCAGTTTAAATGCATCTATTTGAACATCTTAGAATTAGGGTTGGCTTGGGTCCCCTGCCACAAATATTTCCCACAGTAGAGTTCTTTGCCTCATCAATGTCTAGAACGAGGGAACAGAGGTGCAAGGGCTCTAACTTGGTGGGCCTTGGGGGTGAATACCTACTCTGATGGCTTTTGTTTGGTCCTCATGGGATCTAGTTTTCATTTTTCAGTTAATTGCTAATGTCTAAAATCATTAGGATTTACATAATGATCTGCCTCACTTCCTAATGGTGGGATTAATATCTCCCACAGCTGTGTTATGTTTGGTCATCACAAAATCTAATTTTTTCCCCAGTGAATTGCCGATGTCTGAAATTAAGAAGAGTTCACATAACAATCTGGCCTTTCTACCTTCACTCCCAAAAGTGGACCTTGGAGAAGAAGTGCTTGGTCTACATTACCCAAGGCTGGAAGGAAGTCATCTATGCGGTGTTGATGACTTTCAGATGGGCGCATGCTCAGTGGTTCATTATGGCTTCATGTTGCTCCCTGCTTCCATTTGCATACGTGTCTGTCCCCTGTAGATGACTGCATTGGAGACCCCTGTCCTGACAACTGAACCACTTATCAAGATAGATGGTTAATGTGCTTGCCTACTCAGAAACATTGTATGCCCACCTCTGCCCCAGTCTGCGCCCTTGGCAGCCGTTCCGTACAGATTGTGTCACATGGGATCCCTGTCCAGTGAGGCTGTGGATTGGTTCAGGCAGTGGGAGGCATTGGCAGCATCACTGGTGTCACAGTTTCTAAAGCGAATACAGTAAAGAACTAATTATTATTATTTTTTTTATTATTAATGTAGCCAACCCTTTCTCGAGTCCTTTGTCAAACCCTCTCTTCATTTCAGGAAAGCTGAAGATTATGCTCTTTGGAGCTGCTTCTGCCATCCCTGCATCATGGCCCAGCCCTGTTTTCCTACTTACTGACCATGTGCACGGCTGGGGCCTAATCTGCCGCCTGGCTTTGGTTTGTGCTGCTTTGACCTGACAGCAGATTGATTGACTACTGGGCCAGGAAGGCTCCTTGCTGGGCTCTCATGTTTCCCGCTGTACTTGCCAAGGCTTCAAGTGGCCATAATGAGTTTCCCAGGCACCAGCTGCAGCCCAACTGGTCTTCTTGAAATAAGCAAGGGTAGTCAAGCCTCTTATCTTTCTCCCCCTTACAGAGTGGTGTTTGTGATTTTACACTGTGTACTTTCTCAGTAGCAATCGGTATCAGAAGGCCCTTGGAGAACAAGTTTTGATCCTGGCACTGCAGGGCAAAGCTTCCTGCAGAAGAGAAGGCACTGGAAGCCTTATGGAGACAGTGACTCTGAATCCTGCCCACTATGATGCGTAAGCAATGGATCACTACTTGGTGCAGCTTGCAAGAGACCAGGGTGCCTAACTCCCAGCCATGTGCTGAGCCCTGAAGACCTTCTCAGCCTGCTCAGCAGCTCTGAACAAGCCCTGTTAGACTAATTTCAGATTCAATATTTCAACAGCTTTCAAGCTTCTGCTCCCCACACTGCACCACAAAAGTAGAATGAGACAGACTTGGGCTAGAACACTTGCTTTTTCAGTTTAGACAAGCTACTTAACTCCTCTCAACCAAAGTTTTGTGTATCTTTAACACGGGGATAATAATTCCATTTAGGAAGATAGAAATAGATAAGCTATGTCAATTGCTAATCCATATCTATTATATAAATGCCCACTTGAAAAATGTTAGTATTGTTCATAAAATGGAATGCAAACTCTTCATCTCTACTAAGTATAGAATGTTTGCCAAGCCTTGGCCAGTTTTATTTTTCTCAATCATAGCATACAGTAGCATAATCTGTAAAAAAAAAACCAGTGTATAATCTGTAAAATCAGAAAGATCTGGTTGAACTATCTAGGAAGTTAGGAAGTTAGGAAATCCGCATCTCCCTAACTGTATAACATTAGGAAACTCACCTGATCTGCGTTTTAGTGTATTGTGTCTAGAATCACATTGCCTTGGTTCAGATTCTAGCTTTACATCCTTATTAGCTATGCAACCTTAGGCAATGTACTCTACTTTTGTACACATCAACTTTCTCATCTGTATGTAGGCCTTAATACCTGATGTCATCTGCCTATTAACTCATTGAGAGAATGAAATAAGTTCATTCTTACCAAGTGCTTGTAACAATGCCTACTCAACAGAAGTTACCAAAGACTAGTTTCTTGGTCTATAAAGTTGGTGGGATGGTATTTATTTCGAGTTATTGTGGATTTTAAATGAAATAATTATGCAGAACCAGACGAAACTGCCAAAATCTGGCTGTATAGCAATGTCGTATATTTTAATAACACATAAAGCTGTTATTAACACATAAATATATAATAACACATAAAGCATAATGGCTGATACATATTAATTGCTTGATAAATGTTGCCTGTCATCATTTCATCATCACGTTAAGGTAAAGAAACATAAATCATGCTAACTTATTTGGAGGCAAATAATCCAAGTAGGACCCTATACCATCTTCCCAGTAAAGCCCCCAGTGCTATCTAGCCATGCATGTTTTTCGTAGTGTGAAATATCAGGTCTCTCTGGTCTAAGCATCTGTAGATAGAAGGGATATGAGCTTTCTTTCATTATCCATTGCATTTCTTGAATCCAACTGCTAACTCTTGTAAACAAAACAAAACCTCACTTAATATAACTTCACAGAGGCCTGGCCAGGGTCTTGTCTAAAAGACATAGCAGTATTCAACCTCAGCCCCCAGGGCTCTAGGAGGCTGTGTCCCACCTGAAATGCTTCTGGTGTTTGGGGGCCACTTCCAGCTTGTGGTGAGTTTGAGTTCCATGGTTAGCTTCAAAGTTGCTTAAAAACCTCCCCCACTGTCCCTAGTTAGTACTGGACCCATCACCCCCTTGAAGTGATAGTTATTTTAATAAAGAATTGGTAGCTTTTGGTGTAGAGCAAGATAGAAGCTGGAAAAAGAAAACCCTCTACAGCATCTATCACTTTAGTCCAACATCAGAAAAATGGGGTAATAGCTTTCCTGGGAAACAAGGGGGCCTTTGCGGAGACAAAGGGAGAGAGGTGGTGGAAGGCAAGGGGAACTTTGGCAACCATCTCCTCCAGTGGTCGTTCCTGAGAAGATGATCGAGAAATACGCTGAAAGGGTTTTTCATTAGATACTTTGTTCGAGTGTATTTATCCTAATCCACACAAATGGTTAAGTTATAGAACCATTGTTCTGAAGAAAATCCTCTGTTCGGGTCTCTTTCTCTGATTCTAAGCAGGAGTGAACGAAAATCTCTGCAGAGTGTGTTTTAAAACTCATTTGAACAAAGTAGGCCAGTGAGGTAATGGCTGGTTTAGTGAAAACGTGCTGCGAGAGAACAAGGAAAATTCCTTGCCATAAAAGTATTTTTATTTAATAATTGGAAAAACGGAATGAAACACCTGCAGTTTATAAATCAAAGTTACCATATGGCATATAACATTTGCTAATAAATTCTTAAAAGTACAACCCTAGAAGGGAAGACTTTTTAAAAGTTTTGCTGTAGTGCAATACCAGTTTATATTGGTTTACTTCATCCTAGGGCTTTTATTTTTTCAAATTTTAAGTTAATAGCTTAATCTTTGGATCTCTTTTCCTCAACTTTTTGTTAATGCTAAGTTTTATGTGGATTCTCGGAGGCTGATGAAAGCAGTAGTTTTTCAATGGCAAGGTGGCAATAGCAAGAATCTGATTTCAGACACCATACAGTAGACTGCTCTAAGCATCAATATTCGACTGCTCAGGATTTTGTCCAGCACTTCTTCCTTCTCTTGTGAAAGAAAAAGCAATAACAAAAATGTCATCATGACTCCTTCCAAAGGTCCTATTAATTACTCTTACTTTTGGCATGTGAAAGAACAATTTCTATTTTAAAGACAGGTAATACATCACTGACTCTACACCATGAGCACCTTCCTGGACACAGACTGTCATAGACCCAGGTGTCAAATGTCCTGGTCCCCATTTACATCCTGAGTATTTCATGCTGATGAATTCTCATACCCTAACTTAAATATTGACTCTGCACGGTAGAAATGGAGTTATTAAAAAATGTATTATATGCACACATCTGAGAGAGAGTTGCTGCTACTAGCAGAGCCCAAGTAATGCCAATTTCTAAAGTTCCTAAATTTGTTTTGAATAGCCTTGATGTCTGGGCATATACTTTTGAATATCGTTAATGACCCCAACTCCAGTCTTTGCCCTCTGATGGTGGATTTAATACTTCCAATTATCCAAATGGCTCTAGAAGCCAAATCCAGTGCAAAATGAGCAGGAATAAGCTGTATTAGAACTAATTGCACTTACAAAATATTAAGTTCACTTCTGTGTCAGTAAACTCATGAGTCATTTACTGTTAAATAACTGAGTGTATTGCCACTATTTTAGGTGAAAATAAAACTTGTACAGTATTTTTGAAGGGTGGTGTGTAAACCTATCTTGGTGAAAAATAAACTTAAGATTAGTGAAATAGAAGCTTCCAATCTGCTGGATATCTGGCAGTGATTTCATTTTCTTTAAATGTGCTATTCTATAGCAAATCTTTATAATAATCCTGGATAAAAAAAATAAAAATTTCATGTATAAAAAGGTGATACATCTTGAACAAGAAATATTACCACTAACATTTTGTACAATACTATTCACTATTTATAAAATTTCTCTCGTCTCTAAAATCACCATTTGATTTCAGCTTAAATAGTGCCACATATCAACCTTGTAGTGAGCTATTGATTTACCCACACACACAATTTGAATAACTACAGTGACCTTCCTATGAACAAATTTTTGGTGGAATTAGCCATATGTCTTTTACAGAAAACATTTTCAAAATTAAAAATAGTTTTACATTAATGTTTATATAAGTTTTTTCTGTACCTTTTTCTCTATGTATTTTTTAACCAAATTGCACAAAGGCTAATTTTCCATTAATATATTTACCACTTTAATGAGAATAAATCAGAACACTACTTGCATTATTTGCTATATTATAAAATATTAAATAAAATTAAATAGAACTTTACAAAATATTATTTGACCCTTAACATCCTTATAGTGAAGAGACTATTTTCGTTTAAGTGTAAGCCAATATCTATATTGTATATACTTTGATTTTCCCCCTCATTTTCTATTTCTCATCTGAATCTTTTGCTGTAAAGGTTAAGTAGAAATCCATAAATTTGTCATTTTTTAAATTCATATTTATTTTGTACTAATATGCTAATATTAGAAACACAATTATTTAACAAGTAGTATTTTTTTCCCCAGACAAAACCTCAGAATACTAGAGGCAGTTATTTTCTATCCACTTTGAAAATACGCACATACTCAAAATTTAAAATAAAATGAAACTAGAGCTCTGAATGGCCATAGGAAATCATGGAAATTATGTCTGGCATAACTAACTCCAATGAAGCCATTTTTGGTAGATCTCAGCCTTAATGTGCCCTGATTCTAGCAGTGTAGTTGCCATCTTTAAAGGACCCTACAATTTTCTGTCTCAAAAAAATGATGTAAACACTTGAATAAATTAACTTGAAAACAAAGAAGCACAAATACTCCGAGTATCCTTCACTCCTCCTTCTTGAAAAGTGAACTATAAATTTAGGAGGACAAACTGATAAGTTATAATGTTTCTAAAGTACAATGGGTGACATTTGGTTTCTAACATACTTTAACTTCTTTTTAAAAATTATGAGAGAAATACAAGATTTGGTTTATCTTATTTCTAATAAGGAAACAAGTTGATTCAAATCGTGTAAGTGAACTTAGTAAAGGGAAAGATAAACTTCAAAAAAGTGATTAGGTGACTACTTCTTGAGGTTAAACCAAATAAATACAGTAATGATCCAAAATTCTTCAGTAATCAAATATGACAGGTCAATGTATTTCTATCTCAATAGGGAGGATATCATGTGTGTAGAATTATATGTCAAATTGAATAAGCAAAATACATTAATTAATAGACTGAATTCACATTTTTGAGTTTCATAGGCATGGCATTTGGGGGAAAAAAGAACTGATTCACTTTTGTCACAATGAAGTAAGGAGGTTGAAAATTCTCTCAGCAGAAAGTGACTATAAAGCTGTACAGAACTGTCAAACAACTGTTTAAATGTTTGGAAAGTAGATAAGATGTATACAACACATCAAAGAGTGTTTATTCAAATAGTGAAAACTATTAAACTTTCAGTAAGAATATGGGTGTGCTTGGAATTCTTGATTGGCTATGCTCCCACCGTACCTCATGTCTTTTGACAAAATCATTCAACCTGGGACGGAGCAGACCACTAACATTAGCAGACTTGCTGCTGCTGCTAGAGGTGGATCCCCAGTCAAAGTAGTGATCTCATTGACAAGCAGACAGCGAGGGCCAGTAGCTCTGCTAGCCCTAGGTTTCAGTCCTTTTAGGGCAAGTACATAACTGATAGATGGTTTTCCAGGGCGGTCCAGAAGGTAAGGTGGCTGTAGGGGGCTGGATCAAATCTCTGTATATCCTGGATTGACCCAAGGCTCAAGCACAGCAGAGACTGAAGGAAGTCCAAACCACACATGCATCACTGGCCAATGAATCCTGAGCACACAAGCAGAGGAGACATGAGAGGGCATGGCATAAAATGAGAGCCAGAGCAGACTTAAAAATGGCTTAAACTTTTTAATGTGTTCCTTAGACCACACAGAGATCCATCAGTGGAAAATGGAAGATTTACTGTCTGGGTGTATTTGAGTACAACTTTTGAACAATCTTTGGCTAAATACCAAGATATGCAGACACAGGAGAACCCCTTAGGATCCAGGCTTAAAAATAAAAACTGCAACAACAAAAAAGCAAAACAGAAATTCACAATGCAGGGAAAATAGATTTCATAGATTTAATATAGAGAAATTACTAAGCAAACAAATCAGAACAATTACAACCCTCAAGAAGAAAACATATAGAATGTCCTGTAATTCCATAAAAATCTTTCAAGACAAAGAACTAAGAAACTGTGTTATCCTCAGGAAAAAAAAAGCGCAGAAACTATCATTAACTGTCTCCAGATATTGGCTATAGTAGACAAAGCCTGCAAATCAGCAATTATTCATATTTTCAAAGAACAGACAGCAGCCATATTTAAAAATTTAAAGGAAAGTGTGGCAATAATGACTCAACAAATAATGTATATCAACAAAGTGACAGGAATTATAAAAACAAACCAAATGAAAATGCTTACAAAGTAGTCAAGAAACTTAGAATAACTACTCAAAATTTCAAAGTATAGGAACTCAGTCATTTTTAAATACACTTGTTGCTACACCTAAGCTCATCTTAAAGACACGTTTTTCTCAACATATGCATTGCTGTGTATAGTATTTAACAAATGTTTCATATCTAGCATAGCTGTAACTGGTAATTCATTCCTGGAAAAATAGGTTCTGGGATTTTTCTAGTCTCTTCACTCTTCTTCCTTCTACTCCACAAATACTTGCTTGCTCAAAAGCAGTATATAATCCACTCAGCTCATTCTATAAGGAAAAAAAGTAATAAGCCCAACTATAACAATTTTTCATACAATTTAAGTAAGAAACAAAAGATAAAATTAGTACATTGTGTGTTTTTTTCCAGAACAAGACTGAAAATCCATTGATAGATGATGTACATCAGTGTGCTACCAAAAGAACAGAATCCACTTGAAAATGCTAAAAAAGAAGATTGAGATTAAAGAGTCAAAAGCTAGACTAAGAAATCAGTACATTGGATTCCTGTACTCAGCTGCTCAAACCATCAATGTTTCCCAATCACTAAATGGAGAAAGACGGGCCTTGAAGTCAATGTGGAAGTCAAGTAGAGATGGATTAGAGAGAAAGAATATTGGAGGCAGAAAGAATTCAGAGAAAGGTATTTTCAGAGCAGACAGTTGGCATCAGAGGAGGCCTGATGATCAATCACTTCCAGGGCCCCCAAATCAGACCAAATGTTAAGCTTCATTTTTATGAACATGAATGTCCCAAACTCTGACTAGTTTACATGCACGCATAACTTAAAAACCTGTGAGCCTGACTCAACTCAAACATTCTCTCGTGACTTTGCATTTTCTTCTGACATCTTATCACAAGTTTTATGGAACATATATTTTCAAGAAATTTACTTTCCTATATATTGTCTAACAATGTAATTAAACTTACAGCTCAACTGTACTATATATTGTTAAATACTACATGCTATCATAAAAATGTTATACATAGCACCATCTGTTGGCTAAGGTATCTTTAACAGATGAAAAATGTTTTATGTAAATTAGATTAGAATATCATTAAGAAGTTTGAAGAGAGAAAGGGAAAACAGCTTTAATTCAGATTAGAAAAGGATGAACCCTATATGTGGCCACTGACGAGGAACGAAGCCTGATCATTCAGATTATTTTGGACTCTGCAAACAGTAATAGTATCGATTTTGACAAATTAGGCTAGTAATAATTGGCCTTAATCAGAGATGATAAAAAGGATAAAGAAAAAATCATACTCTATTCATTTTCAGCACACAGATCTCATCTAAAACAGGTATAAACAATGACTGTAGTCAGTTTGAAGATGAAATATGATGTGTAAAAAGTCTTATGAAATAGGAACACCATTTAAGATGCAGTTAGAAGATGAAATTAACCATGTAATGTGTATGTTACATATTTCTCCTTCCTTCAATATGTAAATACTCAATGGTGTAGTATGTGCAGACATGTAGTAAGATAAGCAGGAAATTTTAGTTGTATTTGTGTGTTCTTGGGAATTCAGGAATGGAATGAATATCTGTTCTTTTCTCAATATTTATCTCTTTGTAGGTATTTGTAGCAAGACCACAGGCAGATTCTGCTTTGGTTTTCATATTTGTTTTTGTGTGTGTTTGTTTTCTGGCTTTTCTTGAGGTTTTTGTCTATTGCCATTAAGAAATACCAACAACTGAAAATTATCAAAGAAGTTCAAGTATACTGTTTTCAAGTGTTGGATTGTCACCATTCACTAGATCAGTGTATCAACAAATATCAATTGGGTTCCATGGCCTAATGCTAGGCAATCCCTGCCTTTAAGGAGTGTATATTTTAAAACAAATTATAAGGCATTCCCATAAAGAATACTATAGAAAGAAAGGTGGTATGATTTTAATATGTAATGAATATTCAAGACAATAAATGATAATGGTTTTCAAAGGAAAGAGAGTCCTTTTAGATGTAAAGTAATAGGTGCAAGTTAATGCATTTATCTTTAATGCCACTTCTATGCTGATCCAGCAGCTTCTAAACTCTAGCCCACTGGCCTAATTGCTGCTTGCTAAATAAGACTTTCATAGTTCTGTGTGTTTGTAAAATGCATCCTCCTTTCCTGGGAATGTTTATTCTCTTTCTTTCCTTGGTAAATCAGACTCACCCTCCAATTGTCATCTCAACATGACTTTCCAAGTGCTTTGTAATATGGTCTCTGCTTATTTCCTTCACTTCTCAACTTCTCAAGTATGTGATAAGCTTCATATGTGCTGAACTTCCTTACTTTCCCAGAGCATGTTATATTCTCTTTTGTAGATATTTGAATCACCTGTTTGTCTGTCTGCAATACTTTATTTTGGGGAGGCACATCTCACTATTACTTTATAATTCCAGTTCATCCTTCAGCTCTCAAACTAGAAATTATTTCCTTTCTTGATGTTTCCCTTGGTTTTGTAATATGAGTTAAGAGTTGCTCTCAAATGCTCTCATGTACTACTGTGTTTTAGTATTTACTACGGCCATATTGTAAATTCTCAGTTCCTCTTTAGACTAATTCCTATGTATCTCCTTCAAGACTAGAGACTTTACAGCTAGAACAGTTTCTAATCTATGGTGCTGGCACAATACATGTTTACACATAAATGAATATATGAATGAATGATCTCTTATGAGAAGCGGAGGTAGGTAGCTATTCCTCTTTACGTTTCCAACTTTTGTCATAATAATTACTATATTTATTTTAGAGACTTGCTTAGTCTTTAAATGCAACAGCAAGAACTGTCTCTACAATTTTAAACCTGAGCATAATGGAATATGCTTTATGTAAGCGTATGCTTCAGATAAATGTCTATTAATATATTAATGATATTTTTAAAAATAAGGATTCAGAATTGGTAGAAGAGCTAGAGAAATGAAATGTACCGTTTGCCTTTGATTCTGCTACAAATCGATTGTGAACATAGGAAAACATTTACCAAACAACCAAAACACAGAACTTTAGTTCTCTGCATAATGCTTTACACTACTGCTCTTGTTTGCTTTTTCTCTGAAAAGTATCAGTGAATACGCTTGATATATATAAAAATAAATTTTTAAGAAAATCTCTTTATTGTGGAATTTGCTATTACTTGTTATTTCTAAGGTTTTAAAGTTACAAGGAATATGAATATAAATGACATGAACTCTTTGAACTAGTTTAATACACTAGAGTAAACATTTGTAAACTCTTACCAGAACCTTAAACATATATGTATATATTTTTAATTTTGAGTCAGTCTGTATATCCTGAAGAAAGAACAAGTACCCAGTATTCTTAGAAGGCTGATTTAGTGTATGTGTGTGTATGTATGCCAAATCTCTGATAGATTGCCAATAGTTACTCTACACTACTAGACATTTTTTCGGAAACTGAGATATTGCAGTGAAAAAGTAAGATAATACCCCTGCTTTCATGGAGCTGATAGAGTTAAAGACAGGAAAACAAAAAGGAAATAAAATGAAGACATTGAAAATAAAAATAACTCACCAACAAAGTTAATTTTATTTAATTGTAACTTCCACTGAGAAAAATTAAGTTAGATAGTGAGAAAGTTTAGAGGAGATAGAATTTCAAATACACTGACCAGGAAAAAACCCCAAAACTGGAATATATGATACAATTAGTGAATAAGCAAAAGGGTGAACAATACTATAAGATAAAAGCAGCTCAAACCTGAGTCACCAAATGTTCTGTTTCCTTTAGCACAAATTGACGTTTTATTGGAGGTGCAGTAAAATCATGTCCCTTGGAGGCTGTGCCAGACAGGACAGCCTGGTGGGTTAAGAGGAGTGAGGGGAAGACAGCTTCTTTCCACTGTAGGTAGTATCTTGGTAGAGCCCCATGCATTTCATAGATGCTTAGAGGTAGCTGTTGACTTGATCTGAGAATTTTTTACTGGCATACGCTGCCTTCTCTTTCATGACAAGAATACATTCAGAATAAAACACATTGCCTAAAATCAGGACACTAAAACCACAGAGACCATTATGTGAGGCAAGTCCATTTTTAAGCCCAACAAACTTGAAGGGGTCCCTTTGAACAGGAAGTATTATAATGGGAAGAAATAGCTTCCTTACTGTGTCCTTTCTTTAGGACTAAGATCTATCCTTGCTATGAAGTGGCCTGTTCTATCTCGCGGGAGGTCATTTGGCCCTTTGAGAAGAAACATGAGACAGTCAGCCTGGTTTGAAGTGTTTGTCCATGGTCCTCAAATCTCTGAAGAAACTTTTTAAGATTCTGGCCAAGGCTGCTGCTGTTGAAAACAGTAAATATGTTTTCAGAAAATTAAGGCAATCGAGGGTGAAATAATTTACCTGTAACCTTTTCAAAACTCTAATTTCCTATTTGGAGCATGGTCTTTCACCTCATTTGACTATCAATTTTGAGTTGCTCCATTAAAGTTTGCACTGAATTAGGGCCAGATTCTTGGGGCGGGGATGGGAAAGTATAGAGAACTCAAAGGCTGTAGGCTGCTTTTAAGGCATGTTTTCTTGTGTGCATTTGGAATTTAATGTATTTAAGGGTTTTGTGGGGAGGAGTTGTACTACCTGCAGTGAGGCAAATTCTACCATGAAAAACAAAAATAATTGATGTACAGGTTAGTGGTAATACCCACAGAGAAATATTTATTTATATTTTTATTTACCTCCATAATTATTAAGGTAAAGGGCTAATTGGTATAAACTTCTGGTTTCACAATCTCAACTTTGCACGATGAGTTGAGGCTTTGCAAGTTAGCTTAGTTCAACCCTCTGTGTATATTAAAGTAGAAGTTCTCTAAAAGAAATACACTTAGGGAAATTTCCCACCCATTATATGTGGGAACTAAGACAATTCAGCCTGCACACTTTAGCTTTTGGTCTATCATTTTTATCACTGTCATATCATCCTCATCAAGATTTGTATAAGAGTATATGCGTTCCAGGAACTAATCTGAGTAATTTTTTATACACCTTATTTCATTTAATATCTATGATAACGTTATGAAGTGACTACTTTTTATGGCTATACTTTATGGGTGAGAAATAAGGAGACTTAGTACAGCTGAACTCTGCAGTCGTTAAGATTTCTAGAAGTGGGCAAAGAGGTCCTCAATCCTCTCAGAGTGTCTGTGTAAAGACTGAACCCCATGTAGCTCCTCATACAATGCAAGGAGAACATCTGAGGAGTTACTGTGGTCTAGAGACCAACATCTGGGGCGGGGAGACTAGAATCCTCTGCCTTGATTATGCACTGACTCTATTACTTACAAAAGGAGGGCTTTGAAACAGTTGCTGTCTCTGGTCTTCCCCCAGATATTTTTAAAAATATGTATGCATTAATGATATCCTACACAGCTTTCTCAACAGGCCTCTCCAACTCAAAACATTATATTGTAGCCACAAGAGCCGTTCTCCTATGGAGTTCTCAACACAGTATCCTAGTTCACTGTTGACCCATGTCTTCATCATTTAATCATGCAAATGAATTTTTTATTATGGAAATAAAACCCACAAGTAATTTTATGTCATATATGTGTATCATAGCTAGACACACTTGACACAAAATTTATTGTATTTTTTGGCAAAGGGTATTGGATCTTGAGCCAACAAACATTTCAAAAGCAGCTAAAGGAAAGATTATAGTAATGCAGTGTCTTGTGGTGATGTGGGTTAGACCAAGGAACACTGAAATATTGTGAAGACAAATATACAAATGGTTATAAAGAGAGGTCATGACACAAGTTCATTCACATTTAAACAGGCCAGAAATAAAAGAATCAGGTTATTTCTGAAAGTCATTATGAATGAGATTGATGTTTCTAGTCTCAGGAAATCAATACTATGTCGTCTCTGTAGTACATCTTGATTTGTAATTCACATAGTGTTATGAAAAGTTATAAATCTCTAGGAAGAAAAGCCTAAGGAGTTCATGCAAGAGAAACTAAAGTTAGAGAAAAATAATGACTCTGCCAGATATTACACTTATTTCCTTGTCTTTCACTGTTTGTTTCTAACTTTATGAAAAAAAAGCCATATCTGTAAAAAGTTATTGGAAGTCAAGCCATCTTTGTTTCTCAGTTATTGAAAGTCTAACTTAAAAGTTAGTCAACATATGGAACAGAGAAAAGTTATATTTTTAAGACTTCATTTAAGATTACAAATATATTATTTTAAAAATTGTTGCAATATTCTCATTCTTTAACATGGTATTTCAATTTATAACCTATGGTTTTGAGCATAGAGCTACCATAAAAAAGACAGGAAAAAGATCTAATTTTATTTAATAGATTAAAGCTGATAATGATATTTTAGACTTAAGTGAAAACTACTTAATATAACTCCTAGGGATGGGGATATTTTCTTTGCCCTAATATATACAATTATTATCTACTTATACTTTAAGAAGGAGGAAACAAAATAGGTATTTATTCTCTTTTTGAAGTCTCATTCCAAGTTCTTGGTCCTGTAACTGACTTGTTTTTATCCTTCATGTGAAATAGAAGAATTTAGGCATGTATCAGGCTCACAATAAGTACATACAAAATAGCATAGCACAGCATATCATAGAATTTTATAGAATGTTTTATTTCCCATACACTCATTGAAATCTGTCTACATGAAATAGTAGAAAAATACCTACCTTACATTGTTATTTATAATTAATTTTTTTTTAAATAAAGAAAAGAAGCAATGGAGATTTATGTCCACAACATGGATGGCAGATCCTGATGAATTTAGTTGCAAACGTACATTAGACTGTAAATGCCACTCTGAGTCAGATGCTAAAGATCCTCCATCGCTGATATCTGTCTTTACTAAGCCTTTCATTTTTCTTTAACACACCCTACAAGATTTCCTCATCACCATAATAGGAATACACACTCCTCAACGTTCACTTTTGTGGACCAAATCATAGTACATTGGATTACATAAATAGGTTCGAGCAACCTACCCACCCTACAATCTGCCAACCTGGCTTAGAAAAAATCTTGGTCAATAACAAGAGATAGTTAGCTCCATTCTACACCCAAATACAATGGATTTTTTGTTAGTGTGCTGGAGCCAGTGCTCACGGGGGCCAATTTTGCACATTTTCTCCTACTCTGTGTTCAGTGACATCACGTTAACAATATTATATTGACCATAGTGAGAATATTTACACCATGGGAATTGGCAAACACTATGAATTAGGCCTCTTTTTTTCTGATGACCAGTTGTTTTCTTTTCTCTTTTTCTTTCTCTTTTCTGAAGAATATTCTTTTTATCCTTTTCCCATTTCTATTTTTTTTTAACTGGTAACTTTATAACTGCATTTATTATAACCTAATAATTATAAGTGATTATAGGCAAAAAGAAAAAAAATTGCTACTCTTGAATATTCATTGCAAGTATATATTTGATATATTGTGTTTCAATACTCATGTCTGACGAAACTTTCAAGCTCTGCTAATTCAAAATTTAGAAAACATTCTTTCATATTTGGGTCCATAAGTTTGTTTCACTGAAGATTTAATTTTTCTTCCTATTATTTCCTACATGCTAATTTGCATTTTTGGAGTTGTCTTCAAAGAGTGGTAGGTTGCAAAATATTGTTGATTATTTTTTAGAGTGAAAGTATTGACAAAAACCAAAATATTTTTTTAAAAAAGAAAGTATTAGTGTTAAACTTTAACAGGTGTATTTAACCATTTTTGCTCATTGACAATATTTAAATGGTATATGTGGGCCCAGGAATTAAATAACATCTTCTCTTTCATCTTTAATCTAAATAGAATTATGAAATAAGTATGGAGTTCACATGGGATGCTTTCCGTTTGCTCCATTGTGTATGTCAGAGTACATATGATTTATACTTTTCTCCTCAAGTCAAACAACATTAGTTTCCTTTGAACATCTGGCTGGCATCTGGGAGATCTACTCCATGCATTATTAATCAGAATATCATTGTGAAGTTGGGGTAATGACTGAATGTGAATAGAATATATTTATATGTGGTAAAGTTCATGTTATTGATTTAATAGTACTCAGCATCCTGAAGTGCTTTAGTTTTCAATGCAATTTAAAAACATTGCCAGAGCTTTATTTATTTAGTGAACTTACACCATATTGCTCGTCCAAAGTCCTATATAGCAAAGGCAATGAGGCAAGATCCAAAATGCACTTTTGTCTTCCTTCTTCAGTTATTTGCACGGAGCACTTTCCTATGAGCTAGTTCCAATATCCCACAGCTGTCTGATTTAACATGCAATGCGCTCTCCTTTTCTTCCCTTCTAGACTAGTCTGTCTAAATCTTGACATGTCCACTTGCCCCGTTTTGCCAACAGTCTCCTCACCCCCACCCCTCTCCTTCTCTACCTTTGTCTGTCTCTTTTAAGATTCATTCCAACCTCCAATGAAGAAAAGTAAAAACATGAGAATTAAAGCAACTTTCAATGTCTTGATCGGTTTTCTCTTTAGTTTTCATGCAGCTTTCCTTTCAACTCTACCTGAATTGTTTGCTTTCTTTTTGCTTTTCTCTGAGTACCTCCTATTCTTATCTTAAAGATAAATTATCGTTTTTTTTTGTTGTTTAGGTATCCATTTAAATATCTCAATTTGAGTGAAGAATAAAATAATATAAAATAAAGAGAAAGATATTGAAAATATGAATTGAGATTCACACAAAGTTAACAGCTTTTGGTGTTTAAATGATTTCCAAAAGCATTATTTAAACACCAAATTCCAGTTAAAGAATGAGCCCCATATTGAAACTTGCTACTCTTGATATCTATGGCTTTTTTATCTTTCTGAATGCCCTTTTGTTCCTTAATCCTCTAAGTGTAGGGACAATGTTTAAATCAATGTGTAAAGAATAATGTGCCAAAAAGACACTAAAGATACATGTCTCCAGTGATCTAAATAATAATCAAATGTTAAGTAGTTTTATCATCAGTTTCCCTTTTACTTATGGTAACAATTACTCAGCATAGTGAGAGGCAAAGGGAGAGAATGAAGTTCCTTTTTCTTATGCTATATCTCTAACAATAGGACATGAATATGTCCATAACCTTGAAATACTGATTCTGAAAACAGAATCAAAACTATGAAGGCAGCAGGAGTATGTGTTGAACAGATTCCTCTGGGCAAATTAACTCCAATAGCCCAGAATCCCTAGTGATCATGGCCATCTCTTCATCAGCAGATCTTTGTGATATGAGAGATCAATTATTGATTCTCAATTGCCTGAGAAATATGATGGAGACGAACCCTGGTTTTAAACAGCGGTGCATACTTTTAATTTCTATAAAAAATATGAAATCCGATATTTCTCTCTAGTTCCTAGCCCAATTTCCAAACGACTTTGCCCTGTGGTGATTATGTGCTATTAAACTCTGCCTGAGGTCTTCCCCAGATGAGTCACTGGTTAAGGAATTCCTTTAGTAATGTTTGGGAAGTGGTCTGGGAGTTGGTGTAATCGAAGGGGCTTACCTATAGGCTGCCTCAGTAAATCAGAGGCTGCTATTTCACATCCAGGAAGCTTAATGAGCCAATGGTGAGTGCCCAATAAAAGCAAACTGGGTGTTGTTCATCTCACGCATAGCTATTAGGAGGAAGACGAACCAGCTGTAGATCACGCTGAGTCGGAGCCACAGAAGAACCAATTTTACCATTTCCTACCATTGCTTTAACAATCAAGTTTAGTGCTTAAAAAGTCACAATGCAGTTCTGTATCTTACAGATGCCACATACAAAAATATTTTAAATAGACATTTCTCTTTATAAGCAAAAATAAGACAGTCTCACGCAAAGAATTTATCTACCAGATAACAACTTAGAAAAAATAGAGGAGAATGGAGCGAAAATACAAGGAAGGGATAACCTCTGGTTTCCATTATCCTCTCCCAGCTACCGAAGCCCCTCAGTAGTTATTTTCTGCCAGCTATATAGGTCGTCACCTGGGGTGCCCTGGGAGTAGGTTGGTTTGCTCCTGTATTCTGAGGTGCATTTTCCTTGTACATGTGGGCTTACAGACACAAACACATTCCCACCTCTAATTATACTGTTATTCTGGGAAGAGAATACTAAGAGAAAGCACAGAGGAAGGAACAGCAGCATGGTCTTTCAAAATTTAGGAGGAGTTTCTTCTTGCTATACTCCACTAGCTAGGATCTCCAGCTCTCTTGGGGAGGACATACTTGAAGTGCTGACTAAGCTGATGAAACTTCTAAACAAATGCCTGAGTTGGAGATGTGAGAACAGACACAAACAGGAGAGGAAGTGGAGAGACAAAAGCTCAGCTCCAGTGAAAATGTTGTGTGATTTTTAAAACAGAAAGAGTGATGGGAAAGTGGGGAGAAATGCAGATATTTGGGGAAATGAAACTATTCCACTCTCCCATTAAACAAGCTGGGTTGAGCCTATATACCTATGGCATGTGAGCACACACACACACACACACACACACACACACACAGAGTAAGGGACCATCAGTCATTCTTCTGTATTTTTATCTCACTATTGAGAATCAGAATCATGTATGGGATTTCAATGTCTAAATACCAGGAAAAAAAAAGCAGAAATAACTTTTTGCCAAATTGTGCATTCTTGTTCCAAGTTCACAAAAGTCCACTTACAAATTCCCCATGAGGGGCATGGATTTGAAACTCAGTTGGCATGAGCAAAGGGGTATACCTATCCTTGGTCCTCATTCTGAGTTTCTGGACAGTCATGAACCTTTCATTTTATGTGATCTCATGGGTGACAGGGCTGTACACCTGCTTAGCTCACAGTAAACTATATTTTTTAAAAGTCTAAATATGTAACAGATGCAACAGAGAATTTCATTCTGGGAGGAATTTGCTTATAAATTCAGACACTGAACACATCCCCCAGAGTCATAATCCTATCGCTATGCTGTAGTTACTATATAGATTGTGAAAGTTGGCATTGTATGTTCCTTATGGAAATGAATCTAATGTATTTTCCACATACTTGTTAGATATACTCAATAAAACTTATCCCCATATACATTTAAAATATGAGACAGTTTTATGCCTTTTATTAGAAATATAACCCAGTTAAACATTTCACATGACAGCAATAGTGAACAGGTAACATTCTATTTGCAAGCCTTTCTAGAACATATTGGGGTCACTCTTGAAATCTACTTCTTCCTGGAAATTTTCTTCAACTAATTAGGGAGTGATGCAGAAGCCCCCTGACATGGACATTCCACAGGTCCTCTATCTACGTAGACCCTCAGAATTCTCTACAGAATCAAAATGCTTTATTTCCCCATTCCAGTTTTCCTTAGAGAAGTTTACTCTGTGCCTTTTCTCCTGTAGATACAGTAAATTTCAAGATCACAGTTTATCAAACTTCAACTTCACTCATGAGTGTACTTCCGATAAAAGGTTTGCCATATGCAAGTAAAAACTCTTCTAGCTGTGAAATATCATCACATTGGTGTATTTCTATACTCATTTATTTGAAAGGAACATTTCATATCACTGTTATAGATGAGAAGTTGGTACTTTTTTTTTGGCAATTAGAAGATGAACATAAAGGTAAATCAATGCAAACCAAATGAAGTGACTGAATTCTAGCTTGAGTTTAAAGGAGAGAAGCAAGTGGTAAGGAGATACTGAAGACTTAATAGGATCAAGCTGAGACTTGCCTCTGATGAAAGCAGAGAAAATAGAAAAGAATGAGATGTGCTTAGACTAAGAATTAAAAAGGGATAATTAATGTCCTCATTGTTACTTAATGTTGTAGTAGTAACACTGACTACAGGCTTCTTAGGTATTATTACCACTGTGCACAGCACGAATCTGGTGGTGGCTTGCTTTGTATGTGCGCAGTGTTACAATGACAGCGAAGCTGTATAATGTGATGCAAAGTATAGAAACATTTTTATATATTAAAAATGTATAATTTTATATGTAAAGTTCAAAAACCCTCTAATCAGTTATGATGCATCAAATACATGGTCACTTTTGTGGGTTAATGCAAAAGAGCCTGTATGTGGGAGGTTTCCAGGGCTGGTAATGGCTTCAATCCGGGTGTTAGTTACATGAGTGTGTTTACTCTGTGAAAATACATCTAGCTATATACACTTAATACATGAGTCCCTTTCTGTTGTGTGACATGCTTCAAGAAAACATTATTTAATCTAGTAATAATAATAGAAAGATATACTTACTTAGAAAGTTCATAGGAATGGGGACTTGGAGTAATAAGATCCCGGTGAGGTTCTGGAGCTGGGCTGTACTGGCTCATGAGAGCTGACAGCTAATTCTCAGGAATTTTAAACACAGCATTGCTAAAAATCAAGTTATATAAACTTGTACCTAAATAAATTATATTAACAATAAGGTGGCAAATACTCAAAAACACATCACTTTGTAATTATTTTACTGTTATTGGTAATCTTAAAGTTATTCTATCCTTTGTGTTTCTATGGTGGAAATACTACAGAATGTTGTCTTACTGAAACTTTGCATTCAGTGACAGCAGACTGTTACCTTGAATTGGCCATGATGCATGTAATTTCACCACAAAAACCTGTAAACATTGTAAATCAGGGTTTCCTTTACCCCTGCAGGGCCAGTTGTTAAACATTATAGCACAGAACTAATAAATCCAGTGTTTCATCAGTGATATCAAGGATCAAAGATATTTGTAATACATACAGCTGACAATGGACTGATACCAGTAGTAAACAAAAATCATAAAGAAAAAGACAGACACCCACATAGAAAACTGGCAGAATATTTGAACAAAAGGAGCTATCTACATGGTGAAAAAAGCATATGAAATGTGTTCTTCCTCATGAGTC
Source organism: Smutsia gigantea (assembly GCA_032199065.1). Taxonomy (NCBI): domain Eukaryota; kingdom Metazoa; phylum Chordata; class Mammalia; order Pholidota; family Manidae; genus Smutsia; species Smutsia gigantea. The sequence goes on along the minus strand of JAVSCE010022541.1, from coordinate 124,812 downwards.
ATCAGGAAATGTAAATTAAAATCATAATGAGATACAAATATAAATCCATCAGAATGGCTAAAATCAAAAACTGAAAAATCCAAAAGTGGATGAGAACATACAACAATTAGAACTTTGCTACCCTAGCGGGAGAGGTATAAATTCATGCAAACATTTTGAAAAACCATGTGATATTATTTAATAAAGCTAAGCACTTGAATGCCCGAAGTCCTAGCAATTCCCTTACATGGGTTCATTGTTGAATGTTCATAGCAGCACTAGTCATAATAATCCAAAACTGAAAAACAAAACAAATGCCTATCAATGGTAGCACGGCTAAGTAAATGTAGTGACATATTATGGAACAATGAAAAAGATTGAACGGTAACTAAACACAAATCATGAATGGATCTTACAAAAATAAAATTGAGAAAAAACAACATGACTCACATGTGTACATAGGGTAGGACTGCAATCAAGGGAAAATAGCCTAGGCTGTTCCAGACCACGATAGTAGTTCCTTTTGTGAGGGTGGAAACTAGGAGGAGCCACCAGGAGACCCCTCGAGGCTGGTAAGATGCTGTTTCCTGATCTGGATCCTGGTTCCTCTGTGGAATACTCTTGCTGGCTGCAGGGTCTGTGCCGGGGGCTGGTTCCTGTTTGGTAAGAAGGGAGGTAAAAGTGTTGAAGAGATGTTAAAGACATATGAAATTTTCTCTTTGAGACAATCAGAAGGAATGAGAGAAAACTGAAAAGAGCTATACATTTAGATTTGTGCACACTCTTATGCGTGTATTATACTTCAACGAGAAGTTAACTTTAAAATATAATGAAATATATTTGCCCTCCTGAGAAAAAGCCTATAGTTTGTGTATACTGCCAGATTCGTAGAGTCATTTCAACAGTGTCATTAAGGAATCTCTGTTCATTCTCTCTGATAACCAAAGAGCTGGCTTTACCCCAAGTCTAATTCCCCTGTTGGATGTATGGCTACCTGCATTGGGGGGAATGTATATTCTTTGCTTAAGTCTGGCACCAGGCAGAGTTTTCTTAAGTCTCTACTTAAGAATGGGAAAGGACTCCCCAGTAGTCTGTAGCAGTTTGACGCTGGTAGGTCATTGGTCAGAAATTGTCCACATGCTTATTCTTTAATCATGCACCACCAAGGAAATGGATATTCCCTTACTTTCAGTTCAAGGCATAGAACTGACTGGTGTTAATTCTCCAAATTTTAAGGTACGTAACAATGCAGGGAATATAGAATACATGTTGAAGGTCACTTGTGGCACCCAAGCCATTCTGGTGATTACTGGTGGACACTTTAACTGGTGTTCAATACTTAAGCCAACTTTTTAAACCTGGAAATTTCTCAGTGTAGACCACATCAGAATGTACGTTGTGATAGTCAAGCATTAATTCTCAACCCCTATGAACCAAAGATCTTGTTAATGTCCTTAATGAAATTCACAATTCAACCTACCTTCACATCTCAGCTTAAAATTTCAATACATTGGTCTAATTATAATATAAAGAATATTATTTATAACAAAATAATGTTTCATTATTAAAATAGGTAGGGTTAACTACAGTACTTGATGTAATGATATGCCTGGATGCTTGCCAACATTTTATAATGAATAAGGTTGTATTCAGAAGAAGGAAAATCACAATCAACAGAGGACTTTGACACGTTTTCTTTGTACATGACATTTTAATACGAGGACTAAATCGGCACATGACTTTGTCATCTGCAGTTGCAGACTGATACAGGCAGCTTAAGTGCTTCTGGCACCTTAAATACCATGGGCCGCAGTGTCCTGAGTGAAGAGATTTTTCAAATGAATAACTCTTGGGAATTTTCCAAACAAAGCAAGTTCTGATCTTCCCCCTGAATTACCTAGAGGTTGAATTTCTGGAAAATTTAATACATACTGAAACTTTTACAAAAATTTTGTTTTATATGCAAAGTGGAGTTAAGCTTGAGTTTTGTAAAATTATAAACAGGTTTGTTCTTCTATGGGACTCTCCAGGGAAACATTCAAGTCACAGACCACACAAGTCATTTCTTTATTGCATAAGATTGTCTTAATATTGGAGGCTGTCTAGACACTGTCCTGAAACTCTACCCGTTAAATGCTAGCAGTGACTCAGACACATTTTGATAACTAAAAATGCCCACCCAAAATTTCCAAAATATACTTAGATTTCTAAAATACACCCACTTTAAAATATCTTAAAATAAAATGGGCATAGGTCTTTGAATTAGAAAGATATGGTTTTAATTCTTTACCGTAGCCCTCATTGCTGATGTGGCATTTAAGAATGATAATTCAGAGCCTTCATTTTCCCTTCTGCAAAAGAGAAATGACATGGCAGCTTTGTTTTTAGGATTGATAAAGTTACTAGGCACAGAATACTCTCCCAAAGTTATTTTCTTTATCTTTCCATTCATTTCTCCTCCTGTTTCTTTCTTTCTCTTTTACTCTAAATTCCTCTTTCCGGCATCTTTACTTGCTGAGAAGCTTTTACTAAGGGAAAGCATAAATCAAAAATAGGCTCCGATCCAGCCTAGGAGACTTTAGCAACCATATGGAAACTTATGAAAGGTTATAATTAATGATACTTTCTTTCTTAAAAAGGGATGGTTGAAGGATTCAATTTGGCCACTGTTACATCTATGTATTAACTGTTTGTTCAATTCTTAAAATTTGCAAATAACCTTAAGACTTCTTCTATACCAGCTTGAATTTCACACAGAGTCCTTAGATGAAAGGTCCATACTATGTAAATATCACCTCTTAACAAGACATAGGTAATATCATTACAGCAAAATTTTTCAGAATAACAGTACCAAGAAAATTGGCTGAGATAACTAACCACACAAACTCTGTGATGATTGCATTCAGTTGTTTGTGTGTGTGTGTGGTGTGTGTGTGTGTGTGTGTGTGTGTGTGTGTGTGTGTGTAGTACATTAAAAAAAGTGGCTCTTAGGCCAATTTTCTTCTGTTGACAATTCACAGATTTCAAGAGGAGCAATCCTGAGTATAGTAATGAGTTTTTTGGTTAGAAAAATTGTGATTGATTCCCTCAGAATTACTAGGGGTTATTTGGAAAAGTTGGAAATATTTTTTCCATATTTTTCAAATGGTAAAAAGGCATATAGTTGAAGTAGGTCTTTAATATGGATGTCTGCATAGGTTAGGAGGTTTGAAGGATTGTGAGTATAATGCACGAACTCAAAGATCCCCAGCAAGCCCCATGATACCAATTGTCCTAAATATCGGCAGTATCCACACTCGAAACTTTACCACAGTTACTTGTTTCATTATTTTTAATTTACTAATGTGCTCTGTTAGTAGCTAAATTCCTGGAAAGAAAATGGAATAAATAGAATGCACATAATATATACGTATGTGTGTACATATGTACATGTATATATACGTATGTATATACATACATATACACACACACACACACATACATAATAAATATAGTGACTATAATGCAGCCACATTATAGAGGGGTTTTCAGTTTTAAAGAATCCTTAAACATTTTTGACCCTAATGAAGGGGCCACATTGAATACTGATATATTGCTTCTCAGTAATTTAAGTGCTCTCAATTTTTCCTCCAGTATTGGAATAAAATCCTAGTTTTTTGACTGAGCAGTGGGAAACCTAATTTTCTGGTACACATGGTTTGTTTTATGTGAAATATACAAATCTTAACATATTAAAACCATGCCTAATATATATGAGAGATGCTCAAAAATAAAAGCTGTTACAAACAAGGGTTGCTAGAGAAACAACAGATTTATTGTTTCTAAAATTAAATTTAAATAAGGAAGTGTAGAGGCTTTATAGAAAAAAATATATTTTTGAAAGACATAAAATATGTCCTAAATTAAAGGAAGGCTATATTTTAATTGATGAGAAAACTCACAGTATCACTATTTCAAAGTTCCAACAGGCATTTATAGAAGGTAACAAATTGCTTATAAAATTTATATAGAAGTATAAATGCCTGAAAATATCTAAGACTATATTTAAAACAAGGAAAGGGGAATTGATTTCAAGATATCAACTTCTTTTATAAAGCCAGATAATTAAAATTGTGCTACACGAAGGCAGAAAAAGACAAACAGATCAGTGGTACAGAGAATTCAGAAACATATCCTTGTGTATCATGAAAACATGGAATAAAACAGTGGGAGTTGACAGTTCTTTAAGAACTTGAAAAATATTGTGCCTACAACCTTCTGGCTTCTGAGGTTTCAGAAGTGAAATCTGCTGTTATCCAAATCCCCTATAAAATGCATAGTATTTTAGCATTATTGCAGTTTAAATGAATAATTAGATCAATTTATCAGTTTCAATAGTTCTCAAAAACACAATGTTGACAGGAAAAGAATCAAATGGTGGAATAAAATATACATTCTAGTAAAATTTACGTAACACTTTTTAAACACTCAAGCTATATTGAACATATTTATTTGTGTATGTATAAAAATTGTTCAATTGGTCTAGAAATTTTCATACACAATTTATTACTGTGGCTCCCTTTTAGAGGTTGAGAGGGGATAGGATGGAAGAAGGGAGGAAAAACAGTGACCTTATGTATCATCTTTAATTTCTTCTCTAAAATCAGATTTGAAGAAAATCCAATGAAACATACCCTTTTTCTGATCTATTACATAGGAGTATGTATTATCTTTTTTTTTTGATTAACCTGTTTTCATTTTTTTCATTATCTAAAAAAACAGAAGCTGCCATTTGTGAGTCCTCTCATTCCAAGCTTTTTTACTGATGGTAATTTTGATACTATAATAAAAATATTAAATTTAATATCACTTATGAAATATGTGTTGAGAACTTGGTGAAGTTCAGTGGACACATTTAGGAAAGTCACAGGGCCAGTGCTGCAGGAGCTGGGATGTGGACCCAATAACAGGCCCCTCTTTTGGCCAAATTATGGACATTCTGACTGAGAACTGCAATTAGACATAGCTCCCTCTAAACTATAATTCTGTCTTAGGTGTCTAGAGGAGGTATACCTAGAATCAAAAGGAGAAATCTTATGATAGTAAGTCTTTTATTCTCTTCCTATAAATTACAGAATTGACCTCCAAATCTATGATGTCTCCACATAAACTATTCTAGGTAGTATTCTTTAAAAATTATATCCTGTGAAGTAGTAAATTATAGGTTTCCTAAAACTACTAACCATCATAATTTTTACAAACATAAAACTCTCTTTGGTGATGCAACTGTGCTTGCCCAAAATTAAAATATATATTTAGGTGTTGAAAATTTTATGCAAATGCTCCTATGCCAGAATAAAACATTCACAGACCTATGCTAAAGTGTTGACATTTTGATTTAGACATATAAGAATTTCTCTTTATTAGGTATTTCTAATAAAGTAGAGAAAAAAATCCAACTTCCTAGGAGAGAAAGTTTTATTTTTGAGGCTTCTTGCAGTTGTAAATCTCAACAACCTCTACCTTGTAAATCTACTATGCATATGGAATTTCATTTGTCAAGTGTAGGCTTTAATACCCCATAGCAAATGTATGATGTTCTGCATGCATCAGATCTAAAGTTGGCTTTGTAAAATGATCAGGTCTCTTGACCTGCCATATTAACTGATTGTCAGGGAGTTCTAAGTTCCCAACCAAACTTTTTCTTGTTTTCTCTGGAGGGTTAGAGAAAGACAGAGAGGGAGAAAGGAGGTTGAGGAAACTTTCCTCATAAGGATAATAAGCAACAAATAATAATATCAAGAAAATGCCTCAACACTCCCACAGCTCTTAGAATGAGAAGACACTGTTTTAAGCACTGTAAAAATATTAACTTGATGTTCACAATCATTCTCTGAGATAGATATTATTCTTATTCCTATTTTACAAATGAGGACATAGAGTTACAGAGAACTGGAGTAACTTGCCCAAGATTACACAGCTAGTGAACAACGGAGCTGGGATTTGAATCCAGGCCCCCTAACTTCAGAGTCTGTATTCTTGGTTGCTATGTCACAGTGCTACACAAAAAAAATTCAAGGTTGTAAAAATAAATGAAAGGTTGATAAAGAAAAAAACATAAGGATTCAGTGTATCTTTTCATATCAATATTGTTTTAGATCGAAGGGTTTGAAATATGTTTTATAATGTTATTTTTTTCTCACCAGAAGTGTTGTTTCTATTTCTCATTGTTTCTCTTAGTAGCTGCAACTAGGAGTCATCTAATAACACAAGCTAGAAAATTTAGACTTATTCTAGATTTCTACGTCTTTCATACTTTCTACAACCCTTCAGCGGCCACACCTCATGGTTTATATATAGGAGGCTTCAAACAGCTTTCACTGACTGAGCCCTCTGGTCACAAACTGTGTAAGTTTCTTTACCTGTGATATTCTAATTCCACAAAGTTAGTATTATCCCTACCTGAGTTTCATAAAGTTTCATTAGTTTGTTTAAATCACTTTTCTAATGAGTAGCTGAGCTGGAACTAAATTTATATCTGTACCAACACTCATGTTTTTACAACTATAACATACTAATTCTTAAATATCTGTGCAGTGTAACTCACCTTTTGAATTCCAGCCATACATCATAATTTAATTCAATTTAATACATCCTTTTTATTTTATTTATCCCATCTCCACTTCTATAAAATCTTAGCACATTTTCCTGTTTTTAGTGGTTTCAGAATTTTCTTACTCTCATTCACGCAAAGCCTGCTGACAAATTATTATCTAAAGGACAAATTTGGTCAGGCCGCACCTCTGTGAAAAAATAATCCTCATTTGCTACAAGGGGCAGTTTCCTACATTCACAGGCTCTTCCTTATGTCTGCATATCTCCCTTCTTATTTACTCAGACTACCCCCATTTCCCACTGCACACACATGCTCTCCACGCTCCAGTTAAATTCAACTATGACCAAAGCTCTGAAATGCATTTCAGTACTTTATATTTACATACATTTATTTATTCAGATCTCCTTTGCTGTGATGACTTGTGCATTTTTTTCTTAAACCATGAACCTAATTGAAGTACTACAGCTTCATGGAATCCTACCCACATTCCTTTTCCCCTTCGTTCAGTCTGAGTTATGGCTCTTGCTCCTCTAGACATATGTTTATCATCAGACTATGTTTTAATTGTTCATTTTATTCTTTTTAGATAATGCATACAATGCTAAGAGCTTTCATAATAGAATTTTAAAGAAGAACAGGTATTATCAAGTTCTTCAGATTTTAATGACAGAACCACTACATTTCTGAAGAATTTCTGAAAGGCTTTAAGTCAGGTCAGTGGTAAACAGTGAGAAGGGTCATACTTGCGCAGTGCCAATTGGATAACATGTAGTTAAGCTAATAAATATTTCCTAAGTAGGCCTGCAAATGAACACTGCTCAGAAAGGGTTGTACATTATCATTTGTTTCATTTTGGAAATAAGCTCTTTTTAACCAATAGAAATAGGCATTACAATGTTGGCTAAAAAACACTGCAGATAAACAATGATTTTTTACCCTGTGTAAAGCGATAGTTATATGTGGTTAAAAAAAAAGGGAAAATGATCTTTGTGCATCAGTCTGAATATCAAACTCATAAGGGTAAATTAATCTGGTGTTCCTGTTGGTAGGCAAATTATGTTATATTCAACAGATACTTGCTTAATGTCTGAGAGCAAGGAGGAGGCAGGAAAAAGCACATGCATGGGCACATTATGACATGTGATGTTCATGGGGTGCTGGTACAGATAGATGGACATCAGAGTGCCAGAATGCACAGTGGACAGTGGGAACAGCCAGCAGGAAGCACTGGATGGAAGGGCCTTACATGTGAGTCTCCAAAGATTTGAAGTTATCTTGAAAGTATGGTAATCCACTGGAGACTTGAATAAGGAATGTCATAAATGGATTGTAATTTTAGGAATATTTCTGTAGCACCATCATCAAGTTTAGCTAGGAGGAGACTAATTGCATGGGGTTGCTTCAGGGTAAACTGATGGTTTTTCTTGAAAGACAAGATTAACGGTAATCAAGGAGGGTGGGAGACAAATGTGCAATCAGTGACATTGACTAAGTAATAAACAGGATGAGATAGTTTCTAGAGGAGTTGCATATTGATGGTTGTATCAGCTTCCTATCGCTGCTGTAACAAATTACCAGGAATGTTGTGAGTTAAAACAACACAAATCTATTACCTTACCTTTGTGCAGATCAAAACCCAATCAGTTTCACTGGGCTAAATTCACAGTGACAGAGGGCTGCTTTCCTTCTGGAGGCTGTAAGGGACAATCCTTTTCCTTGCCTTTTCCAGTTTCTAAGGCCTCCTATGTTCATTGGATCATGGCCCCTTCCTCCATCCTCAAAACTAGCTGAACAGGGTCTTTAAGCCTTTTCTCCTTTCTGGTCTCTGCTTTATGACCCTGCCTCTCTCATATAAGGACCCTGTGATTACATTGTGCCCCAAAGGATAATCCATCTCAAAATCCTAAACTAAATCACACCTTCAGAGTCTAGTTCCCGGTGTAAGATAACTGCACAAGTTCCAGGGATTAGGACGTGGATATTTTGGTGTGGGAGATTATTCTGTCTATCACAAAGGTAAATGGAAGGTTGAGTTTCAGGCTGATGTTCATGTATGTATCTTGGTACTATGGGTGACTGATGATACTATTCTCTGATGCACAGAATAAATAGAGAGGAAAAGGTAGAAGGGACAGCAAGTGAGTTTATATGTGGACTCAGATTTTGAATTTGAGCTAACAGTGTGGGATACCATATAGTTAACCAGTAGGAGATTGGCCATTTGTATTAAAAGCTTAGAAGAGGGAATTTGGCAAGATAAATAGATATCAGAGTCATCATCAATATTTAAATGCATTCATTTAAATGAATGATGGGAATGATACTATTACAGGTTGAGTTTATTCTCTTTGGTTTCTTGTCCTTGATGCAACAAAGTATCGAAGGGCTGAGACACAGTAGCAAAACAGAATGGAAGTTTAATTTGAATGTACTCCAAGGGAGAGTGGGCCAGAGTCAAGATAAACAAAAGCAAGAAAGGGAAGCTCATTGAAATCCTCCTTGGCCTTGGGCAAATCCCTTGCTAACTCCTAAAGTCAGTGTCACCTGGTGTTCAGTGTTACTTAAATCTGCTAATGGGATTCTAAGCCCCTACCACCCCAGGATTTGGGGGAGCTGCAGAGCACTGGATGGAGTGAGATTATGTTCTGAGAAGTTCCCAAAGCAAAGAAAGGAGATTTTCAGTCAGGCTAGTAAAGAGTAGTTGTACAGCTGCCGTCCTGTCTGGGTCACCCAGGTGACAGGAACTTGCAAGCCCAAATCAGAGCTCTCAGCAGCTCCTTCCTACTTATCTGGAGTAGAACAGAGAAAGCAGCACACTCGAAGAAAGGGGAGTGTGGGCAGCCTCAGAGAGGAGGCCTGTTTAAGGGTTTAGAGCCTGGAGTTTTATAAGGCCTTTTTGGGTAGGAGTCAGCATAAGGCATCATGTATACAGGTGATTTATAATTCCCTCCCAGTTTTGTCTTAGAATAGGGTTATTTAGGTGACTTTTGGTCCAGATCTCATTATTCTTTGTCCACATAGGTGTATTTGCACTTTGAAGGTCTGTCAAGCTGGGCCTCTTTCACAGGCTAATTAGATTTTATGATAGCATGACCTAATTGGTACAATGAAGACATGGGCTGCGCTCAGACACTTTTCTTTATCTGGGTAATATGTGGACACTCCAAGTCACTCCTGCCTTTGAAACTTCAACTAATTAACTCATCAACTCTGTGAGTCCTTTCTGGCTCTCTGGTTTTATCTGGTTAATACTTTGAGTCCCTTTTAGTGGGCTCCACTGGCCTTATTCTCCCTCTCCCCACTCATATCTTGTCTTTCTGCCTAATATTACTTCAGGCCATTAAGGAATAGCTGGTTCTGAACTACCTCTCCTCCTATAAATAGCTATAAAACTTGACAAATATATAAGGCAGTGGTTTTTAGGCATTGGACAAATATTTGAATTCCCTAGTTTAATAAAATGCATTAACACTGAGATCCAAGAAAGTCAGTGAACAATAAGCTAGATAAACAGAAAGGCCCATCTAGGTAAATCACAGACTATCATGAAGAAATATTTCTAGTTATTGTATCTATATTTATTTCTATTATCCTGACAAAACACAAGGATTCTGAATCAGAGAAAACACCAACTGTTTACTTAGAAAGCATCTTAGCACAGGTTTTTCTACACCCCAAACCCACATGCAATAGTTTATTGAAGACAAATGGCACCCATATATATGAGGAGTGTCCGTAACACAGGACAGAAACTCCAAAATAAGAATTCGGAGTTCATATAGTATGCTTGGTGCTACACCTAATCCTTTTTCCAGACAGGTCTAATGCCCTTTGTTCTTGTGTTAAACAAATTCTATTTGGGGGAGTAGGGAAGGTTCCTAGGTTTATTACACTTTGGAATGCAAACAAATGGCTCAAGGGAAATAAACCTACAATGTCTCTGAAGATCTCTATCATTTATAAATAATTACCAAGGATTGTTTACCCTTCCCTCATCCTTTAACACAAGTTGAAAGTAGATTTGCTCTGAAAGCCCTGATTTTGCCTACACATGAAATCATTGTTTCCCCCAAAATTTATGCCAATAAATTTGAAAACCTAGATGAAATTGACAGATTTCTTCAAAACTACAAGTTAGAATTTGCACACACACAAAAATAGAAATCTGCATAGTTCAATATTTAAGAATTAAATTTATATACATTTGCACAAAGAAAGCTGGGAGATTTAAGGGATTGATTCTACCAACATTTAAGGAAAAAATCATGCCCAATTTATATAAACTCATAAGATGGAGGAGAAAGAAGAGCAATTTCTGACTTATTATGAAGGTTGACATAGCCTAACACCGAAACAGATGAAAACATGACCTAAAGGACATGAATTTAAAAAAAGGAATTGAAAGTCGACCTCTTCTGTAATATAGAAATAAAAAATCCTCCTCAAAGTATCAGCAAATTTAAACTAGCACCGTAAGAAAAAAAGCGATCTATTATAATACAAAAATATAAATAAGAGTTCATCTCAGATACAGTTCTAAACTCAATTAATTTCACACTAACAAGATGAAAAGATTCAACTCATAGATGCAGAAAAATCATCTGACAAAATGCATGCCCATTCATGATAAAAGGACCCAGGAAATTGGAGTTAGAAGGGAACTTTCTAAACTTGATAAAACTTTCATATGAAAAACGTACATCTAGCATTATACTCAATGTTGAAATATCAAGAATTTTATCCCTAAGATTGGAAATAAGACAAGGATATTCACTATTACCATTTTTATTCAATATTATTCTCACAATAACATTTCTATTTCGAAATCTGCATTTGTTCCCTATTGCAAATAAGACAAATTACCACAAATTTAGTGGCTTAAAAAAATACAAATGTATTCTTTTAAAGTTTTGGGGGTCTGAAGTCTAAAATCAAGATGGCAGGCCTGATTCCTTCTTAGAGGCTTCAGAGGATATCCTGTCTTCCAGCTTCTAATGACCACCTTCATTCCCTGGCTTGTGGTTCTTTCCTCCATGTTAAAACTGCATCACTTCAGCCTCTGGTTCTGTCCTCATATATTCATTTTCTTTGCTCCTTCTGCTTCCCTCTTATAAAGACCCTTATTTAAATTGGGCCCAGCTAGATAGTCCAGGTTGATCTTACACATCTCAAAAATCTTTAAATTAATGACATTTGCTCTTATCATGTAGATAATATATATAAAGTTATAGAAATTAGCTGATGGACATCTTTGGGAAACTTTTATTCAGTCTAATACCATCAATATATTTGAAAGGTCTACATCTAGAATTATACTTAATGGTGGAATATTGAACATTTTCTCCCTAAGACTGGCAATAAGACAGGTCAGACATCTTAAGTGGAAGATCAGGCTCCCAGATGGAATTCATAAGACTTCTGTGACCCAACTATACAAGTCACACAGAATCACTTCTTCCACATCCTATTGGTAATGCCAGTCCAGATTAGAGGGGAGAGGAATTTGGATCTATATTTTAGTGAGAGGGGAGAGGGGTAGTGAAAATTTTGTGGCCATTTTAAATCTATAACATTGTCCAGTCTCCTTAGATTGGTAAAGTCACCACAATTCCATCAGAATTAGAGCAAGCATTTTTTCTTTCTGTAGAAATCAACATACTGAATCTAAAGCTTAAATTAGAAATTCAAACAACATAGAATAGCTCAGATGATTTTGAAAAATAAGAACACATTTGGAGACTAGATACCATGTTATTTCAATACTTATATGAAAACTACATTTCAGGCAATGTAATGTTAGTGTAAACACAGAGACCATGGATACAGGCTCACATGAATATGGCCAACTGATTTTCAAAAAAAGGTGTCAAAAAATGGTATTTCTAACAAATAGTGCTGGAGCAACTAGATATTTTATGGAAATCATGACCTCACCTGAAACCAGTCACAAAATATATCAATATTTATTATGGACCTAAATGCTAATACACAAGTACAGAACTTCTAGAAGGAAATACAGAAATCTCTGTGACCCTGAGATGGACAGAGATCATTGATAGGATACAAAAAGTACTAAACATGAAACACAAAGTGATAGGTTTGACTCATCAAAACTTAAAATATTTACTCTTTAAAGACATCCTTAAGAAAATAAAATGTAAGCTACATAAAGGAGAAAATATTTGTAAGGCCTATATTTAACAGATTATCTATTTTTAGAATACAATTCAATAATAAGAAGAAAAAGAACACAATTGTAAGGAATGGGCAAAATATTTGTTTTGACACATCATGGTAGATGGCATATGAATGGCCAATAAGCAGTTGAAATTATTCTCAACATGTTCAGCTAGGATATGCAGATGAATCTGAAATGAGAAAGTGCTCTACAGACATTTGAACATCAAAATTAAAAAGTTTTGGGGAGGCTGCTGATGAGTAATTGCAAATTTCTGGAATTGCTAGAGGAGATATAAAATGTAAACACTTGGGAAAACTCTCTGGTTTTATCTTATAAATACACACATACCTTTAAAGCCAACAATTTCCTCTTAGGAATTTACTCAAAAGAAATAACAACCTGCATCTACCAAAAGACTTGCAGATAAATGTTCTTAACAGCTTTATTAATGATTATCAAAAGTTGAAAATAGTTGAGATGTCCATCAACATGAGAGTGAATAAAATTGTGGAATATCATACAATTGAATAATACTTAGCACTATAAAGAAAGGACCATAGATACAATATGGATAAATTTCAAAGAAATGCTGAGTGGGGAAAAAAAGCCTTACACAAAAGGTCTATGTGCCTGATTTTTCTATTTATGTGCAGTTCTGGGATAGGTAAACCTAATCAGATGAGTGATTGTTTCTAAAATGGGTGGAGTCAGAGAATAGCTATGGTAGGGCTTTAGGAAAATTCTTTGGGTCATATTAATGTTCTATAATGTGAAAGGGGCATGGGTTGCCCAGGTGTACGTATCTATCAAAATTCAGAAATGAATACTTGTTTGTGTACCTCATTGTATGTAAATTTCATTTTTAAAAAACTATGAGTACTGAACTTGAATGATGTTCATGCTGAAATATTTAGGGAGAGTGAACTTTTGTTTGCAATATATTTTAATGTCTTCAATTTGCTTTGAATGGACAAGCAGTGTAATCCATGAACAGATACTGAATAAAATGAGTACCGTCAATTGTTTTTAGGAGAACAAAAGTGGTGTGTATATGGGAATTCACTAAACAATTATTTTAACATGGATGAATGCGTGAAACTTTTCACAGTGCAATTATAGAACAAATATATGAAGCATGCTAGAAATGCACATTCCTAATACATCAAAATCTGTATGATAGATTCTATTAATTTTTGCAATATATTCTATTGCCATTTCCTACAATGACCCTTCCCGACAAAAGATTATACAGTTCAGTTCTACTGTATTCAGGAGTGGTCATTTGATTCATGAGCAGAAGTGAAGAGTGTCATTTCTAAGCAGAAACGTTAAGAACCAGAATATGGTTTACCATTGTCTTTGTTCTCTCTCTGCTGTAGGCCTGGGGATCTTCCAGATAGACTTTCTCTATGTGCTTGACACTCCTGTGAAGATGCTGTAGGCCAGAGCTGTCACTGATCCAAAATGGACATGCATGAGGGAAAACCAAAAATATTTTTCTTGGAAGTCTCTGAGATGGTATTTCTTGCCAGAGCAGAGTCTACAGTATTTTGGTGTCTCCAGGAAGAGGAGGGGTTAGGAGATAGACAGATGATGATTAGATAGATAGATAGATAGATAGAAAGAAAGATAGGAAGAATTTGCTTTCACATTAAGTAACTAACAGATTTTAGGAAAATGGTTGAGCACCTGGGAAACATTAGCTTCAAAGTTCTTTCATTCTTTCAGGTAACCACCATCAATAATATGTTTGTACCTTAAGAGTTTAAATTCTCTGCTACTCCTGATTTAGCTAGGAGAAGTTAAAATATCTTCAGTGTTACAATGCAGTGTGGAGTGGAAACCAGTCTCAAAAAATAAGGCAGTTTATCTTGGAAGAATTCATTACCTATGACCTAGCAATATTTGCATTTATCAGGTCATTTCGTGCTACATGTTTCAGCTTCAGATATGATGGCCATCACAGAAAAAGAAAGAAAGAAAGTACAAAGAAATCACTAAATCATATAGCACCCCTAGCCCTACAATTTTAATTTTGGGGACCATGTGACATATTAAAAAGGTCAAACCAATAATACTGAATTGCTAGAATTTTTTTCAGTAATGATGTTGATGCTTTTCATTTTAATAGCATAACAGATTTTATCTCAGGCACTGGGACATGTGAGAAGACAAAAATACAGAATGACAGGATTGGGAAAAGACAGACTGGTCAGAGGGAAAATGAAGAACCATGGGGTGGAAAGAAACAATATATATGCAGATGTGGGGTGATAGAAAGCCTTAAGAAATGAAGAAAACATGGACATAAAATACAAGGAAACATTTCTCTGGAAGCTGAATTTTATGATATGAATAGCCATCATCATTTTGGAATAACACAAAACAGGAATTCACTTTTTCCGTTAACCTTTCCCTAAGATCCAATATGTAGGCGATGCCCATTCAATGGTATTAAAGCAGGGTCAAAATATTGGCTCAACTTCAAATGGAATAGATTCCTACATTGGAAAAAAGAAACAGTCTTCTACTAAATGATTATAATAGATAAGAGGCAATATAATGCAAAATGGCTTGAGCTATTAACGTGTAAAAATGCGATGGTGAAATGCACTGTAATTATCTAGTTTCTTTTTTTGTTTGTTACCTTTAAAAAAATTTTTTAAGGCAGATATATGATCAGTCTTTGAAAATAGTCTAGGTATGAGAGTAGACAATCTTTGTGACAGGTCAACTGGCTCATAGAGCAAGAACTAAAGCTAGGGTAGTCTACTGATGTTTGTACATAAAATTTCGCTGTGGTTTTTATAACTTCAGCACTTACTATTTAAATTCTCATAAGACAAGTGGCCAATTTTTCTCTGTTGGGTTTCTGTCAATTTCCCTCTCTGTTGTTCCTTCTTCAACTCCTAGTTCTAGCATTGTAGTGTTTCCATTTTTCTGCCTTCCATCTCTTTCTCATTTTCATGGATTGGCCCTCAAACAAACAGAAAACAAAGCCCTGTCACCTCCTGTCTACTGACGTGTGCATGTGTGCGCTTGGGTCTGTATCTGTGCAAGTGCGGAGGAAACACAGGCGAAGGCGACAAGAAAGAATAATGTTAAAAACTAAAATGTCATGAAAAGGCTGAGAATCTGAAGTTGGAGAGAGAGAATAGTTGCTGATAATGGACCAAGAAAAAAGAGCAAGGAAACAGAAAAGAACAACAACAACAACTATGTTTTCATTTTTCTGTGGAGATTTTTGGTCAGTGCTCATATTAAAATAAAATTTGATATCAGATTATATTTCAGAGGCAGAAGAACAAATATGATTAGACAACAGATGTACAAAGGGATTCTAAGAAAATATGTTGAAATAAGCATGGCAAACTTTTCCTGTTGCTTTGTACTAATGGTGAGAATAATGCTATAATTGTTGCTAAAGAATGAAGAAAGGTGGGTGAACCTAGCATTAGGATACAGGTAAAGTGATGAGAGGTTTGAGAAAGTATGTTCTAATGTTTGGTCTGTTTAAAAAAGAGGTGAGAGTTCAAATGTGTGTCAAACTAATGTCCTCTCAGAGAAGGAAATGGAAAAAAAATCTTGGTACAGGAAGAAATTGAAAAAAATTTAGTGGAAGAGTCCAAGGAGGGTTTATAAACTCATTCAAATTGGATTTGAAAATAAGAGGAGAAAATCAGTAAAAAGAGTTAGAAGAAATAGTTGATTACTGCTCCACTTTGTGGAATCATGCAGTAGAGTGGCCTTAGGATGTCCTTTTAAAGCCTAGAGAATCCTGAGAGTAAAACTGTACCGGGGGAACTGCAATCATTAAGAGTGAAAATTAGACTTCACTGGTGTACAGTGCTGCATGAGGGCCAATTCTAGCAATTTCCCTTAACTCTCATGTGTATGAAACCACAGACTCAGCGATAGAGCTTTATTTGAAGTCAACAAGAGAAGCAGACACAGGTCCTACAAATAAAGCAGAATCTGAAATGAAGTGAATGATATTTCAAAGAAACACACAAAAAAGGGGTTTTTGTTGTTGTTGTTGCTCTTTTCCTTCTGTCTTAAACAAGGAAGGAACACATTATTTTCAAAAGTCTCCAGAGGGAGGAAATCAGTTAAAGCAGGACGTGTCAGATCAGGCAGGGAGGGCAGGAGAAGGTGGCCAATAGAAATGAAAGGCACCGGATGCTTGCATGAATGAGATACTCATTTTCGAGTCACCAGGTCCCCTCCCCCACTTTCAGTGACCTTAGTGACCTGTGTATGATCTAGTAAGACTGTCTTCTATGCTGAAATTTTCGGTTCTTTCGAGTAAGCAACACACTTTTTCAAGACTCTCTGCTTGTTTGCTGAGAGTCACTAAAGGAGGAAAGAAAAGAGCAGGCTTGGCTAGGAGTTGGAGACAGTGGTGGTTCCATTTTCAGATAAAAAGGAAGGAAAGAAGACCCCAGAATCTAGTACTGAAGAAGGTCACCCACTGGCAGTAAAAATGTCCCTTATGAAGAACATCCAAGTCACATTCTTTTATGGCAGATATTATTTGATGATTTGGGGAAACTGGTTTTTGAAAACTGTCGTCATGAGCAGGCAAGGAAAAAAAAAACATGTAATGAAATTTCTAGAAGACTCTAACCTTCCCCAGGGCTTGTTTATGTACCCATGAGTAACAAAAGCTCCTGAATTACTCTTCAGCAGCACTTGTTTAGGAGGCCAGTAAATATTTCTTTCAGCTAACACTGTTAACACGATACATCACCCTGTATTGATTTTCTCACTGTGTTTCTCATGTGTTGCAAAACAACACATTTCCCTTTACTCTTAACAAATATTTCAGACCCAGAAACAAAAGGGTGAAATCCTATCATTGGGTATGTATATCCCCTGGGTTGAGATTAGGCCAAGAGGCTTGAGGAAAAGGGATATGAATTAAAATATATACAGAAGGGAACAAAGGCATGTCTCTGTTCCAAGTGACAAAAAAGTGAGGAGAGATACACCAAAACTCCAGAGGGATAAATTATTCCTATGCTTAAGTGAATTTTTAAAAAATCAGCATTTAAAAGTAATGTTTCTTCAATAAAATTGACTTCAAATGATTG
Source organism: Smutsia gigantea (assembly GCA_032199065.1). NCBI lineage: Eukaryota > Metazoa > Chordata > Mammalia > Pholidota > Manidae > Smutsia > Smutsia gigantea. Next base: position 106,964 of record JAVSCE010022541.1, on the reverse strand, counting down.
TATTCACACAATGAATTAGGATCGTCTATGTACAAGAATCCTCAGATTCTTGTCAGGTGAAGCTAATGTCGACTATTGTCCAAAAAATGCTCTGAGGCAAGAGCACAATGTCTGACCACATTAAGCCCAGCTTTGTATTAACTTATATTCTCTACTCTGCTGTGGACCATTAAGACCTGAAGTTTATGTAGCTGCTCTAATCCTCAAAGTTAGAGAGAGTTTTGTAAGAGATGTTTATACAATAATTCAAAGCAGGTAAATATGTAAATATATATTTACTTACCTTTTACTCTTTCTCCCTTCAAATGTTGGTTTTGTTTATTATTTAGCTTTAGGTCATTGTTTTTGAAGTTTTTATCAAATTTTAGAATTTGATAAAAACATGTATATAGAACATTTACATGGTGTTTATAAATTCTTTAGATCTTTGAGTAACCTTATTAAAAATCCTTCCTTTTAAGGGTATTCTTAAAAACTATTTAGTGTTTAAGAGATGTGCCATGTATTGGTTGAACTTTGATCACCATTCCTGTTGCTTTTTTACTTGTAGGTCATGTCAATAATTAAACAGGGTTACTCTGAACATGGGAAATGGAATGAGAGGTGGGACGGGTATTCTGGTTAGAGCGAGATGGGAGGGTAGAAGGGAGAAGGCAGAGGTGCATGCAGTGAAGAGTAAGAAATAGACCAAAAAACAAGCAAGAAATGCAAAGTAGGGAATTTTCAGTTACCCTTTGGCTCAGAATATTGTGTCTCCATAGCATGATGGAGAGAAATCAATTTCTAGTCTGTTCTGAAGCCAAGATGTGACATGTGGCTGAACTCCACCCTGTATTAAATCCAAGTTTCAATTATGGATTGAATTCCTGTCATTCTTTATATTTTTTCTTTGCTTTTCACAAGAACTAAAATAAATCAGTGGTGAGGTGGAACTAAAAATGAGGTAGAAAATAGAGAAGAGGAAATATTACATTGATGAAAGACTATTTCATACAGATTTCTTTTTCTCCTAAATGTTCTGTCCTGCAAAGAAGTTGCTTTTGAGATAGCTGGGACTCACACAGGAAGGAAGGTTGTCATTCTAAGCTCATCTCTGCAATTTACTAATTTGTGTTTGTTAAGCCCATTATGAGTCACACTCTAGAGTCAAATATCTTTGAGGTTACACACCCTATTTTACTACTAGGATATAGTGCATGTCTGTAATACTAACTTCTGACCTACACAGAATTATTTCTGGTTCTCAGAACACCTGTCAAAGAGTTAGAGTTTTCTAGTAAGCTTGATTATTGACAATATAAACAAAAGCAGTCCTAAGGTAAATATGTCTGTCTCTTTCAAAGTGTGTAAGATCTACCTGAAGAATTTAGGTGTGCTTTATCTACTTTGGCCCTTGAAATACTGAAATCTATCAGATCTCCTTTGCCAAGATAGACTGATGATTGATGGTTGAGGTAAACTTTGTTTTTTATAGGCAACCGATTGACAACTTTGGTGTGCAATGATGGCAGAACAGTTTAGGAGTTATTTGTCTTTGACTTTATTCAAAAGACAAGCAGGCCTGGCAGAAAGGCAAACAGCCTGAGTCCATAGAAGCAAGTCCTCCATACAGATTTTAAAGTCATAGTTAAGTCTTTTTATTTTTTAAGCTTGAAAACCTCTTACAGCCACAATTAACATTCAAAAAAAAGAACAGAGCCCAGTTTCCAGATAAGAAGGCAGTGAGGGCCTTGTAAAAATTCCTTTGTATTCTCTTACTCATCAAGAATTACAATTTTTGTATTCAAACCAGGTAGGCAGGTGTCAAACAAATGTAGAACAAAATGTGATTTCCTCAAGTTGGTGTGAAGCTGAGGATCTGTGGCACAGTTTGGCATAGAATTTTCTATGCTCTGGTGACCACTTTCTACTGAATTTTCTTTTACAACTCTTGATTGGGTAAACGTGAGTCTCTCAACGCCTCTGTGTGTGTGGACAAATTTTCCTGCCATTTTGGCAGGGAAAAAAATTTCCTGGCTCAAAGTGGAAAACCTAAAGTGTTGAATCATATTTACACTGATAAATAAGAACCCTTCTTCAATGTTTGCATCCTTATCGATGTTGGCACAGAAGTTCACAAGGACAGTAAATTCAAACAGAAAGCAACTGTTTCAACTAGTTACTTTTCCTAGTTCCTAAGCGCTTCCTAACTCCTACCATGCAGGCTGAGGCCAGCTGAAGGTTGTAGATATAACTGGCTACTGGCTGTCAAGGTTCCAGATGGCAAAGGGACTCTGTGTATACCCTGAATGAGACTATAATACTGTTCCATTCTTTTTCTTAGTAACACTAGTAATAACATAGCAAAAACCTCACACAATAGGTGTGAGTACAATACAATTGCAGAGATTCTATGGCTCTGTGTTCCAACACTTGATGGCTAAAGTCATGTGCCTTCTGCCCTTACCTGACTATTGCTCAGCTCAAGTTCTTTGTATCAGGGTACAAACCACCAGGGCCAATCCTGTATGATTAATATAAATTATAAAAATTTTACACTCAGTAAATAATTGCTGAACAATGCATACAATCTTAAAATACATTTGAGTGATTTGCAAATATTCTTCTTTTGTAATCTCTTTAACAAATATTAACATCTCTGTTTTACAGATGAGACAGTGATAGCCAGACAATTTATATGACTGCCTTTATTCTATATGGCTTAGTAAATGATGGAGGTGGAATCAAAATCAGTTCTGTTTTCTTCTTCAGTGCTGATTTCTTTGGCCCATGCAGCGTGGAAAATTAATTTCCGGTTGCCAGTTATCCCATCTGGGTCTGTCCTCTGTAGGACTAAGGCCATAACCCCTATTGGGGCTGAGGATGTTACATGAGTTTTCTTATACCCTATATTTGATTGTCCTTCTTTCCTAGTTAAGCTCACCCTGGGTCCTCTGGAAACCTCTGACTTTTGTCAACAGAGATTCCTGTGGGCCAGAAGACAAGTCCACAATTACCCAGGTCAAAACGCAGGGTGGTAAGCACATTCACTTTATCTGCCCATATTTTAAGAAAGGGAATTTGAGATGAACGGCCAGATAACATCTTCACATTTTAACCACATTTATGAGGTTAACTTTTACGTCAGACACAGTGCTAATAATCTACTCAAAAAGAAATGGGGAGTCTCCTATTCCCTTTTTGAGAAATTCATTTGTTTACTCAACCAAATGGATTGAGTGCTTCATGAGTGATAAGGACTGTGTGAAGTGCTATGAGTATAGAGTGAACAGACATGCCTTCACACTTCCCTACACATGGATTGTGTGTTCGGGTGAGGAGGACTGTATGCTTGAAGTGGTGATTGCTCTTAGCACCAATCACGCACATGGCATCTGCCTGATAGAATTTCCTGAATCACAGGGCCTTCGCCTTTGATTTCTGCAGGCATCCATCTTCTTGGATGGAATCGGTTACATTCTCCAGTAGAAAAGTAGAAGGAAAAAATCAGTGCTTAGAGTTACTGGGAAAAGGGATTGCTGACTAAAGCAAGAACCAACTTCTGTGCTATTCTGGAGCTGGGCACCTTCCCAAATAGGGCCTGAGGCCCAGTGATCAAGTCAGATCCCCAGTCACTTGCACTGATATGCTGGGTCACAGTTACAATGGTAGAATGATTAGTGTGGAGGCCATGGGCTAGATACAGCTTTTTTAGTCTTTCATGGGTGATTAAGAATTAACACTCAGAGACTATAGCAATCCATACCTGCAAGTAGGATTCATAAAGATCCTTTCTGGAAAATGGAGAAATAATAGGAATGGCAAGCCAGCTGGCCATGATTCATTACAGACTCTTGGAATACTGGGCTGGGAGACTTTGCTAAAACTTGCAATTATTTTCCTTGGTAGAAGTGGGAGACTCCAACTCTTCCCATGGCTTTATGCACCATGAGAATCCCTTAAAGCACTATTGCCATTGCATACGGACACAGAATGAACAAAAGAATTTTCTAGCTCAATTTTATTAAAATGCCAAAGTGGTTGGCTGTTATGGGAGATTAACAGAGAACTGCTAATCCTATTGCTTTGAGCTCTAAGACTTGGTAGCTAACCTCTTGTGCCTTCTGACCTTACATGGCTATTGGCTCAGCTTCAGTTCTTCCTATCAATGGCAATCCTGTATGATTAATGTAAATGTGGAAATTTACTTGCCCTCCTCCCATACCTTGTCAGTATAAGAATGTTTAGGTGTTTTTAAGAATTTGTCCTGTGGGCATTCTGAACTTTGTAAGGACGTTAGGTCAGATTTTAGGGTATGTGATCTTCAGACATCTCCTCAACAAACAGAATTCCTGTTACCTGTTTTGTAAGATAAAGAGTGAATTTACCTTCACACCAATGCAAAAAAAATCACCTAAAGATAGTCATAGAAAGGATTACATATTTGGGGGTGGACTGATAAACCATATTTCTGGGAGAAAAGGGTCTTTCATGTCACAGTTGCAAAATTTTGTGGCATATATACTTCTACTGTATGAGTTGAACAAATGGCTCTCAGAATTCCTGAATATTTAACAATTGGCTTTTGTAAGCCATTATAACTGGCTCCAGCAAAGGCTTTATAACTGCATATTTCCCACACAGGAAGCAAGTTTGACCTTGATATAACCTACTTACTGTTTTGGACCAATTAAAATTAATTACAAAGAGAGCATTTTCCCTCTCCATTTGGGTGGAGACTGCGCAAGAACTGGACCACTCCACTCAGGTTGCCAGGCCACTAAGGCACATTCCAAGGACATCCTCACCCTTACACTGCGCTGAGGCTATGGACTGCAGAAATGTCAAAGCAAAATGCGCAGAGAGCCGATCTAAACAACATCGCCAAGGAAGGAGCCTGAAGAATTGATGATGATACAGGAGGTAAAAGCAAGAGGAAATCAAGAATTGTGAAATACCTTAAGATAAATCATTCCTTTTGGTAATCACTAATTCATTTAACATTAGACAATGTTTGCCCTATGGACCGTATTTTCTTGTAGGGGATGAAGAAATCAATATATCAGTAATTAAAAAAAAAACAATGAGAGATAACGATGCATGCAATAAAGAAAATTAAACAAGCTAATGAGATAGAGGAGAGAGTTGGAATTCAGAGGTCATGCTGAAAACTAACATTTGAACCAAGACCTGAGTGATTCAGAAGGAACCAACAAGTAATATCTGGAGTCAGCCATAGGGTAGAAGGAACTGAAGTACAAGGTACTCTGAGGCGGGCAAAGGCTCTGTATGTTCACGCGGCAGGTCTGTGGCTGGAGCATGCTGAATGAACATGGAGAAGATTGGGAGAGAAGGCTGGAGGTAGGAGTGGGAGTAGTTCTCTTAGAGTCTCATCTGTCATAAAGAGACTTAGAATTTCATTCTAATTTTAATGAGAAGTCTTTGGAAAGTTTACAGCAATGAATAGTATCTGATTGGTATTTTTTGAAAGATCACTCCATTTTTCTTTCAAGGAGTTTGGGTGGTAAAGGCATGATGGGTGGCTGAGAGTGGGCTAGTCTGGAAGAATCCAGAGAGACACCTGTGGTTTCTTATCACTCAGTCTTCACAGAGATTTACAGATACACGGAGCCCCTAGAGGGCAAAATACTTGTCTTTAAAAGGAACTGACAACTTCCGTATTGAAAGAATGCAGAATCCCGGGTTTTTGTCAGCGTGACTGAATGCAATGACTCTCAATGGCCCAGTGTTTTCTGCATAGCACAGTGCAATCCGACCTTTGAAATTAAATGTTTAAATGGAAGGGAGCCTACCTCAACTTTTATATTGATGGTTGCTATTGCAAATGATTGGTTTAGTCAGCAAATGCTAGCAGAAAAATGGAACTTGGAAACTCTCTGACAAATAATGGCTTGTAGTACAAAGAATGGAATTTAGTGAATATCTCTTCTCCAAAGAAATAAATTAAGGAGGGACGATTCATTTTCCATTTAATTGGATAAAAAGCCCTTCGTCTGATGACTTTAATTGTGCATCCCACAGGCAGGCAGACATTTCATGAATTCACCATGGATTTAGAAGGTCATAGACAGCAAAAGCATTTCTTCCATTATGCCTATTTATGGATTCTAGGTTTCAGTAATTAACCCAGAAATGGAATAAACCATTTTTAATTAACCTGAAGATAAAACCTTTAAGAGATTCATTTTTCTATAAAATTTAAAAATTATTCTTTATGAATTAGTTCTCATTTTAATTAAACAAATAATGCTAGATTGAGGTTGAGTCACTGATGTGCCTCAAATTAATTAGTTATTTATCATTATCAAATACACTTGTAAGATATATTTGCAAGTCTTGTTTGGGGTGAATTTTCAACCTTGTTATTATAATCATAATATAATGGTGACAAAATGCAGTAGCTGTCTTATGTCTTTGAACTATTCCTCTTTACAAAGTAATTTCTTATATGTGTCTAAAAATCAGATATATGATGATTCTCTTTGCAAGTAAGTTTGTTGCATTAAGTTGTTTCAGACCTATTATCAAAGACCAGAGGTACACTTGTAAAAAAGTAAATGATTATGAATTAATCCCATTACCTTTCTAACTAACATCCAATAATTAGTATTGACAATATGTACAATATGTAGAATATCTATTGTCATATTGACAATATGTACAATTTTTTATAAGATTATTCTGTGTACATGAAACACACATATATGTTATATTACAGTCAGTTTTCTGAATATGAACTGTCTTGCAACAAATCTTGTGTGTAACTTTTTGTTTACATTATCACTTTCTAGGTTAAATATTAGTGCACATGGTAGTCTAAGATTCATAATACATTAGCATACTAATCATTTATATTTTTGACTGGGAAAATAGCTTTCTGATAAGGTAGAATCAGAAAGAGTTAGGGAAGAAGGAGGAAGAGGCCAGTGATGAACAGGAGGAGGATGCATAAAAGATTATAAACAAGTAACAGAATAACAAGAAGGAAAGGAAGAGGAGGAAGAAGAAGAGGAAGGAAAGGGAGGGAAGAAAGCAGAAGATGAGGAAATAGAGGGGCAGTAGAAACTTGTCTGTGGTTCATTGCCTGAATCTGGGAGGTGACATTCACCCTTCCCCTTCCCCAATATGAAATCAGGATTGGGTGGTACCTTACAGCCATCCTGACAATAGGTATCAAAACTTTGTTTAAAATTTTGTGATTTCCCATAATGTTTAACAAGTCATTTTTCACGTGCCAGCTACAGAAATAATGTTTGAAAGTCAAAATAATGTGTGAGGGATTTTATACTCCTGGGATTATACAGTGTTCATCTATTCAGGAGGAACTGACTCATTCAGGTTATTTTAACAATAGAAAATTTATTATAAGGACACATCAGGACCCCATGAGTCAAGCCTCTGAGAAACATAGTGAAAGACAGAAACACCTTTGCCTCTAAAGAAAAACAGGAGCCGGAATGTAACCAGGCTGCATGATAAATTCCCAGGATTCTTGGAAGTTCTGCTGAATGGATTGTTTGGTCAGCCTCTCAACAGCAGACTTTCATTGTTCTTTGCTCCCATCAGTATCTACTAGCTTGTCCCATTTACTCTCTCTCTTAAACCAAGTCATCCATTTCCCCTGTGTGAGTTTTTCATTGAATCACTATCTTCCCTGTTTGGGGAGAGCTTTGGCATCAAACCACAATGAAGGCCACTGGCAAACCTACATGTGAATTAGTTTTTAGCTATATGGGTATCACTCCTGTCCAGTCAATTGTGGCCAGAAGGCTTGGTCAATATTTAGAGCAAATTCCCTCCTAAGTAGACCATGGGAGTGGCTGCCATTTGGGTGTTTGGCTCTTACAGTCTTGGAATATTTGAAATGTGATTCTAATTAGAGCTCTGACAGCCCCACCTTCCAGAATCTTAATATTTAAGTAATTCACTTGATGGAAATAAAAGGGGAAAGATCAAAGGGGAAAAAAAATCTGTATAAAGTTCTCTTGGCAGTCCGATCATACTGGACAGTGAAATGTCTTTTCAGGGAAATACGTCCCTGAACTTCTGAAAGCAGCACATTCGTTTAGTCATTCAGTCGTTACGTTATTTATTCCACACATACTGATTTTCGACTACAGTTCATGAACTAAACAAATAAGGTCCCAGCCCCATGTCCCCACCATATTTCATGAGACCTTAAATTATTTTAGGAAATAATATACAATTAACTAAATGATAATGGGGCTATGAAGAATTTTGTACTTGAAATCAGATGGGGATGTCTATCTTCTGAGATTAAATGGGAGATTCCACATGAAATAGTTTGCTCAATGAAGGTATCTCTGATGAGATGCTACTTAAGCTAAGACCTGAAAAGTGAGAGAGAATCAACCAAAAATTGGGACCTTCGACTTCAGTGTCCCCTTGTGTATTGCCTCGCAGTAGTGAGGATTAATAGCACAAAACAGGGTTGGGTTTTTTTTGACATCAACTTATGACTTAGCTCATTCAGTTTTTAGGGCAAAAGTGGATCCAGTGGATAAGGTATATGGAGAATTTTCTTCGTTTCTTAGTCCTTTATACCACAGTGGTACTCCCATAATAAACCATTTATTGGCTTGTTTGAAATGTTACTGTAATTTGGGAATGAGAAAAGAAATTACCACCTGGAAGAGAGTATTTCTCAATAACGATAGGACAGCACATACCATGAAATTATAGTAACAGCAGCTGAACACCGATCCATCTGGAAAGTTTAAACAATGCATCTGGCAATTTGCAGGTAATAACTTGCCAAATTTGACAGAAAAGGTCATAAATATTTCTTATTACTACCGAACAAGACACCTGTGAGCTCAGGAGAACACTTATAAATCTAGGGGCCATATTGGCTGGCTGTCCTGAAGTAAACATAAAGTCAGCTAATGTTTCAAATTGGAAAATGCCACAAACATACAAAGAAGTTGTTAAATTTGCAAATAAAAGTAAACTGCCTAAGGGTAGGATGCCACTGGAATTCAAATGTACGTGGGTCTTTGGCACAATGACCATAGATGCCTGTTTTCCCGGAAACTCCTGATTTATGCCAGTTACCCTGTTGATGCTTTAAAGGTGCCTCCTTTCCCTCTTGAATGTGTCCTTGTCCCAAGTTGAAGGATAAAGTGTATCATCTCCTTAGTTTTAACACACCTGTGTTCCAGAGGATAAAAAGAAGTAAGTGAGGAAGAACTGAGCAAGAATTTAGACCCCCAACTGTTGCAAAAACAGGCAATAAAAAAGCTGTTAGCTGTCCTGAGGACTTACTGCCTAGTGTCACCTACCATGTCAAGGGTCCATGGTGAAGAGATAAGGAAGGCTTTCAGGAAAAGCAGGCTGAAATTCAGATAGAGGATGGGTGGGTGGACAGATGACTGATTGATTGATAGATAGCTGATAGATAGATAGGTAGATGGATAGGTAAATGAGAAAGATACACACACACTATATTTATGATTGGCTAAACTCAGTACTCAGTTAATTGCAACTCCTCTAATGTTCTTTCTGAGAAGTAATGCTGAGCCCTAGCATTTTCTAACTCCCCAGTGATGCAACTCTTTTTTTGAAACTCAGTAGATAGGTTTTATGCATATTCTAAAAACTCAGGCACAGAAAGAGATCATATATAGAAAATCTTGACTCAGTCCCACATTTATAAAGATCAGAAATAACTATATCAAGCAGGGAAATACAAACTTCTGAAGAAAATGAGTTAACTTAGTATGACGAACGCTAGTAGATATGATCCTTATCACATCACCAATAATTTGAAACACAACATCCTCAAGAGAGAAGTCTTTTGAACTAATTCAGTTTCACTATTATCTCTTTGAAACAAATGATGAAATTTTATTGCAGTGAACAATCGTTTCTCCCCATTAGAACCTAGTTTCTCCTCTCTTTTAATGGGACATCTTTCCTAAGTATTGATCAAAGTCTTTTACCCCAAATAACTTACTCAGCAAGAGTAGCTAGCATTTTCTACATAATGAAAATCAAGTAATTTAAATCTCAGACTAAATTGAATTAGACCAAAAAGGAAAAACACGTTAGAAAATTCAAATAATTGTTTTCCTGAAGCAGCCAGTACAAATGTCCGTGAAATCAGATCAGAAGTTAGGATCTGACGGAGGTTGGTGAAGTTTTGATCTTTAAGAAGCTAAACTAGAATGTTTAAATGTTTAAACTAGAATGTTTTTTAAAATAATACATCAAAGGCATATTATTGTTATGTATTTATCTTGGCTAAAATCTACCAGGTGGTAAGAAGAGGGACATGAATACTAATGCATTAATTATCCTCTTTCCCCAGTTAAAAATACATGTTAATTAAGAGGGCCTATTTCATTATCACCTCAAGACAGTCATATAATATCTGAATTTCACTGTTCTTTTTTAAAATTTTGCCTTCATTGATATAAAATTGAGCAATATATTAAAGTATCAATAATTAAAATTAAGGTAGAGGGTATTCACAAGGTTTTAAATGGTTATCCTCCCAAAGGGAAACATGAATAACAACTTGATTAGTGGAACTGAAAACATTATTTTAATTTTTGCCACTATTTCATCTACATATATTATTGAGACCATCTTTATCTCTATATGTGTACCTATGTTGCTTGTATTAGTGGTATAATTAGACAAATTTTCATCCATTCAACCTTACCCCATAGTGCTGCTTCAAGGGCACCTAGCAGGAAAGTTAGTTAATGGCTTTAAGCAGTAGTGAGATAAACAAATATTCACAAGCTTCCGAGTTTGTAGCGCTAAGTCTTGTCTTGATTGGTGGCAAGATCAAAGCAGCACCTATTTAGTGTAGCTCAAGAAATCCATCCTTAGGCACCAAGATCGCTGAACCCCTGTGTCTCGAGAAAATGCGAGGTCTGGATATCATACTAGCCTGGTGGACAGGTTTCCCAGGTGACCACTGGTTGGTCTGGCTCGCACATGTGTCTCATTGCATCAAGTACCCATCCTCTCATCAAGCAAAACCTCCTGGTGTATACGGAGGATTCTCACTGTTGACACTCTGTGCATTTCTTTTCCTTTTCCTCCTTTTCTTTGTCTTATATTCAGGGAAAGTGTAGCTTCCAACTTCCAGGAAGGTTAGAGAAAGAGATCAATGGCACCAATGTGACTAAGATTTTTTGTTTGTTCAGTTAGGAGGATCTTTAATACGTCTCCTTACTCTCTGGAGAATATTTTATAATTGAATAATGTGGAGTCCTAAATGTCTGCAAACACTCACTTTTGGAAACTATTAGGTCCCTGCCTTATGCAACATTATTTGTTTCTTTTTTGATTTCCTAGTCTCTCTTTTTTTTGCCAAATAATAAGTCCTAAAAGACAGCAGCCCTTCCTAATACAAAGGTTTCCAGATATTAGATCAAGAAGGTTACCCCTCAGGCTCCTGCTAGTGTAATTAATTTGAACTTCACTTATCTCCCTCTCCAGGAGAAAAGAATGGCCTTGCTTCCAAAGTCCCAGATTGATCAAGCTATTTGTTAATTAAAATAGTCTACTTTGATTCTACAGACTATTGGGTATTTTATCTCAAAGTGTCAACAATTTAGAAATTTGAGCTCTTGGTAACAAATATAATTCAGAGTTAGTAAAAATTAACCTTTGGCATCACGTCTTTTCCGAATCTCATCCCCCTCCAATGTCTGGTGCTGCCAGGTCTCATCTCACCTCTCAGCCACTCGTCTAGCCAGAATCCTCCTGTAGATCCCAGGTAAGACTATACTTCCCAGCTGTTCCCACATACCCGCATGGAGAAATCATATATGGTGTGAGAGCCCATCAGTCAGATGTCCTCAGATTAAATCTCTATTCTGCTAGTTCTAGGACACTGAGCAAATAATTGTGGCTCTTTTAGCATTAGCTCCTTATAAAGAGAGGAGAAGATTAGCAATTATCTCTTAAGCTTGTTGTGAAAGTTAAATGAGAAAAAAGTTTGTCACTTTTGTGTGTGGCACACAGTAGGTACTCAATATATACTTAACTTTTCTACTTTTCCTACTCTGCAATCTAACACATCTGTCTTAAATAATGGAAGTGCATTTATCTCAGTGTACTAATGGGTTAACTGGATCTTTAATACTTTAATTTTCTTTCCTGTGAAACACTGGAGTTAAAACTGTAAAACACCACAAAAGCTAAAATTCATCCATAATTTTACACATTTCTAAGAAGAATCTAGCTTTACTTTATCCTTTCCCATATAATGTTTGAATGTATATAATTATGGATTCAAAAAGTATGTAAATCATTATTTTCAAAGTTTTAACTTACTACTTTTCAAGAGTTCCTTATGGTCTCAGCGTTGTTGCATTTATGGTTGCATAATACCCTAATTAACTGCTATTGTAAACTTAAGAATATTTCCAGAATTTACCATGATAAATAATGTTGTTATAAGTGGCTTATTTCATATCTTTTTTTCTTTCAAGAATTCTATCTTTAAGTGGCGATATGTGAAAGAAGAGTGTTTTTTTTTTCAGGTAACACCTCTGTCTTTACTCAAAGGAATGGATTAAAATTGGAGTTTAATTAAAAATGTCTTCCCAGTGACAAACCTTAGGGAAATACCTTTTAGCAGCCAATGTCGTTGACTTCTTGAATCTTTTATTTAAGTATAGGACTGATGGTCCTGTTCATGAACTTCCAAGTAAATCATAGTAGAAACCTGAGGTGACTCTGCGAATATGGATCTCTGTGCCCAATGGGCTGTATTTGCCAAAACGGTGCCTTTAATTTAATTAATATTTTTTACACATATACTCAGCATTGCTTGTTTAGGAAACTAGACTAAACTATGGGTCATTTCACAAATAATTTTTCCTATACAGGAAGTTTGTACTCATAAGCATATTTACTCATTTATCATCATCATTTTGTCTATTTTGCAGACCTGTTTTGATTACTATTATTATCTTCCCTTTTATCTAAAAAGTATGGCCTCTCTCTAATGCCAGGTTATTTTTATTTTCAGAGTTGCACCTCATTCAGAATACTGAGGTTTCTTTTCTGAAAAGATAAATTGCCCATCTACTGCATATTTCATTTCCTTGGTAGGAGTTTTTGTGTTCAGCCCTGTTAGGATATGTTTGACTTATCTCTCTTGATTTATGTCGCTTTCCTTTTCCATCTCTGCACAGCCCTCTAGCCTTTCCCATTCATTTGAGGACACAAAGGCATGATGCAGGTGAATTGGCCTCCCTCAAGACAAAGAGTTTGACACAGATTGCAGAAACTTTCCTATAAAGTTGTATATCAGACGAAGAGTTGTTAAAAGAAATAGATGCCTAAAGCATCTCCTTTCACAGTACCCAGAGAGGGAGTTTTTGTCAGAAACCATCATACTGAATAGGTGAAAATGCATTGCCCAACATACCCACGAACAGCACATTATAGACATTACTCCCATGAATAATTGAAATTGTTTCCCACAGAGTTCATATTATTAGCATTCATTTGAGCACCATGATAATAAATTCAGAGAAAAAACTCACTCTGAATATTTAGTAATATTTTGCATTTTTATGGTATGTTACATTTTGAAACTGAGGTTTTAATGAATTATAATGAAGTTCCACAGGATATACCATGGAGGCAAGTCAAGCTTATGCCCATTTTGCGGTTTAAAAAACAAAGCATCCGAGAGAGTAAGAGATTTGCTTAGTAAAGCTGCATGACTGTGACATTAGAAGGAAATAACATAAAATTGCTGGTCCTTTTACTGAGGTCTACACTTTGAAGAAATTTTAATCACCCTGTTAGGAAAACGGGAATTAAGACTTTTAAAAGAGTAATATACATAGTGTTTCGTATTGAAATTCAAGTGTCTAAATATCCAATGGAACTGATAATACTTCTCATTTAGGGTGGTAGGTGAAGTAAAGAACACTGGCTTCCTGATTCTTTAAAACTCTTCAGCAATGTTAATGACTGTAAGTAGGTATGAGGCACACTCTCTCTAGGTAATGGCAGGTTTTAGGTGAATTGCTTTTGAGATTCAGGTCATGAGTATTCTTACGAGTCAAGAAGCAATTGTACGAACTGACGTGTGGGCTTGCTGAAATACAAGATATTAAGTGCCTCCCTAAGGGCTCTTTGTCTACAACCTCATTTTAAAACATTTTGTAACTGGCCACGAGAAATTCAGTGCCAAATATTACCAGCCATACCAATTGCCAGGCATTCAGGGCAATTAAAACAACTCTTAATTTCTGAAAACTCACCAAGTCAGTAAGGCCATTTCCTAAATATTTCTAGTTTATCACCTCCAAGCAAGGGAAAGGATTCTGATGTAACTAAACATTGGGTGTATGTGTGTGTGTGTGTGTGTGTGTGTGTGTATTTATTTAGTTTACTTATATTTTTTTGCCAAAAAAAGCTTTAGAGAAAAATAGCCCATTGTAAATTCTTATAATACCATAAACAAAGCTATATTTGCATAAATGAAAGTATGCAGACACATAAAATGTATGTATGCATTTTTTTAAAAAGAGCATATGTTTTTCATGTAAATTATTCCATTATTAGGCTAGTGGAGCATGACAAAATTGGGACTCATTCAATGCTAACGCAGAAACAAGTGTAGTGTCTAAAACTACCTGACCATAAGTAGAGGTATAAGATACATTTTTCAAGTAAAATCTGCATCAATACAAATTGATGGAATAAAAATAAGGAGCCTAAAGCTCCCGGTTAACTTTGGCATATTTCAGGGCTAGTCCCAGAAGTTCTACAGTCACTTTTGACAAATGTCAGAGTCAAAGCAGTTAGGTGTTTTCAACAATGGACTAAGAAGAATAATAGGATTTGGAAACTGAATATATTAGTATTGAAAGAACCTAGGAGATCATGTGCCTAATTCCCTCATTTATGAAGGTTCCTATTGGGGTCCAGAATGATTCTGTCCAGTGTCCCAGAACTGATTAGTGGCATCGATTAAATCAGAGTCCCGATCACTTGATTTTAGTTCTATTTTTCTTTTACACTTTGGTCATCTTGCCTCTTAATGGGAAATGGCAACAAATTGAGAGTTGCCTTTTTAAAAATAATTCATTTCTATATTTTGAAACTGCATGTCATAATGGTAAAATGCCAATTATTTAACTATATGCTTCATAACAGTGGAAGCTTATTATATCAACTACTCTCTGTCTCCTACCCCAAATTTTAGTGGTTTTCTATTGACTACAGAATAAAATTCCGTCCCTTTGGTTTGATGTGTAAAGACATGTAAAGACATACAACCTTATTTATCTGAAAATAAATATTTACCTTTATTTTATTCACCCTAGATTCTCATGATCAATTTGCTTTCGGGCCAAACTGAATTATTTATTTGGAGGCTCTTTCTTATTCTTTGTGACCTCCTTGTTTTGGCTCATACTGTTCTCACTGCATTGAATTCTATTTATTCTCTCTCCAACCTACCTGAATCTTCTCAGCAGCAAAGCTAATCTTAAATTCCATATCTTCCCTGAAATTTTTCTGCACCCCAGAGCTGAAAGAAATCTCTCTCTTCTCTGAACCTTTCTGAGGTCTCTGCCTAGAGCATATCCATATTTATCACATCCAATCTGCCACACTGTAAATTCTTTGCAGGTTAGATTTCCAGCTGATTGATCTTTGTCTCTTGATAGCATTCCCAAAATATAACACTTTTTCTTCATTCACTCATTTGTTCATTCATTCATGCACTCAACCAATATTTCTTTAGGTCCCTCTAAGTGCTAAATATTGTCTTGAGGTACTCAATAACTACTGTTTAGAATAAATAAGAATGATGTAAAAAGGTCAGTTTAAAAGGACCTAGAGGCTATATAAGAAGGCTACCTGACAACAGAGATAAAATAGACTTTGGTTCATTAGACTTTCATGCAGGTTAATTCTATTGGTGGATAAATCCCATTTACAGTAATAATGGCAACCTCTAGCAGATGCAGCAGCTGTAGCTAGGAAGAGAGAGAGAGAGAGAGAGAGTGTGTGTGTGTGTGTGTGTGTGTGAAATCCAGATTTTCTTGTCTATTATTGATACACAACTAGTTAAACTAGATTCTCTAGTGAAGAATTAAGTGTGAAAGTTAACATTATCTGAGTTCTGAAGGGCTGATTTCTAACCCCACCCCCCATATAGTTTCTTAGCTCTTCCATATATAAAGCAGCTTCCATTGAATTAAAAAGAATTCATATATGGCAGAAATAAAAATATTAGTAATAGTTCTTTAACTCCTATCAGACACATACAAGAATACTTAGAGAAAGACTTAAGGAAATCTTGCAAGACCAAAACAAAAAATGACTTGCAAGAATGTAAATAAAAAACACATATTAAGATTTTGAAGGCAGATGGAAATATGTTTATATATATATTTATTTATTTCAGACTCCAATAATTAATTTCAAATACTGTGAAATAGAACTAATGGATGTCCTCATGCTAAATGCCCATATCATATGCCAATGTTGCCTTATTTAAAATATAAAAAAAAAGATACTTGTTGAAATTTTCCAAGAAATATCACTGCCAATGTTAAGTTTTTGCTTTTCAAAGATGGAAGCATACCTAGAATATAATATTTGATGCCTTCCAAAATCCTCTTTAAAGGTTGATAAGAATTCTTCATAGTGCATACACATCTCATTAGCACAGCCCAAAATAGGGATTGTCAGGAAAAAAAGATAATCTCTCACTAGTCAATCTATCTTTTCTGGATGGGAAAAGAGCCTGGAGAACTGTACATCAGTGATGTAAATTGAAAAGGAATTAAAAATATTATCTTAGTTACACACTTGCTGTCAGCTTAGATGTAAACAAAAACTACACTGTTAAATGAACTGTGTTTGTCCTTTTTTTTTTATTAAGGTATTATTGATATACACTCTTATGAAGGTTTCATATAAAAAAACAATGTGGTTACTACATTTACCCATATTATCAAGTCCCCACCCATACCCCAATGCAGTCACTGTCCATCAGTGTAGTAAGATGCCACAGATTCACTGTTTGCCTTCTCTGTGCTACACTGTTTTCCCATTAATCCCCCACACCATGTGTACTAAACATAATACCCCTCAATCCCCTTTGCCCACCCTTCCCACCGGCCTTCTCACACCCCTCCCCTTTGGTAACTCCTAGACTCCTTCTTGGAGTCTCTAAGTCTGCTGCTATTTTGTTCCTTCAGGTTGCTTCATTGTTATACTCCACAAACTAGGGAAATCATTTGGCACTTGTCTTTCTCTGCCTGGCTTATATCACTGGGCATAATATACTCCAGCCCCATCCATGTTGTTGCAAATGACAGGATTTGTTTCCTTCTTATGGCTGAATAGTATTCCATTGTGTATATGTACCACCTCTTCTTTATCCATTCTTCTACTGATGGACACTTAGGTAGCTTCCATATCTTGGCTATTGTGAAAAGTGCTGCAATAAACATAGGGGTGCATATGTCTTTTGGAACCTGAGAAGTTGTATTCTTTGGGTAAATTCCAAGGAGTGGGATTCCCAGGTCAAATGGTATATTTCTACTTTTAGTTTTTTGAGGAACCTCCATATTGCTTTCCACAATGGTTGAACTAGCTTACATTCCCACCAGCAGTGTAGGAGGGTTCCCCTTTCTCCGCATCCTTGTGAGCATTTGTTGTTCATAGTCTTTTGGATGCTGGCCATCCTTACTCATGTGAGGTGATATCTCATTGTGGTTTTAATTTGCATTTCCCTGATGATTAGTGATGTGGAGCATCTTTTCATGTGTCTGTTGGCCATCTGAATTTCTTCTTTGGAGAACTGTCTCTTCATATCCTCTGCCTATTTTATAATTGAGTTATTTGTTTTTTGGGTATTGAGGCATGTAAGTTCTTTCTATATTTTGGATGTTAACCCCTTGTCGGATATGTCATTTACAAATATATTCTCCCATACTGCAGGATGACTTTTTGTTCTGTTGATGGTGTCCTTTGCCGTACAGAAGCTTTTTAGTTTTATGTAGTCCCATTTGTTCATTTTTGCTTTTGTTTCCCTTGCCTGAGGAGATGTGTTCAGGAAAAAGTTGCTCATGTTTATATTCAAGATATTTTTGCCAATGTTTTCTTCTAAGAGTTCAATGGTTTCATGACTTACATTCAGGTCCTTGATCCATTTCGAGATTACTTTTTTGTATGGGGTTAAACAATAATCCAGTTTCATTCTCTTGCAAGTAGCTGTCCAGTTTTGCCAACAACAACTGTTGAAGAAGCTGTCATTTCCCCATTGTATGTCCATGGATCCTTTATCATGTATTAATTGACCATATATGGTTGGGTTTATATCAGAGCTCTCTAGTCTGTTCCAGTTGGTCTACAGGTCTGTTCTTGTGCCAGTATCAAATTATCTTGACTAGTGTGGCTTTGGAGTGGAGCATGAAGTTGGGGAGCATAATCCCCCCAGCTTTATTCTTCTTTCTAAGGATTGCTTTGGCTATTCGGGGTCTTTTGTGGTTCCATATGAATTTTAGTACGATACTCTCTAGTTTGTTAAAAAATGCTGTTGGTATTTTGATAGGAATTGCATTGAATCTGTAGATTGCTTTAGGCAGGATGGCCATTTTGGCAATATTAATTCTTCCTATCCATGAGCATAGGATATGTTTCCGTTTATTGGTATCTTCCTTAATTTCTCTCATGAGTATTTTGTAGTTTTCAGAGTATAGTTCTTTCACTTCCTTGGTTAGATTTATTCCTAGGTATTTTATTCTTTTTGATACAACTGTGAATGGAATTGTTTTTCTGATTTCTCTCTGCTAGTTCATTGTTAGTATATAGGAATGCCACCGATTTCTGCATACTAATTTTGTATCCCACAACTTTGCTGAATTCAGATATTAGATCTAGTGGTTTTGGAGTGGATTCTTTAGGGTTTTTATGTACAATATCATGTCATCTGCAAATAGGGACAGTTAACCTTCTTCCTTGCCTATCTGGATGCCTTTTATTTCTTTGTGTTGTCTGATTGTGGTGGCTATGACCTACAATACTATGTTGAATAGAAGGGGAAAGGGGGCATCCTTTTCTTGTTCCCGATCTTAAAGCGGAAGTTTTCAGCTTCTCGCTGTTAAGTATAATGTTGGCTGTGGGTTTGTCATATATGGCCTTTATTATGTTGAGGTACTTGCCCTCTATACCCATTTTGTTGAGACTTTTATCATGAATGGCTGTTGAATTGTGTCAAATGCTTTTTCAGCATCTATGGAGAAATCATGTGGGTTTTGTCCTTCTTTTGTTGATGTGGTGGATGATGTTGATGGATTTTCGAATGTTGTACCATCCTTGCATCCCTGGAGTAAATCCTACTTGATCATGATGGATGATCTGCTTGATGTATTTTTGAATTCGGTTTGCTAATATTTTGTTGAGTATTTTTGCACCTATGTTCTTCAGGGATATTGGCCTGTAATTTTCTTTTTTATGGTGTCTTTGCCTGGTTTTGGTATTAGAGTCATGCTGGCCTCATAGAATGAGTTTGGAAGTATTCCCTCTTCTACTCCTTGGAAAACTTTAAGGAGGATGGGTATTAGGTCTTCAGTAAATGTTTGATAAAATTCAGCAGTGAAGCCATCTGGTATGGCACTTTGTTCTTAGGTAGGTTTTTGATTACCAGTTCAATTTCGTTGCTGGTAATTGGTCTGTTCAGATTTTCTGTTTCTTTCTAGGTCAGCCTTGGAAGGTTGTATTTTTCTAGAAAGTTGTCCATTTCTTCTAGGTTATCCAGTTTGTTATAATATAATTTTTCATAGTATTCTCTAATAATTCTTTGTATGTCTGTGGTGTCCGTAGTGATTTTTCCTTTCTCATTTCTGATCCTGTTTATGTGTTTAGACTCTCCTTTTTTTTTAAATAAGTCTGGCTATGGTTTATCTCTTTTGTTTATTTTCTCGAAGAACTAGCTCCTTCTTTCATTGACTTCTTTCTATTGTTTTATTCTTCTCAATTTTATTTATTTCTGCTCTAATATTTATAATGTCCCTCCTTCTACTGACTTTCAGCCTTATTTGTTCTTCTTTTTCTAGTTTCGTTGTGAGTTTAGGCTGCTCATAAGGGATTGTTCTTCTTTCCTGAGGTATGCCTGTATTACAATATACTTTCCTCTTAGGACGGCCTTTGCAGTGTCCCACAGATTTTGCAGTGTTGAATTATTGTTGTGTTTTGTCTCCATATATTGTTTGTTCTCTGTTTTTATTTGGTCATTGATCCATTGCTTATTTAGGAGCATGTTGTGAAGCCTCCATGTGTTTGTGACATTTTTCATTTTCTTTGCATACTTTATTTCTAGTTTCATACCTTTGTCATCTGAGAAACTGGTTGGTACAACTTCAATCTTTTTGAATTGACCAAGGTTCTTTTTGTGGCCTAGTATATGATCTATTCTTGAAAGTATTCCATGTGCACTTGAGAAGAATGTGTATTCTGCTGCTTTTGGGTGTAGAGTTCTGTCGATGTCTGTTAGGGCCATCTGTTCTATTGTGTTGTTCAGTGCCTCTCTCTCCTTACTTATTTTCTGTCTGGTGATCTGTCCTTCAGAGTGAGTGGAGTGTTAAAGTCTCCTGGGATGAATGCATTGCATTCTATTTCTACTCTTAATTCTGTTAGTATTTGTTTCACATATGTAGATGCTCCTGTGTTGGGATCATAGATATTCATAATGGTTATATCTTCTTGTTGGATTAACCCTTTTATCATTATGTAATGCCCTTCTTTGTCTCTTGTGATTTTCTTTCTTTTGAAGTCTTCTTTGTCTGATACAAGTACTGCAACTCCTGCTTTTTTCTCCCTATTAGTTGCATGAAATATCTTTTCCATCCTTTCACTTTTAGTCTGTATATGTCTGGGTTTAAAGTGAGTCTCTTGTAGGCAGCATATAGTTTGGTCTTGTTTTTTTATCCATTCAGTGACTCTATGTCTTTTGATTGGTGCATTCAGTCCATTTACATTTAGGGTAATTATTGATAGGTATGTACTTATTGGCATTGTAGGCTTTAGATTCGTGGTTACCAAAGGTTCAAGGTTAACTTCCTTACTGTCTAAGAGTATAACTTAACTCACTTCGTATGCTATTACAAACAGAATCTAAAGTTCTTTTTTTTTCTTCCTTTTCCATTCTTTATATATTGGGTGTCATATTCCGTACTCTTTGTCTATCCCTTGATTGACTTTGGGGATAGTTAATTCAATTTTGCATTTGCTTAGTAATTACCTTTTCTACTTTCTTTACTGTGGTTTTATTATCTCTGGTGATGGCTATTAAACCTTAGGAAAACTTCCATCTATAGTAGTCCCTCCAAAATACACTGTAGAGATTGTTTGTGGGAGGTAAATTTGCTCAGCTTTTGCTAATCTGGAAATTGTTTAATCCTTCCTTCAAATTTAAATGATAATATTGTCGGATAAAGTATTCTTGGTTCAAAGCCCTTCTGCTTCATGGCATTAAATACATCATGCCACTCCCTTCTGGCCTGTAAGGTTTCTGTTGAGAAGTTTGATGATAGCCTGATGGGCTTTCCTTTTTATGTGATGTTATTGCTCTCTCTGGCTGCTTTTAATAGTCTGTCCTTATCCTTGATCTTTGCCATTTTAATTACTATATGTCTTGGTGTTGTCTTCCTTGGGTCCATTGTGTTGGGAGATCTGTGCACCTCCATGGCAGAGAGACTATCTCCTTCCCCAGACTGTGGAAGTTTTCAGCAATTACCTCCTCAAAGGCACTTTCTATCACTTTTTCTCTCCTTCTTCTGAGACCCGTATAATCCGAATATTGTTTCGTTTGGATTGGTCACACAGTTCTCTCAATATTCTTTCATTCTTAAAGATCCTTTTGTCTCTCTGTGCCTCAGCTTCTTTGTGTTACTCTTCTCTAGTTTCTATTTCATTTATCATGTCTTCCACCATGTCCAGTCTTCTGTTATTATTCTCCATTGTGCTCTTAATGATTGGATCTCTGACCGGAATTCATTCCTGAGTTCTTGAATATCTTTCTGTACCCTCCATGAGCATGTGAATGATTTTTATTTTGAACTCCCTTTCAGGAAGAGTCATGAGGTTGATGTCATTTAAATCTTTCTCTGGAGTTGTATTAATAATAAAAGAGCAGACCTCATGGAAAAAGGATAACGTACTAAAGCTGTGCTCCTGCAGGATCCAAGTCCTTCCCCCACCCCAGCTCACCGACCAGAGGAAGAGGAAATGAGCCACTAGTGGAGATCTTGGACTGCTGAATACCTAACTCTGGAGATCTGCTCTGGAAGCACAAACCTACATTTCATGGTGCTTGCATGATACTCTCCTGATTATGGGGCTGGAAATCTAAGACAGGCACAATTCCTGGAGAGGCTAAGATTCCAGATGCTTGTGGAAAGCAGGGATCCATATCCAGTTGCTCTGGGACAAAAGAAAGGCTGAGAGACTTCCTAACAAAGAAGCCCTTAGCAATAGGGCTTCCAAAGGGGCAAGGATTGCACAGAGCTTACTGCTCAGGAGAAAGTTCAGGTAGATAAAATTGTCTGGGTGCACTCTGCCCAGCAGATTGGGAGCTTTCACAATCTTCAGGTGATCCAGCTCCCAGGCTGGCTACACAGCTCCAAGGACCCCCTCCATGATATGCAGCATACTGTTCCTTTCTTCTGGCCAGCCCCACCTGGCTCACAAACCAGCAAACCCTACCCTGGCATTAGGCCAGCCAGAGAGAAGATCTGTCTACAGCAACTAAAAACGCAAAGCACAGAGGCTTATACCTGTGTGCTCGTCCCACTTGTTCAGGCAGTGAAGACAGGCATAGCAGCCGGGAAGCAGGAAACAGCTCTTTCTTCCTGCCAGGCACTAATAACACTCTCCTGCAATCCCCAAATTGCTTCAGGGGCTGACCAGCTCCAGAAAGTAGAGCTTCTGGGCACTAGAGGGCGCCAAACACAAATATGAAACACCAAAGGAACCTGGTCCAGAGTAAAATTATTAATACAACTCCTGAGAAAGATTTAAGTGATATTGACCGCATGACTCTCCCTGAAAAGGAGTTCAAAGTAAAAATCAGTAACATGCTCATGGAGGTACGGAAAGATATTCAAGAACTCAGGAATGAATTACAGTCGGAGATCCAATCATTGAAGAGCACAATGGACGGTATTAAAGGAAGATTGGATACGGTGGAGGTGACAATAAATGAAATAGAAACTAGGGAAGAGGAATACAAAGAAGCTAAGGCACCAAGAGAAAAAAGGGTCTCTAAGAATGAAAGAAAATTGAGAGAACTGTCTGACCAATCCAAACGGAGCAATATTCGCATTATAGGGGTCTCAGAAGAACAAGAGAGAGAAAAAAGGGATAGAAAGTGCCTTTGAGGAGGTAATTGCTGAAAATTTCCCCAATCTGGGGAAGGAGATAGTTTCTCTTCCATGGAGGTGCACATATCTCCCAACACAAGGAACCCAAAGAAGACAACATCAAGACATATAGTAATTAAAATGGCAAAGATCAAGGATAAGGACAGACTATTAAAAGTAGCCAGAGAGAGAAATAAGATCACATAAAAAGGAAAGCCCATCAGGCTATCATCAGACTTCTCAGCAGAAACCTTACAGTCCAAAAGGGAATGTCATGATGTATTTAATGCCATGAAGCAGAAGGGCCTTGAACCAAGATTACTTTATCCAGCAAGATTATCGTTTAAATTTGAAGGAGGGATTAAACAATTCCCAGATAAACAAAAGCTCAGAGAATTTACCTCCCACAAACCATCTCTGCAGTGTATTTGGAGGGACTGCTATAGATGGAAGTTTTCCTAAGGTTTAATAGCCATCACCAGAGATAATAAAACCACAGTAAAGAAAGTAGAAAAGCTAATTACTAAACAAATGCAAAATTAAACTAACTATCGCCAAAGTCAATCAAGGGATAAACAAACACTACCGAATATGATACCTAGTATATAAAGAACGGAGAAGGAAGAAAAACGAAGAGGAAAAAAAAAAAGAACCTTTAGATTGTGTTTTTAATAACATATTAAGTGAGTTAAGTTAGACTCTTAGATAGTAAGGACATTAACCCTGAACCTTTGGTAACCACGAATCTGAGGCCTGCAATGCCAAGAAGTACATACCTATCGATTATCAACCTACAAGTAAATGGATTGAATGCACCAATCAAAAGACATAGAGTCACCGAATGGATAAAAAAACAAGACCCATCTGTATGCTGCCTTCAAGAGACTCACTTTAAACCCAAAGACATACACAGACTAAAAGTGAAGGGATGGAAAGTGATATTTCATGCAACTGATAGGGAGAAAAAGGCAGGAGTTGAAGTACTTATATCAGACAAAATAGACTTCAAAACAAAGAAAGTCACAAGAGACAAAGAAGGACATTACATAATGATAAAAGGGTCAATCCAACAAGAAGATATAACCATTATAAATATCTATGCTCCCAACACAGGAGCACCTACATATGTGAAACAAATACGAACAGAATTAAAAGTAGAAATAGAATGCAATGCATTCATTCCAGGAGACTTCAACACTCCACTCACTCTGAAGGACAGATCACCAGATAGAAAATAAGTAAGGAGAGAGAGGCACTGAACAACACAATAGAGCAGATGGACCTAAAAGACATCGACAGAACTCTACACCCAAAAGCAGCAGAATACACATTCTTTTCAACATATGGAACATTTTAAAAAATAGATCATATACTGGGACACAAAAAGAGCCTCAGTAAATTCAAAAAGATTATAATTGTACAAACCAGTTTCTCAGACCACAAAGGTATGAAACTAGAAATGAATTATGCAAAGAAAATGAAAAAATCCAACAAACGGAGGCTTAATAACATCTTCTTAAATAATCAATGGATCAATGACCAAATAAAAACAAAGATCAAGCAATATATGGAGACAAATGAGAGCAATAATCCAATGCCACAAAATCTGTGGGATGCAGCGAAGGCCGTGCTATGAGGAAAGTATATTGCAATACAGGCCTACCTCAGGAAAGAAGAACAATCCCTATGAGGAATCTAAACTCACTGTTTACAAAAATAGAAAAGAAGAACAAATGAGACCCACAGTCAGAAGAAGGAGGAACATAAAAAAGATTAGAGCAGAAAGAAATAAAATCGAGAAGAATAAAACAATAGGAAGGATCAACAAACGCAAGAGCTGGTTCTTCAAAAAAATAAACAAAATAGATAAACCCCTAGCCAGACTTATCAAGAAAAAAAAAGTCTACTCATATAAACAGAATCAGAAATGAGAAAGGAAGAATCACTATGGATGCACAGAAATTCAAAGAAATATTAGAGAATACTATCAAAAATGATATGCTAACAAACTGGATAACTAGAAGAAATGGACAACTTTCTAGAAAAATACAACCTTCCAAGGCTGACCCAGAAAGAAACAGAAAATCTGAACAGACCAATTACCAGCAATGAAATTGAACTGGTAATCAAAAACCTACTTAAGAACAAAACGCCTGGACCAGATGGCTTCACCACTGAATTTTATCAAACATTACTGAAGACCTAATACCCATCCTCCTTAAAGTTTTCCAAGGAGTAGAAGAGGGAATACTTCCAAACTCATTCTATGAGGCCAGCATGACTCTAATACCAAAACCAGGCAAAGACCCCACAAGAAAAGAAAACTACAGACCAATATCCCTGATGAACATAGATGCAAAAATACTCAACCAAATATTAGCAAACTGAATTCAAAAATACATCAAAAGGATCATCCATCATGATCAAGTAGGATTTATTCCAGGGGTGCAAGGATGGTACAACATTCGAAAATCCATCAGCATCATCCACCACATCAACAAAAAGAAGGACAAAAACTGCATGATATCTCCATAGATGCTGAAAAAGCATTTGACAAAATTCAACATCCATTCATGATAAAAAATCTCAACAAAATGGGTATAGAGGGCAAGTACCTCAATATAATAAAGGCTATATATGATAGACCCACAGCCAACATTATACTTGAAAGCGAGAAGCTGAAGGCTTTTCCTTTAAGATCAGGAACAAGACAAGGATGCCCACTCTCCCCACTTCTATTCAACATAGTACTGGAGGTCCTAGCCATGGCAATCAATACAGAGAAATGAAAGGCATCCAGATTGGCAAGGAACAAGTTAAACTGTCCCTGTTTGCTGATGAAATGGTACTGTACATAAAAAACCCTAAAGAATCCACTCCAAAACTGCTAGACCTAATATCTGAATTCAGCAAAGTTGCGGGATACAAAATTAATATGCAGAAATCTGTGGCATTCCTGTACACTAACAATGACCTAGCAGAGAGAGAAATCAGGAAAACAATTCCATTCACAGTTGTATCGAAAAAAATAACATACCTAGGAATAAACCTAACCAAGGAAGTGAAAGACCTATACTCTGAAAATTATACGACACTCATGAGAGAAATTAAAGAAGATACCAATAAATGGAAAGACATCCTGTGTCATGGATAGGAAGAATTAATATTGTCAAAATAGCCATCCTGCCTAAAGCAATCTACAGATTCAATGCAATTCCTATCAAAATACCAACAGCATTTTTCAACAAACTAGAGAAAATCATTGTAAAATTCATATGGAACCACAAAGATCCCGAATAGCCAAAGCAATCCTGAGAAGGAAGAATAAAGCTGGGGGGATTATGCTGCCCAACTTCAAGCTCTACTACAAAGACACAGTAAAGATAATTTGATACTGGCACAAGAACAGACCCAAGGATCAATGGAACAGAATAGTGAGCCCTGATATAAACCCAACCATATATGGTCAATTAATATATGATAAAGGAGCCATGGACATACAATGGGGAAATGACAGCTTCTTCAACAGGTGGTGTTGGCAAAACTGGACAGCTACATGCAGGAGAATGAAACTGGATTATTGTTTAACCCCATACAAAAAAGTAAATTCGAAATGGATCAAAGACCTGAATGTAAGTCATGAAACCATAAAGCTCTTAGAAGACAACATAGGCAAAACTCTCCTGAATATAAGCATGAGCAACTTTTTCCTGAACACATCTCCTCAGGCAAGGGAAACAAAAGCAAAAATGAACAAATGGGACTACATAAAACTAAAAAGCTTCTGTACGGCAAAGGACACCATCAACAGAACAAAAAGTCATCCTGCAGTATGGGAGAATATATTTGTAAATGACATATCCGACAAGGGGTTAACATCCAAAATATAGAAAGAACTTACATGCCTCAATACCCAAAAAGCAAATAACTCAATTATAAAATAGGCAGAGGATATGAAGAGACAGTTCTCCAAAGAAGAAATTCAGATGGCCAACAGACACATGAAAAGATGCTCCACATCACTAATCATCAGGGAAATGCAAATTAAAACCACAATGAGATATCACCTCACACGAGTAAGGATGGCCAGCATCCAAAAGACTATGAACAACAAATGCTCACAAGGATGCGGAGAAAGGGGAACCCTCCTACACTGCTGGTGGGAATGTAAGCTAGTTCAGCCATTGTGGAAAGCAATATGGAGGTTCCTCAAAAAACTAAAAGTAGAAATATACCATTTGACCTGGGAATCCCACTCCTTGGAATTTACCCAAAGAATACAACTTCTCAGGTTCCAAAAGACATATGCACCCCTATGTTTATTGCAGCACTTTTCACAATAGCCAAGATATGGAAGCAACCTAAGTTTCCATCAGTAGATGAATGGATAAAGAAGAGGTGGTACATATACACAATGGAATACTATTCAGCCATATGAAGGAAACAAATCCTGCTATTTGCAACAACATGGATGGAGCTGAAGGATATTATGCTCAGTGAAATAAGCCAGGCAGAGAAAGACAGGTGCCAAATGATTACCCTCATTTGTGGAGTATAAAAACGCAGCAACCTGAAGGAACAAAATAGCAGCAGACTCAGAGACTCCAAGACGGAACTAGTGGTTTCCAAAGGGGAGGGGTGTGGTGTGTGTGCGTGGGTGCAGAGGCTGGTAGAAGGGGGTTGTGGGGTATTATGTTTAGTACACATGGTGTGGGGGATCATGGGGAGAACAGTGTAGCACAGGAAGGCAAATAGTAAATCAGTGGCATCTTACTACACTGATGGACAGTGACTGCATTGGGGTATGAGTGGGGACTTGATAATATGGGTAAATGTAGTAACCACATTGTTTTTTCACGTGAAACCTTCATAAGAGTGTATATCAATAATACCTTAATTAAAAAATATAAATAAGGGCATCATGAATTTTCGTATCTTTTAAAAAGTTTTTGTAATGGCAAATTCAACTCAGTCTTTTTTGAGAAGGTAAAACAATGCTTCTTAAAAAAGAATAAGTTTTGGTTATATCATGACTTAGAGATTGCTTTTTCTTCTTCTACTATTTTTGGACATTTGTTTCATGTGGGTGAGACCACAGGATCTCAGCCCTGTTTTCTTTATTTTTTCCCATCTGATCAATTCCCATTTATTGATCAATTTCTTAGCCTGTTTCTGTTTCACCTACTAGATTTTGGTATTTCCTCCTGCATTTCCAAGTCTACTTGTAGTCACTGTGAACTATCTACACACCCTGTAACTAGGTATTTAAATGGTTCCACTTACTCCAAATTAGATATTTTCCACTGATTCTTTACATCCAATGATTTTTCATTTTGAGTCAAGCAGCATGCACCAATTTATTGGCCTCATTAGTAATATTTTCTTATTACATTCTTTCTTGTCTTGACCCATTTCACTATTTTAAAACTTGGGAATGCAAATTATGTTGACTTCTTTGCCGTAAGAGACTGCTCTATTATGTAAAATATACCCCAGGATAAAGTGAGAATATTTAGAAGGAAAAATCTTTACTTATATTTTCTTTACTTATATATTGTATAAATGTATTTTATAATGTCAAGATCCAGTTATAATAAGTAATATTCAACTACTCATTATCAATAAAGCTGAAAGAGTTCCATTGCCATTTCAGGGACAGTGGAGTTATGAAGAGTGAAAAAATATGAGCAGTCCACTGGAAAATTTGAAAGTACAAACAATCGAATAAAGATGATAGTGATGGAGTTGTGTTGAAAGAAGGAAAGGAAATGGAAGTATTTTTGAAATTAGATCATTTAAAATTTCATATAAATATAACCAATATGAAGATAAAAATGCAAATAATGATTTAGCATGTGAACCAAATTATAATATGCATAGTAAAGTACTTAATTCATATATCAGTACATTTTCACAAAGTGAATATAATCATTAAGCCATCAGTCAGGTACAGAAATAGAATACTTGGACAGTCCCAGAAACCTCTTTTGTGTTAGCAGAATATGATATGTATATATTTTAATAGCCTTTGTTTTTTAGAACAGTTTTTGGAACATAGAAAAATTGATAGGAAGGTACAGAGAGTTCCATATACCCTCTGCCTCCACACATGTACAGTCTCCCCCATTATCAACATTCTCACCAGTGTTACAATTGATAAACCTTTATTAACAAGTCATAATCATGCAAGTCCA
The DNA here is from genome assembly GCA_032199065.1 of Smutsia gigantea. Taxonomy (NCBI): domain Eukaryota; kingdom Metazoa; phylum Chordata; class Mammalia; order Pholidota; family Manidae; genus Smutsia; species Smutsia gigantea. The sequence continues at coordinate 77,386 of JAVSCE010022541.1, read as the reverse complement.
CAGGATGCATATGCTTCCTTCTTGATGTTGTAAATTCTGTGGGTTTGGACAGGTGTGTAATGGAATGTGTCCATGATAAGAGCACTCTGCAGAGTAATTTCATAGCCCTAAAAATCCTCAGTGCTCCACGGAGTCAGACTTTCCTTCTCTCTGACCATTGGCAATCACTGAGCCTTTTCACTGATTCCATAGTTTTGTCTTTTCCAGAATGTTCTACAGTTGGCATTGTACAGTGTGTAGCCTTTTCAGATTGCCTTATTTCAATTAGTTTTTTCCATGTCTTTTCATGACTCAAAAGCTCATTTCTTTTTATAGCTGAGAAGTATTCAACTTTCTAGATAAATCACAGTTACCCATTCACCTACATTAGGACATCTTGGTTGTTTCCAAGTTATGACAATTATGAATAAAGCTGTTATAAACATATGTGTGCAAGATTTTGTGTAGACATCAGTTTGTGACTCCAAGGAGCATGGTTGATAGATTGTATGGTAAGAGCATGTGTTGTTTGTAAGAAACTACCAAACTATCTTCTCCAGTGACTGTACCGTTTTGCATTCCTATCAGCAACCAATGAGAGCCTTGTTACTTCACATGCTTGTCTGCATTTGCTGTCAATTTTCAGGGTTTGGTCATTCTAATAGACGTGTAGTACCTGTTTTAACCTGCAATTACTTGAGGACATATGATGTGAAACATCTTTTCTTGTGCTTATTTGCCATCTTTGTGTCATCTTTGGTAAGGTGTCTGTTGAGGTCTTCAGCCCTTTTTGTTAATTGAGTTGTTTATTTTCTTACTGTTGAGTTTTAAGAATTCTTTGAATATTTCGAATAACAGTCCTTCATCAGATATATCCTATGCAAATATTCTCTCACAGTCTGTGAATTGTCATTTCAGTCTCTTACCAGTACCTTTCATAGAGCTGAAATCCTTAATTTTAGTAATGTCTAGCAGATCAATTCTTTCTTAAATGGATTGTGGTTTTGTGTTGAATCCAAAAAGTCATCACTAAAACCAAAGTCATATAGATTTTCTTCAAAGTTATCCCCTACAAGTTTTATAGCTTTGTGTTTTGCATTTAGGTCTGTGATCCATTTTGAGTTAGTTTTTTATGAAGGGTGTAAGGTCTATGTCTAGATTTTTTGCATTTGGCTGTCCAATTGCTCCATCATCATTTATTAAACTATTTCTTTGCTCTATTATATTGCCTTTGCTCCTAGTCAAACAGCAATTGACTGTATTTGTACAGATCTTTTCTGGTCCCTCCGTTCTATTCCACTGATGTATTTGTCTCTTCTTTTGCCAATGCTGTCTTCATTACTGTAGCTTTATAGTAAGCATTGACATTGGGCAGTGTCAGTTCTCCTAACTGTTCTCCTTCAACATGGTGGTGGCTATTCTGGGGTTTTTGGCTCTTCATATAAACTTCAGTATCAGTTTATCAATCTCTACAAAATAGCTTGCTGGAATTTTGATTGGGGTCCCATTGAATCTATAGATCATTTTGGAAAAAACTGATATCTTGACAATATTGTGTCTTCTTATCCATAACCATAGCATATCTTTTCATTTACTTACTTCTTCTTTGATATCTTTCATCACAGTTTAGGAGTTTCTCTTATAGCTTTTGTACATAGTTTTTTTAGACTTACACCTAAGTATTTCATTTTTGGGTGTGTTATTATAAATAGCTTTGTGTTTTTATTTTAAAATTCTACTTCTTTATGCTGGTATATAAGAAAGCAATGGACTTCTTGTGTGTATAACTTTGTATCCTGCAACATTACTTATTGGTTCCAAGAGGGTTTTTTTTTTTTGTCAGTTCTTTCAATTTTTCAACATAGGCAGTGATGTCATCTATGAACCAAGACAGTTTGATTTCTTCCTTCTCACTCATTATACCTTATATTTCCTTTTTTGTATTATTGAAATCACTAGGACTTTCAGTATGATATTGAAAAGGAGTGGTGAGAGGGAATATCCTTGCTTTGTTCTTCATATTATAGGGAAAACTCATTTCTTACCACTATTTATGATGTAGGTTTTTGGAAACATTCTGTATCAAGTTGAATAAATTTCCCTCTAATCCTAATTTTCTGAGAATAATCAAGAATGTGTGTTTGATTTTGTCAAATGCTTTTTGCATCTGTTGATATGATCATGTGATATTTCTTACTCCAGTCTGTTGTTGTACTGAATTATATTAATTGATTTTTGAATATTAAACCAGCCTTGCATTCATGGGATAAATCCCACTTGGTCATAGTATATAATTCTTTTTATAAATTATATTTTGTTGAGCAGTTTTGCATCTATGTTCATGAGAGATATAGGTAGTTTATTTTCCTTGTAACATGTTTTTCTGTTTTGGGTATTAAGATGATAGTTATCTTGTAGGATGAGTTAGAAAGTATGCCTTCTGCTTCTATATTCCTAAAGAGACAATAGCTAATTGGTGTAAATTCTTCCTTATATGTTTGGTAGAATTTAACAGCACACCTGTCTGGGTCTGGTGATTTCTGATTGTAAGGTTATTAATTATTTATTCAATATCTATAATAGACATAGTCCTATTCAGCTTGTATATTTCTTTTCTTGTGAGTTTTGGTAAATTGTATCTTTCACAATTTGGTTCATTTCATCCAGGTATTCAAATTTGTGAGCATAGTACTGCTCATAGTTTTCCTTGATTATGTATTTAATGTCCATGGTATCTGTAGTTAATTTTACTGTTTGAATTTCTGATATTAGTAACTTGTGTCCTCTCTCTTTTAACCTAGTTAGCTTGGGTAAAGGATGATCAGTTTCATTAATCTTGTCAAAGAATCAACTTTTGGTTTCATTGCTTTTCTCCACTGACTTCCTGTTTTCAGTTCATTGATGTCCACCCTAAATGTTATTATTTCTTTTCTTCTACTTACTTTGGATTTTATTTGTTCTTCTTTTTCTGGTTTTCTAAAGTGGAAACTTAGACTACTGACTTTAGATCTTTCTTATATTCTAATATATATACATTCAATGCTATGATTTTCTGTCTAAGCACTACTTCTCTGCATCCCACAAATTTTGACATGCAGTTTGAATTTTCATTAAAATTTTAAATTTAAGTATTTTTAAAATTCAGAGTTAAAATATCTTTAATTTCTCTTGAGATTTCTTTCCTTGTTTATCTGTTACTTAGAAGTACATTTTTAAAATTCCATGCATTTTGGAATTTTCTATCTGTTAATGATTTCTAGTTTGTGTTCTGAGAGCAGGCATTGTATATCTACTCTTGTAAGTTTGTTAAGTTTTGTTTTATGGCCAAGAATGTAAGGCTTATCTTAGTGAATGTTCCGTGGGAGCTTGAGAAGAATATGAATTCTGGTGTTTGATGAAGTAGCTTATGGATGCCCATTATTTCTAGTTGATTGATGGTTTTGAGTTCAACTATGTCCTTAATTTTCTGCCTTCTAGATCTGTCCATTTCTGACAGAATGGTGTTGAAGTCTCTGACTACGGAGTTGATTCATCAATTTATCCTTGCAGTTCTATCAGCTTTTGCCTCACATAGTTTGACTGTTGTTAGGTGCATACATGTTAAGGATTGTTATGTATTCTTGGAGAATTGGCCCTTTATCATTACGTTATGTCCTTCTTTATCCCTGATAACTTCCCTTGCCCTAAAGTCAGTTCTTCTTGAAATTGATAGAGCTACTCTGCTTTTCTTCTTATTAATATTGGCATGCTATATCTTTCTCCATTTATTTACCTTTAATCTATTTGTGTCTTTATGTTTAAAGTGGGTTTCTTGTATGCAGTATATAGTTGGGTCTTGGTTTTGATCGACTCTGATGATCTCTGTCTTTTAATTGGTGTATTTATACACTTGATGTTCAGTTGTTATTATTTTATATACTTTGATTAATGTCTGCCATCTTCTTGTTGTTTTCTATTTTGGGATTTAAGTGAGCATTTTATGTAAATCCATTTTTTCCTCCTCTCTTACTATGTGAATTATATTTCCTTTTAAAAAATTTGGGCGGTTGCTTACAATTTGCAGTGTATATTTACAACTAATCTAAGTCCACTTTCATATTATACTATGTCATTTCACAGGTGGTGTAAGTACCATAAATGACCAAAATAATTCTAACTCTTCCCTTTCATCTTTTGTATCATTTTTGTCATCTACTTTATTTGTACAAAAACATATATAAATGCACGTAAGTGCTTATTGACACACACACAAATGCTTATGTAGTCAAGAAAATTGTTGCTATTATTATTTTGAACAAACTGTTATCTGTTAGTTCAATGAAGACTAAGAAAGATAAAAGTTTCTATTTTACCTATACATATTCCTTCTTTGATACTCTTCCAATTCTTTATATACACTCAAGTCTTAAACTTTTTCATTCTCCTTTTTTTCTATAAACATTTCTTACAATTCAGATTTGTTGGCAAAAAAATTTCTTTAATTTTTGTTTATCTGAGAAAGTCTTTTTTTCTTCATTTTTTAAAGAAAATTTTGCATAGTACAGTTTTTTTCCTCCTCTCAACAATTTAAATATTTCATTCTACTCTCTTGTTACGTGCATGGCTTTTGAAGCGATGTTGAAGTTATTATCTTTCCTGCTCTGTATGAAAGGTTTTATTCCTCTGAATTTTTACAGGATTTTTTCTTTATGTTGGATTTTTTATAGTCTGAGTATATACCCAGGTATTAGTTTTGGCATTTACTCTGCTTATTGTTCTCTGAGATTCCTGGATTTGTATTTTGGTGTTTGACATTAATTTGGGGAAATTCTCAGTGACTGTTTTCAACTATTTCTTCTATTCCTTTCCCTGTTCTTCTCTTTCTAGAAGTGCCATTTCATGTATCATACATCTTTTTGTAATTGTACCATTGTTCTTAGGTATTTTGTTCTGTTTTATTTTTTTCTTTTAAATATTTTTTCTCTTTGCTTTTCAATTTGGAAGGTTTCTATTGAGTTATTCTCACGCTTAGAGATTCTTTCTTCAGCTGTGTCCAGTCTACTAATAAGCCCATCAAAGGCATCCTTCATTTGTTATAGCACTTCTTATCTCTATCATTTCTTTTTAATTCATTTTTAGAATTTCTCTCTCTCTGCTTGCATTGACAATCTATTCTTTCATACTGGCTACTTATCCATGAGTCTTTAGCATGTGTGCTTTTAAATTCCCAGTTTGATAATTCCAATATCTTGCCACATCTGAGTTAGGTTCTGATGCATGCTCTGTCTCTTCAAATTGTGGTTTTTGCCTGTTAGCACGTTTTGAACTTCTTTTTCTTGTTTACTAGACATGACGTACTGAGCAAAAGAAACTGCTATAAATTGTTCTTTACGAATATGGTGGCAAGGTGTTGGGGAGAGAGAAAGCATTCTCTAGTCCTATGATGAGGTCTCTTGACTGAACTTCACAAGTACTTCTTGTTTACCTCCTCACCCCTTTTAGTGGGACAGGATGGCTGGCGGGATCTGGAGTTTAGTGTATCCCTTCCCCAGTTCAGTTAGGCTTTGACAAAAACTGCAGCAGGTTAGGTTCTGTTTAGATAGTTGCTCTTCGGGTCAAACCTTGTTAAGAACAGAATGCTCTGTGTATTTCCAAATGATTTCTTTTCTCTTCCTCTGTTGGCAGCATGAGGGGATTTTTCTCTGATATTCACTGAATACACCCAGTTAAGCCCCTAGAGGTAAAACTCCTGTAAGTATGAAGGCCTCCTATGACTGGATCTTTCTGGGGTTTTGACTTGTCCACTGAGCCTCCAGCAATTCTTCCATTACACTTCAGGTTTTCCTATCTTGCACTGGTTTTGGTGGAATTTTTTGCTTGAGGGTTTATGCTCTTGAGGCAGATGATAGTGGGATGCAGGCAGGCAGAGTTCAGGGCACCTGTAAGTTTCAAGAAGTTTCAAGGCCCTCATAAGTTTCTAAAAGCTCCAATCCAACTCAGCCATTCAAAAGTACACTTAGACCTCTGCTCTGATTGGTTACATGCTATGCAAATGAAGCATTGTACTTTCAGCCAGTCAGGAGTGTGTTGTGATGTCATTAGTTTAGTTTTCTATTGGGTCTGTTGGGCAGGACTGCCTCCTTTCAGGAAGCTATATAAACCCTAGACACTATAGCCCTGATAGCATCCTCCTCTGGAGCCCCTCCTGAGTAGCACGATACCTTTTCTTTTCAGTCCTCATTAAAAGAGCTTTGCTGGTTGCTCCATACTTTTGTCTGCCGGCTTCATTTTTCATTGCCTCTAAGACACAATCCTGGAAAAAACAACACTGCAGCCGGTATTACTCTAATTAAAGATGTTTTTTTGTATTTGCCTGTCTATCCAATTTGGGGGCAGTGGCTTGCCTTGTGACCTTACATCTCTTCATCAGTCTCCCCAGTGCTCCCCTCTGGCACCCAGTCTTGTTCTCTGCATTCGTATGTCTATTTTTGGTTTTTGCTTGTCAGTTTTATTTTTTTAGATTTCACACACAAGTGAAATCATGTGGTATTTGTCTTTCTCTGTTGACTTATTTCACTTAGCATAATACCCTCTAGATCCATCCATGTTGTTGCAAATGTCAAGATTTCATTCTCTTTATGGCTGAGTAATATTCCACTGTGTATATGTACCACAACTTTATCCATTCCTCTATTGATGGACACTTAGGCTGCTTTCATATCCTAGCTATTTTAAATAATGCTGCAGCAAAAATATGGGGTTCATATACCTTTTTGTGTTAGTGTCTTCATTTTCTTCATATAAATATCCAGACATGGAATTACTGGATATATGGTATTTTTATTTTAAATTTTTTGAGGAAACTGTATACTGGTTTCCATAGTGGCTGCACCAATTTACATTCCCATCAACAGTGTTCAAGGGTTCCCTTTTCTCAACATCCTCACCAACACTATTTCTTGGCTTTCTGATACTAACCCGACTGGTTGCAAGGTGATATCTCCTTGTGGTTTTCATGTGCATTGTCCTGATGATGAACAATGTGGAGCATCTTTTCATGTGCCTGTTGACCATCTGTATGTCTTCTTTGTAAACATGCCTATTCACGGCCTCTGCACCTTTTAAAATTGAATTTTATATTTTTCTGGTGATGAGCTGTATGAGTTCTTTATATATTTTAGATATAAACCCCTTATTGGATAGATCATTTGCAAATACATTCTCCCATTCAGTAGGCTGCTTGTTCATTTCATTAATGGTCTCCCTTCCTGTATAGAAACTTTTTAGTTTGATATAGTCCCACTTTTTTTTTCTTCTGGTTTTATCTCCCTTGCCTAGAAAAACATATCCAGAAAAAAAGTCCAAGAATGCCTATGTTTTCATGTTTTTTTTAATTTTGACTTGAAAAGATTCTTCTTTCCCTAGTTATTTGACCACTTATCCAAAAATTAATTGATTATAGAAATTGATTATCTGTTGACTCTTTTGTTCCTTTGATATATGTCCTTCCTTACCCCTATAGCCTAGTATATTAATTGCTATATACCATAATATGTCTCTAGGTCAAGTAGTATAAATCGTGTAACAGTATTTTTCTGTTTCAAAATTATTTTCACAATTCTAAATATTTTGCTTATATATATATATATATATATATTAGAATCAGTTTATTAGTTGCTAAAGAAAAGGAACTGCTGGGCTTATAAGTAGGATTGTATTAATTCTATAAATCAGTTTGAGGAGAAATGATACCTTAAAGTTATTGAGATATTCAATTCATAAGCATGGCATATCTCTCCATGTTTTTGGTCTTTAATTTCTCCCAACATGTTCTGCTCATGAAAATCAAGGTCAGAGAGCCCTACCAGATTGGTTCTTCATTTTGTTGCCTGTTGGTCTCTGAGCCCAAAAAGACAAAGGTCAGCTGTGACAGCTCATAGTTCACTGGGATTCTTGCTATGACTCTGTCAGTGGTCACAAGGGTGCCTAGAACTCTAACTATGCAGAAGCCAGTCTTTTGGGAAAGGGAAACACAGATTTTCCCCATGTGTCACAGTGATGGTAAATAGGGCCATCCCTGTTCTTCCACTTTGGTTCCCAGACCCAGGTATTCTTTATGTTGGGATTTAGGACCATCTAAAGGTCTTAACTGGATGTGTGTTCTTCATCCTAGAGAATGGAGACCCATCCTCATAGAACATTGCCTCCAAGAGAGTGCTGATAATCTTAATTCAACTTTAGGAACAAGATATTTGGAAGATGTGAGATCCAGTTTATTTTCAATTTGCCCTGACTCCTGCAATGTAGTTTTCATAATTCCAACTATTGGATTCCCCATCACCAGGCCCTGAGTTATAATTTTTTTATGCCAGCCTGGAAATGCTAACAGAAGTTCTATTCAGCTTCTAGCCTCTTATGTTCTCTTCCAGAATATATCATACTCAAATACATGTAGCTGGTAGGCCTCAGAGAATAACGGAAATCCTTATGATTTCTTTCTTTTGGGTTTTCTTAATTTTGTGCCACTATGAGGTGGTTCTCAGTAAATATCTGTGATTATTGTTGCTTCTTGCTTCAAGTAATTATTGGGTCAGTATGGCTAGAATAGCTATTTATTTCATAAATTAGAAATAACATCATTTGTACAATATTGCATGTTTTGGAGAAGGTTTTAACATGAAAGTTATGTCATGATTTTAAAGGAGCTGATTTTGAATATCAACTTAGGAAATGTGACTCTGTATGAAAATATCAGACTAAGAAAATACAAAGCAATTAATATTCTGTTAAGTGCTAGCCCATACACTAAAGAGACTTCCTGAGATAATTGTTATTCATGGTGGATCTGGGTTTATTAATGCTGATGACAAGCATTTAAGCTTGGTTGGGTCCTCCAGGTCCCTTGCAGAATTCCGTGGCCTACTTTATTAGGGCCTATTTGTTCATGAGTTTATTCATTCAATACACATTTATTTAATACCTAATATATTACAGGCACTTTGAAAGACATTAAAGAAAAAGAATATGTAATGAATGCAGGACTTGCTCAGAAGGAGTATACAGTGTAACACAGCAGACATTATTTTTAACTTAATGAAGAAGATATTAAGTGACAGGTTGCAAGAGTGTATGAACCATCAAATAAAAAATGTTGAAAAGTAAAGCAGATGATATTTCTATCTTATATATTATAAGGTCATTGAATATTTTTGCTGTTTGTACATAGTAGACACTCCATACATGTTTTAATGACTCACTACAATTTTCTAACTATTGTGGTGATAACACAATCATGTCTAAATCTTTAGTGTTTACAAATTAGAGCATAAGTCATATACATAATCTAATTTAAATCTTTTTTCTTTCTTTCCAACACTTGTCAATAAGATTGACATCCTTGTGCATTCTCATAAACTGATAAAGCAATGGTTTTACTGCAATTTTAGATCGTAAACTTCAAGAAACATTTGAATAGATTCTAATTGCACAACTCTATAGTTGTGTATGTGTAGATTATATATGTACATATGTGTAGATATATACATATGTGTGTGTATATAAAAAATATATTTTCATATACAAGTCTTTTATTATTGCATTATTTCCTTTGCCCTGCAATGTTCCAAATAGACTTGAGTTGAAATTATGAGAAAAATATATTCTTCAACTTCCAAATCCTTAGGTATGCTCACAGCAGCCCTTCACTCCAGGGAGTCTCCTGAAAGATTGCCTGGACTTTGGAACTGTCAGGAATGTTGCTGCCTCTTTTAAGCAAAAGTTTAGATTCTATTCACTTGACACACGTGCTACTCCAAGTAGTTGCATATCAATCCAGTTACATTTGAGCCACTGGAGGTCTCACTAAAATAGTAACACTTGCTAACCGCTTCTTGTCCCATGTTGTACTAAACCAGGGGGGATTTTCAGAAACATTTCTGAGGTCTCTCACACCTGAGAAATGGGTACCTAGGTCAGCAACTGGGGCATCTGTCCTTTTGCTGTGTGTAATGTATAAAGCAAGGCCGATATTACTTGTTCTCTATTTTGTAATTAAATAGCAAGAAAAAGTTATCCATAGTTACTTACTTTTTTCCCAACTTATGCTCCGTAATACTCAGCAACTTATGTTCTTTTATCAATAGGCAGGAAACAAGTAGCCCGCAGTCATTGTAACGAATCTGATAATAGGCTGAGTTATCACTGGGTGCTTTTAGACCCCAATACCTGTCATGTGTCAGGCACTAGGCTGGGCCCAGAGAACCCTAAACTGAGTAAGATATAGTTCTGCTGTGACATGTAGCTTATTTACTGATGGCCTTCTTCAAGGAGTTTGCCTGTTTTCTGAGACATTTTTTTCCTCAGAGATTTAGAGTCCATCAAATGTTTAAATCTTTGAGACTAGTTTTTGTTGTTTTTGATAGAACAAGATAGTATATTCTTGGAAGTGTCTGATACCCCGTAGTTTGAGGTCTATATATAATTATATACCTGAACTTGTTTGTTTGCTTTAAAGAAGAAACTGAGAAATGACTTCTCCAAAGAGTCTCTGGAAAATATACAAAATACAGTTTAAAAAATGATAGCCTCTGAGCCTAAGTCCTCCATATGCAGCAAGATCGTTCCTATCCATCCGAAAGATACCAAAATAAATCTACCTGCACTTGATTGTAAGTGCCTATCAGTCAGATCAGATGGGAAGTGAATTTCCAGGCCAGGTACGCTCTCCACCTGTTGTGGAGGAAGAACGCAGTGCATTGTTTTTTTTGTTGTTGTTTGGTTGGTTATTTTTATCACACAAGAAATGATGATCATTGTAAAATTTTTTAGAAATACAACTGTGTAAAAGTGGAAAGCCTCTATTTTTCCTCACTTAATTGTTTAATGTACTTAAAGCCATCTCATTAAAAGGAGTGATCAGTTGGGAAGTCTCAGGGCATTCAAAGGCTCGGGAGTCCAGAAGGCACTGGGGTCCCCCAGAGGAACGGCTTGGCTTTACTCCTAAGGAAGAGGAAGCAGTCAGAGTGCTTTCTTGCTGTCAAATTGTTGAAAGGTCAGCCAGCGGAAGACAGAGTAGTCTTGCACCAGGTAGCTGGGGACAACTTGTATATGGTAACAAGGGAATCACATGTCTGCCCTACATGAAAGAGATTATCCTAACAATTGGTGCTGCCCAGTTATAGAATGGGCTGCCCTCTCATAAAGGGTATGCTGCACATGGGATACAGCTGAGGCAGGACTAACTGGCCATCAGCAAGGACACTGTAGTAGGGTTTCCAGTTTGATATGAGGGTAGGTTTAGGGAATTTCATCTTACAGTGCATTTCTGTTTCCTCTCCTTGGCTCTGTGCTTTTTCTCTCACTTCAAACATCTGTGTTCAGGTAGTTAGACTCCCAGAAAAGAAATGGGAAATAAGTAGTTGGCTTATGAGCTATGGCCAAGAGAATGTTACCAAGTATCTTCAGCACTTTAGTAAGGGAACCTCAACTCTCTTGAGAGGAGAACCCTGGGCACCCTCTCTTCCCAGAACAGATGAATACAAGATGTTGGATTTCTTTCTCTTTGATTAAGATGATTCACATCTCTTTCATGTCCAGGGCCTAGCGCCATTATGCTCAGCTTAAAGAAAACAAATTTTATTGTCTCTCTACCACATGGGAATATCTCATTTTTCCCAGAAAAATTCATAAGAAATTCTTGAATGAATACAAACATATCTGAAATGCTATTTATACCTAATATTGCCTGCATATTAAAAAAATAATCAAAGCATATGAAATTCTGTTATTCTAGTATTTACTGATTGCCTCCTCCTCCACTTCTAATTTCAGTTGAAGAGTTTTAAAAAGAAAAAGAAAAATAGCAGAACAGTATGAGGAGACAGATGGCTCTGGTGATGACAAAATCCATTTGACTTTTACCACACTGGGAGATTGAGAGCTTGATTAATAGTTGGTCAGCCAGTGAACAATATGGAAAGAAAAGCTACTTGGCAAAATGTTTCTTAAATGAATATAAATACCTTATAATTGCTTGACTTAAATGTTCCAGGTGGAATCACCATTTTACATCAGTCTTGCTAAATATGCCTGCATGAACTAGCTCAGACAAACATAAAAATGATTCTAGCATGAAGACTAGAACATGAGCCATTATGAAAGTATTTTAACCACATCTACTGACTAGGTAAAAAAGAAAATGCTATTGGAAATGTATTGCCTTTCCCTGCATGGCACTGTAATTCATTACAATTACCAAAGAGAAAAAAGATCAAAGAAAGTCTGCCTATGCAGATTATTCTTGGAATAATAGAACTTTAGAGTTGGAAAGAGCCTGAAACTTCTAAACCAATTACCTTTTTTTTTTGCAAGTGAAATTAATGAGGCTTAGAGGAATAAAGTGATTCTGCTGAGGGATTCACATAGTTTTCCAGCAAAACTTACTCTAGAACCTTAGATTTCTAATCTTCTAATCAGTATGCTCTATCCTTTGCACTTTACTCTGTGTATAGTCTGTATTTCATAAACGGTGGGATTATTCCATCTTTTTAAAGTTGGAGGGGACACTGAAGATTCAGTTACATGTGTCTGTGCTGTAGATGTATATGAAATTGAAGTCATGTTTCTCCAAGTAAACCTGTGTGAATGGCATTATGTAATGTCATTAGAAAGAACCTATCTCCTTGTAAAAGCCTGGGGGCACATTATGATATGTATGAATTTTAACTACATTTATTTCTAAATATTGGTTTAGAAGGGGAGAGAATTTTCAAGTCAATGATTCACTTGGGACCATTGACCAAATTGTTGTTGTTCTTGAGTTTTGTGAACCCAGTTGTCATAGTATGGGAGAAAATACCCAATAGGGGCAATGACTGTAGAGCAGATGCTCCTTTGAGCTAAAATTTTCCTTTGGGAAAAAATTGCAACAATTTTAGCTTCAAATTGAGAAAAATGCTCAAAATGTTGTTGTGGTGGTCATTAAACAGTGGTATATTATGTGGATGATTTGAGGGGAGTTTCCTCTCTCTCTCGCAGTATTATTTGACCGTGACTATACTGGAGTGCTTATACTATATTACTCATGGCGCTGCTCTCATTTCCTTGGGAGTATGCTGCACACACACACACACACACATACACACACGCACAATGGCTCTGTCTATAGCTGTACAGTGTCAGGTAATATCATTTGACATATGTATAGTACAGATCAGTATATGTGGCATTTTTCTTTCTTGGTACACTTTGTATAGTTTATAACAGAGGTTCAAATGTATGGTGTGTCAAGTCATGTCTTCTGTGTTATATCAGCTGAATAAAGGAAAAGGCTGATATAATGTAATTAGCTTAATTGTATAGATTACATTTGTCCTTACTTAAAATTGATTTTCACATTTTGGATTGAAAGTTATTTGTAAAATTGGATAAGCCGAATGATTACACTCCCAGCTGTCCACTCTAAAGACATTTTTATATTTTCAGTAGTTTTTTTTCTGTATAAGAAACAGTTGATGAGCTGTTTGTAGTCCCTAGACTGTAATAAAAAAACGCTCAATGTATATTTTCCTGAATTACAGTGGATAGTTGTATTAATCAAAAATAGACATCACTCATAACTCATTAATGGTACACCTTAGATTGGTGTATATTATTGTATGTAAAGTTATCTCCCTGTAAAAATTGTGCCCACATACAATTATTTAACTCTACTTGATGCTATGCGTGCTGAAGCATTTAGAGGCAAAGTACACTGATTTCTGTGTTATTTTGAAATGCATCAAAATAAAGATGAATGTGAATAGAGATAGTTCCATAGATTAACAGACATTTAATAAAGCAAATGTGGCAAAATATCAATTGTAGAATCTATGAGATGATAATTGGATGTTCACTGCGGTATTGTTTCAGTATTTCCGTATATCTGAAATTTCTCATAAAATATCTGGAAAAATCTAGATATGCCATGTTGTGGCGACTATTTGATATTTTCCTTCAAATACCTCCAATCTTAGAGACAACTTTACAGTTCCAGTAAAAACAATCAACTCAAATTTTATCAGAAATGACTCATGACTCAACCAACTTTTAAAATTTAAGGATTATGGCCTCAGAAACGAATGACATAATACTTCAGGTAGAATGCATTCAATGTTCATTCACCTCTAAACACTAGTTTCAAAGTGCCAGTTGTAGACACTGAGTAAGTCTGAACAGCAGGTCAGCTTGTGCCAATAGCTCGGGACATAGCATATACGCAGCTCAAGCTGACAGCTTTCTAGGATGTTGCAGCTGGTCACTCTTGCCTTGAACATTATGTTCCTTGCAGTGTGGGAATGCTGGCATTTTAATTATGCGCTGGTTCACATTCTGGAGCAAATCCCATGTCACTCTCTGGCAACCCCTTGGCCTACCTTCCAGTGGAGTACAGTGGTTTTCCACCTTCGTGACAACATTTGTCAGATCATTAAACTCTCCCCATGGAATGTCAGCACAAACACTGTGATAGTATGTGAATGCACCTTCGCCTGACCTCTGCAAATGTTTCACATGTGTTTTCTGTGCCAAGCCTTGTGCTTGGTCCCCAACACAAAGATGAGAAGAACACAGTGAGATATCAGGATTTTATCGAACTTAATAAATTAGTCATTCAAGTCCTGTCTGAAAAAAGGATTTAAGAAAGAACTCTATGAGAAAGGCATCTATTCTACTGGATTCTCAAGTTTTGATTTAATTATCAAGATAGATAATCAGATGGCCACATAAATGCATATATTGAATTTTAATATTAATCTTTTAGGTTTAATCAAGGGATATAAAAGAATTAAAAATTGCTTCTATCTTGATGCTAAATCTGATTCCAAAGGCAGAGTATATGTATATGTTCCCTGTAAAAACAGAACAATCAATTATATTTATAATTAAATATTAACAAAATTTTGAATTTAGAAAATTTGGTATGCTACTTTTATCAAAAAATTAAAATCACGTAATCTGCTTTTGCCCAGACTTCCAAGAAATTTAAAGTGAAATGAAATGTTCAGTAACTGTAACTATATTGCTTTTCTGTTCCCATTTTAACAATCATAATATATGAGGATTTTTTTTAATGTGACTGGCCAAAATCATTTTTTAGGAAGAGGTTGATCATAAAAATACATAAAATATTAGTCTCATGTATTAAATTCTGCCAAATACATGTTGAAAATTTTAGATTAATATGTTGAGTTGTATTTTAATATATTGCATTGATATTAATGTCATACTATACTTTCTGACTATGGAGTACTTTCACATTGTTTAAAAGCCAAGGCAAAAATACTCATGAAAATAAATTGAAGTCTTAAAAATAAATTACTGACATCATCTTATAGGGCAGCAAATCACATGTGTGTAGGCCTCCTCAAGTTAAAAGAGGGTCACTTATTTATAAATATTGGTGAGTGTGGTGATGGCTTTTTTCCTCCTTTCTGTGTATCTTAAAGAAAGTTGAAAAATTAACTGCACTGCCTCTGATATAGGTCCAGGAAATGAGATTTGAAAAGAACTGGAAGCATTTTCTATGATAAACACAGAGCTTCCTAATTCATTTTAGCAGTGTCCTTGTTATCCATCTGCAGGGTATTGTAGAGCCTCCCATATGTGAGCCAGGAAATGAGGGCCAGAGAAGGAAAGGGAGAATGGGGGTGGGGGAGGGAGGGGGAGAGAGAAGATGTTTTCTAAGGGTTTATTTTCCCATCCTTTTCATTTGAATTTATCTACTATTCCAGAGGTGTTGGGATGATTAACGAAATAATAGTAATGATAACACTCAGAGTCTCTCAGAATATGTTATGTTACTTAAAATATTATTATTGGCTAAATAGCAATAACAACAATCTCTGAAAAACATACTTATTGATTGATAACTGGAAAGCAGTCCCTTTCTCCTTAGGTAAGTGTGTGTAGCTTACAGAATTTGTTTCATGATGGCATTGAAATGTCATTTCCCCCAAAGATGTAAATGTAACCACTGAGGAAGTCCTTAAGATTCTTGTGTCTCAGGGAATGAAAACCAATATAATGCTGCATTAAGTCTACATATATAATCTATCAATTAATTATAAATGGCTTAATTCTATCTATGCTTATTATTGTGGAACATGTGGGACAAGTTCACTTATTTCATTCCTTATTTAATAAATTTCAGAAATATAATACTAATCTCAAAATCACTAGCTCTATGGCCACAGGTACTATATTATTTGTATCAAGACAACCTTTGGCTCTGGCATTGTAACAGGTTTATATTTTTCTCAGCTAAAGCCACCCAGGCCACCTCCATTCTCCTATCCTTTCCTAGAGTGGACAATTTTCAATATTTGAAAGTTTACCTTCATTTCGAATTATTCTTTTGGTGTCTTTGGCAAAACAGAATATCAAGTGGTAATTATTGCCAAAATACTGCTCTCATAATCGTTTAAATTATTTGATGACTGCTTGGTTAGAGAACGTGATATTTTATTAAAGTTAAATAGATACACAAGAAGAGAGAACATATTTGGGCAACAGTAAAGCCCATTTAATTCTTTTAAAGTCTACATTTAATAGAAAAGTATTTTTTCAACAGTTTTATTTTACTCACTTGGTAAATTAGTGATTCTTTTACTATGAACAGCAGCAAACACATTGAAATGCACAGACTATGTACTAGGCACCATCTATTCATATACCATGTATTAACTCATTTTACTCTCACAACAACCTGTTATGTAGTACTCTTGTTATCTCCATTTTATGGATGAAGAAACTGAGGCATGGAATGATTAAGTAACTTGGCCAATGTCCTAACAAGTAAAAGACAGAATTAAGAGAAGAACCCAGATGACATCCATGCTTATAAATACCTTTCAAAATGTCTTATAGGGAAACATCTAAGAATAACTTATAGAACCAACCGTATATCACAAAAAACACCTTCATGAATACCTTAGTGGAAATACATTTTAAACAGAGAAGCATGGGCTATGTTCTCTTTAAGCACAACTGAGTTAAAGATGCCCACAATTTTAAAATCAAAATACCAAAAACTGAATTAGGTCTTGGTATTTAGAATACATTTAAACATCGTATGCTTCCCATTCCATATTTTATCTTGTCCACTGCTAAAAATTTTATACAATGAACTCCCATTACAATAAATTAAATTTGCACTTTATGCATTACACCACATCCAGTATTTTTAGTTAATCAAGCATAAACAACATGGTCTCTGCTTTTGGTGAATTTATAATCTAGTGGGTGGAAATGCAGGAACCAGTACCTCTGGAAGGTAAATATACATTGTGAAGTCAGATCACAGAAGCAATTCCTTACCATCATGAATAAAAGTCAGCAAATGAGCAAGGAAAGGGGTAAATATTACACAAGGTGGTCTCTAATACATCACGACAATTAGAAATGGCACTGAGGCACAGGTCAAGTTAAACATAGAGAATTTTTCAATAGTATGTACCAGTTAGGAGGGAACCAGAGACAGTGGGTATGAAGGCAGCCCTCAGAAGTATACTTACCGAGGCAGGATTTCAGAAGAGAGCCATCAGATACTAGCTACTTTTGCAGGATCTTGGATTACAGTGGAATAAAAGTTCAAGGTTAAAGAAAGGAGATGTTCCCTTGCCCATATGGAATTGATCCTGGTAATAGCCTGAGACTAGAACGGTTGGTTTCAGGATTCCAAGAAGGGCTGCCCATAGCAACAGACAAGCTCCTCTGGCTTTTGAACCCTCTGTTATCTTCAGATTGCAGAAAAGTTGATAGAGCAATCTAAATGAAGACTTATGGTGGAAGAAAAAGAAGCCTTAAAAGGTAGAGAAAGGGCAAAAGAATGTTCAACTGTATTACATTAGATCATAAGAAAGTGTGGACATATCTGTCTAAATAATAACAAAGAGATGAAAATACCTAATACAGCCACTGTGCCAAACCAACAAGTAATAAGAACAACAGAAAAGAACACAATGCAAATGGGGGAGAAAAGGAGAAACCAGCCTGGAAGAAAATGTAACTCCAAGAACAAAAGAAAACTTTTTCTATAGTATCCCTGTGTAATTTTCCTTAAAGAATATCTTTATAAAAATTTATTTAAAGAAGCAAAAAGTGAAAAATGAGACGATAAAACAACAGTTGAAAAGAAACAGAAGCCCTAATTAATTTCCTTGTAGAAACAGAGAAGAAAAGGGAAATCAGGCAGGAGAGGAATCAATACTATTGAAAATCAAATTACTCACATGTTGAAAGTCTTCAGCTAATCATATTATAAGCAGAGGGGGGAAAAACAGAGAATTTTAGTAATAGAGGGAAGATGATAGATGTGGACATGGTGGAGGGTGACCTTGAGTAAGGATGATTGTGATTGACTGAGAAGAAGAAAATTCATTGTCATGAAATAGTAGACAATTTTCCTAGAATGAAGGAAGAACTTGAAATGCATTTCAAAGGATTGCACTTAATTACAGGAATGATACCAAACTGGACTCTGAAACATTGCCTGGTTAAGTTCTTGAACTTCAAAGATTTAAAAGAATAATTTTTAGGCATGTTAAATAGACAAAAGCAAGTTACCTTTAGGCTGGTATCCACGGGAGTATTCAATTCCATAAAACAATAAAGCAATGTGAATAAAACGCTGAGGGGAAGGTGAGCCTCGAACATCAAGTTCAGCCAAGCTGTCACTCAACTGCATAAGAATAACACACATTCTCACACATAAAAACTCAGCTGATTGCTGTCTTCTTGTCTTGGTAAATGGGTGCCCATCAGACCCAAAATGACTTCCTGTGGGAAGAAGCTGCCATCATTCCCATACACATAGGAGCAACATACACAGAACTAGAAATGAGGAATGTTCAAAAAATTGGAGCACAGTAGTTTTTAAAGTATGTTTCCTTGACTAGCAGAAGCAGAATCACCTGGAAACTTGTTACAAAAGAAAAATTGGGGGTACCCTCCCAGACCTCCTGAGTCAGAAATTTCAAGGGGAGGGACCAGACATCTTGCTTTTAATACATCTTCCAGGTAATTCTGATGGTCACACAAGTTTGGGAACCACAGTGCAAGTGAATTCCTTGTATGGGCAGGTATTGATACGCAGGGATCAAAGGTCAAGAGCAGTTTAGACTGTCCAGGATTGGGATTTCAGCAACGTCCCTAAGACTAGAGGGCCAAATGTAACATACAGGGACTCTGCAACGAAGGTTATTTGCCAAGTTTTACATTTATTCCTTCAGTAGCTACTCCTATGAAAGAGGAAATGGATATAATGGAATGGGCAGTCTTAAAAACAGTTTCTTATGACCAGTTAAGTCCAATGACTTCATGAAAAGCAGCTGAAGAAGCAGATAACAGATGAATTTGGAAATAGGTAATAGACTATGTCAAAAGAATGACAAAAAGTGGCAGAGGGACACAAAGTCATACCGAGATTTCTATGTGTATCATGTCTGCAGCCTTGAAATGAGCTGACATGCTGAAGGGGGTCCTTGTGGGTGATATGTGCCGCTGGTCTCAAAGTCAGGGTGCTTTCTCCTAGGAGACACAAAAGATAAAGGAAAGCGCTGTGGTTTATATAGCACAAACTATAAATTAGTACATGATACCATAGACAGATATACATTGAAAAAAAACACAGAGACTATGTGTGAATACATTTCTTGATGGAATCTAGCCGATAGTGAAATGAATAAAATGTCATATTATTGAAATTGTTTAACTGAAGAGCTAAGACCAAGCAACTGGAATAATCATGGTTATGCAAAATACATAGGGTTATTTACCTTCCCAAAGAACGTATTTACTATACAACCACCATGGATTGGAATTTGGGAAGACTCATGGGTGCTGTACTGTACAATGTCAGGGGAAGTCATTCCTGTAAGATAAAATGTGAATGAATGGTGTTCCTTGTCATTAAACAATGCAGGAACTTGGGGAGGAAGACTGTGGGAAGTGTGTGGGAACCAAGTCCCTTATCAAGTTTCATACCAGATAATCAGCTGACACTATTTAAAATTGAAACATAAAATTGAAAATACATAATGACTCTACATTTAACAATTTTTGTATTTATCTTTGAAAAACTATTTTTATGTACTACACTCTCTTTCATAGAAAAAAATTGAAATTTATTTAAGTTCCTTTAGTTTTGCATTGTTTTCTTTTTATTGAATTCAACTAAAAAGAAATTAATATTTTACTTAATAATAGCACACATTGTTAAATCCTGCTTTTAGATACTTATCTATGAGTGATTTCTTGTGTTCTTTCTTACTTTGCTGGAATTTTTAATAATGAGCATTTACCAAAAAAGTTCATTGTTAATTTTTTATAAAAAAGGCAATGTCCTTTTTTGGCACTGTGACTTGTCCTTCTCGTGGCCTCATGTTTTCACATTCACAGTGAAGGCAATGTAGTTTTATTTGCCAGTCAATGAATACTTTGTTGTAAAACCAGGAAGTTAATCTTCTGCTCAGTTATAAACACTAAGTCTTAGTCTCAACACTTTCTCTCCATCTTAAATTTACACAACTTCATATAACAAAAACAAAATGAACAGCCAGAACAATCATTGCATTCTTCTTTCCAATGGATCTTTATTGACAGACTAGAACTTATATACGCTCCCATGTTAAAACTTCGGTCAGACCAATGGATCGCCATGCATACACACACATGCACAATTTTGGACTCTGCTAATATTTTTGGAAAATATTTCATAATAGCAATATATGAGTAAAGGAGGTTGAGTATTTACAAGGAAAAAATGAAAAGGTGATATATGGCGTATTAATTCTCAATTCATAATGTACGCCACACCCCTTGAGGAAAAAGATCCTATTTATCTCAATGTATACACAATATATAAACAATCTTGATTAAAGGCACATGCACTGATGCGAGGATTACAAGGCTATTCTGGAGTGGTTTTGTAGAGGAACAAAAAGAGAACCTCAAAGCATCAGGGTAGAATGTGGGGGTCATTAGCCATGCAATGCCTAGCCATCATTTTTTTGGAATTTTGCAGTTAAGTATATTTTTTTCCAATGTAGAAAGTAATAACTATTCATTATGGAAATTTTAGGGGAAGAAGCCCATTGAAAGAAGAAAAATGAATAAACAGGATCATTTTTTTAATGAATGGAATTATGTATCAGTTATAAATGTGACCAAGGAAGTAAAGATCTGAGGAAATTTCCATGTATTAAATATTTAATATGTGACAGGACATTTAACTTATTTGATCTGTTTTAATACTTATATCCTTTTTCAAGATAAGTAAACCGAGGCTCAGAGAGATGACGGAAATTGTCAAGGATCTCAAGAACAGTTAGATGCAGAGCTGGGAGTCAAACACTGGCTTAGCCCTTCCTAAAGCCCACCTTGGAACCTATATACTAGTAGGCTCAATGCTGGTTGCATATTGCAGTCTCATGAGAAATGTTTTAAAAGTCTTGATGCCCATTCAGAGATTCTGATTTGATTGGTCTGGAGTGTGGCTCTGCTGTGGATCATTCTTGAAGTCTTCCAGGATATGCAGCATGTAGTCAGGTCAGTAGCATGTCCCGTGTCAAGCTCCCTCCTCCTTTGGTGGAAAGTCCAGTAGATCTCAGATCCCAGCCCTTTGCCTGTGACCCAAATTATAGTTTGCCCTTGGTTAGAATTTTTAGTTACAAATAAAGATAGTGGACATTTCTGTCCCTCATGTCAAACATATTAATTGCCCTGACAAATTTTAGTAGAGGGCATGGGGATATAACAGGAGAACCTATTAAATTCTAACTAATATATGTCCTGACAGTACATATTCTAAAGATAGATCCACTATCAGCATGCAGCTTTGCCCTCCACCCTATTCCACATATTTTGAGGGTAGGGAGAGTGTATTGAAACAACAGTTGCCAGATTTGAATTTCATTGAGATTTTTATGTAGTGCCAGGTTAAAGTATTTTATTCATATCAACAAAGACTGGATCAATTCACTTGGAAAGCTTTTCACTCAAATAGGAATTGGAGTGAATAAAATAAAGGGAAACATCTGCTGGAGCCTGGAACAGCTTGTGGGTTGATTTTTGCCTGAAGAGGCAGACCTTCAGTTAATCAGCTCTGCCCTTACCAACAGATGTCACTGCAGTCAAGAAGAATTAACTGGTGAGGCAGTTGTACTCTGGGCAATGTGATGAGATCAAGGTACTAAAATTCAGTAACTCAGTACACAAATGTTAATGTTTTTCTGTTTTCCTTTTACACACACACATGCACACAAAAACATTGTGTGTATACCAAATTTAACTGATTATCATTTCTTTGCCACTTTTCTCCACTTCCCATTCTTTCCCTTTGAGATATTTTTGCAGAGACTAGCCTTCATGTGGAAAAATGTGAGACAGCAGAGGGTGTTGGGGTTGCAGCTGACTTGGAGATACTTCTCTTGGATCCATGTTTCTGTTTTCAACTTTTATATTGATGATTATTAGTGATGTGAATTTTTATAGGTGAACAAATTGTCCTATGTTATTGAGACATGCAAAGCAGATAGCCATCCTTAGCTAGTCCAAGGAGTCCTAAGTGAGAAAAAGGACTGAAACAGAGAAAAGAATGAGACTCAAAGAAACTCAGAATTGGAAGAGGAGATAATGAGATTGGTCTGACAGCACAAACGCAAACCTAGTCACCTACCCTCCAAACCAGCAGGTGCCTGGCAGCTGGAAAAGAAGAGGGTTGCAGAGACAGGCACCCATGGCCCACGGGCATGTCAGCCCCAAGGAGGAGCGATTGTCCTGCTTCCTGCCAGCACTAAGGCTTATTCCATGATAGCTGAAGCCTGGGAAGCCCACAGAGGTCCATGGATATGGATCATGTCTGGAAAATTTCATTTCTTCATGTCTCAAGATGTAAACTAATTATGTATAAAAGAAAGATTTTCTTGGAATTCCAACTCTTTGGTTTTACAATTGAAATCAAATGCTTAAAAGTAGCTCTCAGAGCTTCCAGATCTTATTGGAAACCACAGTTGTGTACAAACGACGAACAAATGTATCTTTGGTCTGTCTCCTCCTTATATGCTACTTTTCAGCAAAACCAACAATATATGCAATCTTGTTGCAATATTTTGAAGTGCCTTAAGGAAACAATCAATGCATCAGAGCTATCAAGCACTTTAAATATCCACTAAAATGTAGAAGAACAACATTCTGAAGTATTTGTTTTAGTAAGCAGGAGAGAAATGTCCTTTGTATCAATGTATTTGTTTATGAGCTGAATGGTACAAATCAGAGTGCCCATACCACCCAACATGAGGCAGAATCAGGAGGTATTATTTCCCTCTCAACAGGGATGTTCAAGTTGCAGTTTCCACAAAATTTCTAAGAAAAAGAAACATGCCAAATGGTCTTCATTTGCCTCTCAAAGCCTGTTTTGACAGAAAGCATGTAGTAGATGATTCTACAAGAAATGATACCCTGACAACTATTGACAGTCAGTACCATTAAAGGGGCATTACTAGGCTAATTCAATCTCAACTGTATCTTGCATTAAATGAAGATAACTCTTCATCATGTTGTAAAGTCAGGCATTGTAATACCTTCAGGGCACTGAGGAAGAGTGGTATTTTTTAAACAAATATAATATATATTTTCAACTCCAGAAATATAATGAACAATACCTTATAGTGCCTTCAAAGCATCAGTGTCTGTACTTACAGACATACAAACATACAGACAATTAAATAAACAAAAATCCTAAACTCTCAGATCAACCTCAGATCGTCTATTATGGCTAATCAGTGTGGTGAGATCTTTAAGCTATCATATTACTTTTAAGGGAGAAGAACATCAGGAAATTCACACAAAATGATATTTGGGTACCATGGTGCAGGACAAAATATTGATGGGAACAAATAAAGTACAAGGCAGTTTTACTGAACTGACTTATTATACGTCTGTATAAAATTAGGGAAATAATTTCACATTTCACTGGGATGAACTAAAAGATTATTGAACTCAACAAATCTCGATATATTTGGATCTCAGGAAGTTCATTATATGCAAGAAAAGTCAGAACCCTTGAGCAAGTGGACTGATGAATGCGATAAGAATATTTAACCCTGAATTACTTTTTTGGTGTTGAGTTGTATGAGTTCTTCATACATTTTGTATATTAACCCTTTATTGTATAGGTCATTTGCAAATAGATTGCCTTTTACATTTTGTTGATGTTTCCTTTGCTGTGCAAAGCTTTTTAGTTTGAGGTAGTCCCAATTGTTTACTTTTGCTTTTGTTTCCCTTGCCTGGGAGCTATATCCAGAAAAAAAATTGCTAAAACCAATATCCAAGAGTTGACTGCCTATGTTTTCTTTTAGGAATTTTTGGTTTCAGGTCTTACATTTAGGTCTTTAATTCATTTCAAAAATTTTTTTGTGTGTATTGTGTAAGAAAGTGGTGCAGTTTCTTTTTTTTACATATAAACATCCAGTTTTCCCAACATTATTTATTGAAGAGACTGTCTTTTCCCCATTGTATGATCTTGCCTCCTTTGTCATATATAAATTAACCACATAAGCATGATTTTACTTCCAGACTCTCTATTCTATTCCATTCACCTATGTATCTATTCTTTTGCTAGTACCATATTATTTTGGTAACTTTAGCTTTGCAGAATAGTCTGAAATTAGGGAGAGTGATACCCCCAACTTTGTTCTTCCTCAAGATTGCTTTGGCTATTCAGTCTTTTGTGGTTTCATGTTGATTTTAGGATTATTCTGGTCTGTGAAAAATAACATTGGTATTTTGATAGAAATTGCATAAAATCTATAGATTTCTCTGGGTAGAATCTTTTTTTTTTTTTAAGTTTTACCTGGAGTCAAGGCCTTTTTTGAAGTCATGCAAGAGATTATATACAAAGTTGGGCTTGAAAACCACTGACTAACTGTATACCTAGACTGTATGGGTGATGGTAAGTGGCAGAAGATATATATATATGATCAATACTCAGTTCATTTCCACAGGGAACCTAGTAGAGAGAAAGGCATAGGAAACAGTATTATAGCAATAATAGTGATACTGCTATTATTAAGAAATATGCATAAAATACTGTGAAACTTCAAAAAAAGATACAGCTAATTCTTTCTAGAGTCTCAGAAGAGGAAACAGGAAATACAGTGTAAATGTTAAATCATGATTACAGAACAATTTTTCACACAGATTGTAGGAAGAGAGGCTCTCCAAAACATGAACTACATCTGTAAAATAGGTGATCTGATGACCTGTTCAAGCAAAATCAAGCATTTAAAAGTACTAGAAAGGTGTGTGTGTAACAGACATTAAAGTTCATAGATCATTAGTGACACAGTCATAGAGAAAACTCTACAGAATGGAGAATGAATTCAGTGGAGGAAAGAACAGAACAGAAGGCCATTTAAGAAGATGTTAAAATAGCCTGGATAGGCTTGATTAAGCACTAACCTTTGACAGCAGCAATGGAAACAATGAAGAGAAATCAGATTTAAGGTCTGTTTTGGAGTTAACAGTGGCATGGCCTGATAGCAATCAGGGTATGATGTTATAAAGTAGATGAAGGAGTTGGTATTTTTACTAAGGAAGAGGATGGATGATATGCCAAATACTAAGAGAATTTTAGAAAGTCATCAGTTTTAGAAATAAGTGTGGATCTGTTATATAAGGTATGAGAAGCATGTTATGAAAACCAAGGCATATCTTCTCTATAGCATCCCCTTTTGATCCAGAGTAACTTGGAGGAGACAGAGGTAGGCGGGCCTAAAAAGATATTTAGACATTTTATAGACCACCAGCCCATATGGGGCTGACAAAGCTGTGATCTCCACCTGGTCACAGAGAAGGAATCTTGTGGAAGTTAATATGTGAGACTGAATATTACAGTAACCTCATTTAATTCCTGCCAATTCTAGCCATGACTGACCCATAATTCCATGATAATCAATGCTGAGCTTTTGAAGATTTAATACAGTGAAATATCAAAAAGATAAAGGCAATAATTTAACATATACACTCTTAGATATATGTGTATATATATTTCTATTGTTACATAATTATTTAAATTAGGATTTTATAATCATTTGACACTTAGATTCAAAAAGCTCCTCTTCAGGCCCAAATTGCCTTATTTGTATTTTCATATCAGGAAGTGGAGTTTATCTCAGAAGGCCATGAAAGAAGATGAACAAGAAACATAGAGAGGAAAAAAAATAAAGCCATTCTAAATCAATTAGTTGGTTCCACAGAAGGCAGAGTTATACAGCTGTTAAATCACATAGCGTCTTTCACCTGGAAATGGACAAGCCTGCTTTCGAAAGCCTTCTGGCCTCTCTGTCTTTAAAGTCAATTCTGTTTGAATGAAGTCTTTCTTATGAGTGAAATGGTAACTCCAAACCTTCTACCACTTCAACCTTAACTCATTAATAATCCCCAAGTACTGTGATGTTGGAAGTTTTTGAAGGTATAAATTTTAGTCTCTGTGGACAGATGAGATTGTCTAGGAAGATGGAACTGAAAGACAAGAATGAATGACTTGAATAGAAGCCTGATGAAAAGCAATATTTACTGATGATATAAACAAATACTGTAGATGACAAATCCAAAATTAAAGAAGGAAAGCAAGGAGAGACCAAGATCTCAATAGGAGTGGAAGGTGCTTGAAGGAGGTAGCTGTGCTTTCCTTAATCAAATTTTAATCACAAGATGAGTCATTTTTTGATATTCTGAATATGAGCTGTTACCAAATTAGAAGCATGCCAGACTTTTTTAAATACTGAGTATTATCTTAATAAATACTTCCCCCACATTCTGCTACTCAAGGATTAAGGTACGGAGGCCTTCCAAAGGGTCACTTCTTTGAATAAGAGAAGATGATGTGAGGCCTTTTGGCTTGTATTAGTTGAAGATTCCTCAGGTGATTAAAAATTATATCCTATCTTGACTTATGCCAACAACTGCTCAAAGTTCTATAGTGTTAAGATATGAGCTACAGGAAATATATATAATTTAGAGTAAATGTTTTACCCAAAGGGGTAGCAGTACAATCTACTGCTATTATATATTATGTATTATATGTTATATATTACAATATGGGCACAGGAAACTAGTGTTCTTGCTTTGCAGATAGTTGAGGCCTATAGGAAACTATTGTGAAAGTGAGATCTCTAGGATCCAGAGCTTGGAGACCAAGAGTAGAGCCAAAAAGAAACTTTGGGGGAGCTGCCTATGGTCCTGGAATTTCAGAAGACTACTGTAAATAAATATGAGTCTGCACTGGGATGAGAACAGTTAGAGAGAAAGGGAGACTGATTGTGAAAAGACAAGGGATCATGCAAACTAACTTGCCTTATTCATTAATAAGCTTAGGAATGGTCCTGGGCTAAGTGTATTTGATTATGCTCACCCCTTAATTTGGACTTCAGATGGCTGAAGTTATTAATTGACATTAACTTAATTAGAACACGTGGTATAATACAGTATTGTTAACTATAGTCAGGTGTTATACATTAGATCCCAAGAACTCACTCATCTTATTGCTGGAAGTTTGTGTCATTTGGCTAACATCTTCTCATTTCTACCATCCCCTAGCCTCTGGCAACCACTATCCTATTTATGTTTCAGTGAGTTCAGCTTTTTTAGATTCTACATATAAGTGAGATCATATAGTATTTGTGTTCCTTTGACTTTTTTCACTTAGTATAATGCCATCCAGGTTTGTTTATATTGTCACAAACGGCAGGTTTTCCGTCTTTTTCAGGGCTGAATAAAATTCCTTTGGGTGTATATGTATACACACACACACATACAGACACAAAGGAATAATACATACATATATATATATGTATATATACTGGTCATCTTTATCCATTCAACCACAGAGGGACACTGAGGTTGTGTTCATATCTTGGATACTTGTGAATGGTACTGTAATGAGCATGGGAGTACAGATATCTCTTTAAGATCCTAATCTCATTTCCTTTGGGTGTAGACACAGAAGTGGAATCGCAAGATTGTAAGACAATTGTATTTTTAATTAGATCTTAAATGTTCTTACACACACACAGAGGTAATTATGTGAGGTGATGAAGTATTAATCAACCTGATTTCAGTAATCATTTTGTATGTAAATGTACCAAATAATCACATTATACACCTTAAACTTACACAGAGGGATATGAGATTTAATCTTCAGTAAAGCTGGGAAAAGGGGGAAAAAAGAACATATGGTATAAATAAAAAAATTTCACTAAATGCTCAATCACATCCAGGTAATTTGCTACAAAGAAGAAATTTTGAACACTTCTTTTTTTTGTTTCCTGGTCTAAAAAATCTCTTTTTTTGTTGTTTCTGCATAATGTGTAACACACTGTCTTACAAAGGCCTTTACAACTTTTAAAATTTGCAAATAATATATATTTCTTTGGACACTAGAAAATGCAGGGAAACAAATGAAAATCACCACCATAATTGCAACATTCAGTAGTGTTGTCAAATGAAAGAAAAAATGTAGTCAATAATATTCCTGCATAATAATAGTGATCATTTATAAAAATGAAAAAGAGGTCCTGTTTGTAATAGAACATATACATATATAGTACTGTATATTTATAGTATTATGGTTTAATATTAATGTTAATGAGATTTTTGTGATCTACGTAGAGAACACTAAGAAATTATTGAGAGGAATACTGTAAGCCTCAATAAGTACAGACATAACATATTTCTGTTTGGTAAACAGACTTAAATATTTTTAAAAGGTTAATTATTCCTCTGGTTATTTAAGAATTTAGTGTTATTTTAAAATAAAATCTCAAGAGATTATGAACTATTGGTACCATACAGGGATTTTTTTCTGAGTTTCTCATTTGTGAAGAGGGTAGAGAGAGGGAAAAGAGGTGGACATTCTAAGTTTGTTTACCAATTGCAAGTTTTAAGATAAAAATACAGATGTAAATCTGTGTATCTGCTAGCTAGAGTTGACTGCAAAATATTTTAGTTCCTAGTGTTACAATTAAAAATTTCACATCTATGACAAACATAGAAAATGATATTCTTTGCAGGGCAATCTGAGGACAGTTGATATGGCTATTTTTGGCAAAAAGCTACCAGCTTTCCAAGGGTTGAAAAAAAAATCACTCTCTTGGCATAACTGTAACATACGTCCCACATACAAGGGTGTCCTGTTACACACCAGTTGAAAATTTCCAGCTAATGTACTGGACTACCCTGGATTTTCTTATAAAAATGACTGAATTGGGGACAACAGCCATATCAGAAGCAATCAGTGTAGGGAGCATGGAAAGAAATGTTGCAGATATAGCTTATTCCTCCTGGATTACCCTGACCATCAGTTTCTACCTTGAGGGGAAAAAAAATGACACAAAATGGAATCAAGGGAGAAGGGAAAACCAAGAGCTGTGAATTATCTGTGTCATCCTCCTATTATTTTTAATTAAAAAAAAATATTTTATTTAACTTATTTATATATCTGTCTCATCTTCTCACTAGCAATGAAATCCTTCAGTTTTAGATCCCTATCTGAGTCAAACTGGTATCCCTCACAGATACTATGTGTTTAATGACTATAAAGGGAGGTCAAGTGAAAGAGGAAGGAAGAAAAGAGAGATAAAAAGTAAATGGAGGCTGAATAAGAGAAAGAAAAAGGAGGGATATAAATTTAAGACTTTTGCATAGACTTAACAAAGAAATTATAAATTGATGTGAACATTTATCCATAGGAATCATGAATCCTATTTATTTAGATACTTCTTTTATTTATCACATTGCTAGTCACAATAGTAATGACGATAGTTATTAGAGATAAGAAGTAGAGAATACAGAAAACATGGGAAGGGGGGGATTTTTGACTCATTTGATGTAAGAACCATCTATTTTGTGAAATATAAGCCTACTGCATAGACCGAAATACAAACTTAGAAATAAACAAGTTTACAGTACTTTGCAACCTGCTAAATTATTGGTGAAACAGCTTGGTTCAATATTTCTTCCAATACTCATTATGGATGAATCCTTACACTTTCTATAGTAAAGTTGTCACAGTAGCTTTGTATCAATTCTCTGTTACTTAGTTCTACAGTGAATCCATATTAGCCAATATTGGATTGATTTATAAAGAGCTGATAGATACCCCACCAAAGACTTTCACATATAAAAAGAAATGGAAAGCAACAACTTTGTCCTTGACTGATAATGGTAAGTTTTTGTAAGAAAAAGAGGGGGAACTTGAATATATTATAGAGCTGTGTATTAGCTTTTTTTCGTCTGCTTTTTTTATGAGTTACAATATTTAAGTAAGGTAGAAAAAATTCACACAAGCACTTTCTCAGCATATAGAAATCATGTCTTTTATTCTTTATTTCCAATATTTAATATGACTATGTGTGTAATTCCAAATGATGATTAATTCACGTATATTTATTAAGAATGAACAACTCTTCCTTAGTTAATTCTTACATATACACCTAATTCTAGTAAGTTATTTTATCAGTTCAATATAGAGTTCAATATTGTAGCTCTGGGAGGAAGGGTGTTCCTGGCCCAGGATGAGTCCCCCTATGAATCTGATGAAACTGAAATAAGTCAAGGGAAATGGTAGTTTGGGAGAAAGGCATTTATTTCTTACAGTCATGAGCCATCCCAGACTCCAGCCAACTCCTCCAGCTGCGGCTCACACTCTCATCCCCCCACCTGCCCCTTCCGGCAGGAATTCCATGGGCGGGGCTATGGTGACTAACTGGCACCAGACAATTAGGTACCAGGAGCAGAGGAGGAAAGAATGGCTGTTTTCTCCCCACCCCTTACTCTGGATTCACCAGAGGCTGAAACACCCATTGATATGTAAATGATTAAGACCAGGCAGGAGATTCTGGAAATTCTGCCATCTACCCTACAAATATATTTTTAAATAAAGCACTTTGGAGATCATAGATAATATCTCTACAGTCCAAAATATCAAAAATTAACTACCTCAATTGGAACATTAGAGAAGTCATATTTTTGTCTTGAATAGATTTACCTTAATTTAAAATATTATGTAGCTTTTATCAGTATTCAAACTAGTCACACTGTTGAAAAATCAATAGTTGTTATAACTATTATTTGCCATAGTCAAAACCCATAATCAGTTGTTTTTTTATCCCAAATATTAAATGTTTAGTGTAGGTATATGAGCAGTGCTGAGACAAGGTGAAAATTTCTATTCAAGATTAACTAATGCGGAGAACTGATTATTGAGTCTGAGAATGTGTAGTGGCAAATATGTAAAAATGTATTTAATGTGATTTTTATGTTAAATCTTGGATGAGAGAAAATTTAACTTTGTGAGTTTTGTGTTAATTCATCTCAGATATTCACAATCTATACTTCCTAAATATAGTCATGGACTTGAGCAAGTGTTTAAAAGGTGCCAATAAATTCCTACGTTAAACAAATGGGGATACACACATGCATGCACCACTGTCCCTGGGTCTTGGAGAAGCTTACTGATATCCTGATATTTTTATATAATATGAGTATATGTTTCATCTTCTAGTAGTTGATCCTTAACAGTATTTCCCTCTTCTGTTTTCAATCATGAGAGAAAAACATAATCATGACCAAATAGACCTAAATCCAGAAAACTGTAATCAGGAAGCCTGGCCTTCTGAACTCTACAAAATGGCTCGTGGCCAGTTATCTAACATAATCTAAAAATAGGTCCCTAGTATAAATGCAATCCTTGAGGATGTCTACACCTCCTTTGTATGCTATCCTCATTTGTATAGAATTAGGGTGCATCTGCTCCATCAAAGCTAGAACTTGCCTACGAAATTTGGGGTGAGGATGTTGGCTAAAACCTGCTGATATATTATATATTATGGAAATAATACAAAAAGATATATAGATGTCAGCCAAATAAGTGGCAATATTGGAAAAATATACAGACAATTTCCTCTGGGAACTGAGGCTATAAATTTTGTGTAGAAAAAAAATACTGTGGTGAGCATAGTCAGCGACAATCAACATGTCAACAAGTAAGAAGCACATTCTGAGCAGCCGTTGTATATGATGATGTTATTGATTCACCATCAGCAGGGCTGAAAGGGATGATGGATCTGAGCTGATCTGCCTGGACGTCTCTAGGAACAGCAGCTTAGAGCAGAGAAACAGATTCTTCTTGCTAACTGAATCTACGGGACCTGAACCGGCCTGTATGGAAGGATTGCCTTTCCTGGCCCCGTTCTTATCTGTGCTCTGATAGATAGCAGTGTGAAATAAAGTGTGCTCACAATTTTAGATTGTACTAGTGGAATTATAAGTTATGTTGTGGAAACCATTTGTTATGTAAAGGCAAGGGGTTCCGCCCTTTTAGGGGAATAGTGCCCATTCAGCCAGCTTGAAAAGTGGTGTTCGCTCAGCCACCTGTTCCCTGCCACTTCCACCTCATGTACACTGACTATCCAGCTGTGTGCTGGGAACAGTGACTACAGTGTTATCAAAAGGTCTGTGTTTCTAAAGCAGTTTGCTAAAGACTTCAGGCAGTAGAGTTATGTGGACTTGGTTCTGAATCCCAATATCCCAATATGGTCTCTTAAACAAATTAGTGAAATCTTCTGCACCTGAGTTGTAGCCTTAATAAAATAAGAATACTAATATAAACAGTATAAATGAGACAAGTATAAGAGTATAAATGAGACAAGAATACTAATACTTATTCCCCAACATTTTTGTGAAGACTGACTGATAATCTGACTCAGAGTAGGCACCAGGAAGTTTTAGTTCATGTATTCATTCACCCAATAATATCAATTGAATGACTGATTTTTTTTTTCCCAGGCACTCAGCCAGAATCAGGGTTGGTATGGTAAGCAATACAGAGTCATCGTTTTCTCCTGAAGTTTATGTTCTAGATCTCTTTACCTAGTCCCTCCACATTTCTCTTCCCTTCTCTAGTATTTAGTGTCAGTCATCTACATGACGACAATGAGAAAATGATTCAGAAGTATCTCCCTCAAAATATGAGTCAAGAAATCCAAAGGGAATGATTTGATAAAACATTTTCTCTGGATAACTTGATTTTGAAACTACATTGCTGTCACTCATAATGTAATGCCTGCATTTATTACTCCCTAAATATGTTTTTGCACTCTTGTCAACATAGTCTAAGAATCATGGAATTCGTGAATTTCATGAAAGTCTTTTACAAGTGAACATAAAATAATTGAAAAAAAAATAGGAAAACTTTGGGAGATACTAGCTAGAATGTGGTGCAAACTGTATTTTTCTTTGTCTTGAAAATGTATTAATATAATAAAAGGTAAATCTAATTTTGGTGACATGAGAACGAAAGAATAAAGCAACTAAGCATTTGAACCAACTTACTATGTGCCATGTACTGTTCAAGATGCTTTAACATATTAATGTTCTTAATCCTCACAGCAACCTGATGAGGTAGATATTATTAATGTGACATGTTGCAGGTAAGAGAAATGAGGCGCAAAGTTTAGGTGACTTCCCTAAGTCACAGATCATGTAAGTGGCAGGACCAGGATTCCAACACGGGCTGTAGGACTTTCAAAGGGCTTTGTCATCTCTAGTAAGGCAACTGTAGGAGAAACAGCAATGCAACAATGCGATCAACTATGACCTTCCATTCTCTATGTACATACTCACATCTTTATCAAGACAGTCATGCTGAGAAAATAAATTGGGGAGAGTTGTAATTCTTCACTTCAGGTTAGCTTGGGAGATTTGGTAATTCCTAGCTCATTCTACATTCCATGTAGAAGCCTCTTCACATGTCCTAATTTGGGCTTGTTCTTTTGGGTATGGTTCTCTCACACAAACTGTGCCTTCTGTTCCCCAGTGTATTTCTTACTGATACTATGACAAACAACACACATTTATCATCTCATGTTTCTGATGGTCACAAGCCCACCACAGGTCTTACTGGGCTAAAAATCAAAGTGTTGGCCATGCTGCATCCCTTGTGGAAGTTCTAGGAGAGAAAGCATATCCCTGCCTTCCCAGCTTCTGGAGGCTGCCAGCATCCCTAACTCGGGGCTCTGTCTTTCACCTTCAAAGCCAGCTATGCAGCACACACTCCTGTTCCCTGCTCTGACTGTGGCCCTCTTGTCTCCCTCTTAAAAAGACTCCCATGAATTTATCAGCCCATATGGATAATCCAGGATAATCTGCCCTTCTCAAGATCCTTGACTTAATCACACCTTTAAAGTCCCTTTGGCTATGTAAAGAAACTTACTCCCAGCTTCTGGGGATAAGGAAGTGAACATCTTTGGGATACACTCAGTCTACCAGACTCAGTCTTCCTGAATTGTTTAATGTGATATTGTTTGATTTATGACATCATTGCATTCAATGAGCTTTGTTTAAGAGAAAAGCAATGTGGCCTTCAGTGACTCCAGTGGCTTATTCATTCTGTCACTGCTTCCTCAGATAATCCTGATGACTGGGGCCTCCTTTGTAATTAAGACCCTTCTGGTTGGCAACACCAGGGGTTATATTAAAAAAGTCTCTTACTCTATTGAAAAGAGTGTTCATTATGTAGGCCAATTCTATATAAAACCTTTTATTAGTCTCCTTACCAGTTTTAACTACAATGATAAATCTGACACACATTCAATATTCAACCATTACAGCTGGGAATGGTAGTTTCTCTAAATCATGGCATACCCATCTGTTACAGAATTCAGTTTATACTTTCATAAAATCTAAACCTAAGTCTTCAAAATTCCCATGATATGCTTGTTTCAGATGAAGTAAAAACTGCAGTTGGCCCTTGGATCTGCTTATTGCTGTATGCCAAAAATATTACAAATAGTATCTGATTTAATCCTTACAACAGTTATTTGAATAATGTGAATTCTGACTTCTTCTGTGACCCTACTTACTAACCCTCTCTGATTGGCACGCAGCCTGGCCTCTTCATGATGTCTCAAATACACAATTATGCTCTCTATGCAGGACCTTTTTATTTGCTGTCCCCCAAAAGGCATAGGGCTTCTTCATCTTATTCACGTGTGCTCAAATGCCACCGATTCATGAATGATTTCTTGACAATTCCATCTTTGGTAGTCTTCAAAACTCTATCCTCTCACTCTGATTTTTCTTTTAAACACCTGTCAGTAAGGTCACTATATATTCTTTTAAATTGTCCTTAGTCTCTGTATCATCCACTGCCAGCTCATCAAGGATCCAGCTATTCTGCAGTGTGGCATGCTATCTATCACAAGTTCCTAGAACCATGCATGGCATTAAAGAAGAAGCCAAGAGGGATTTTACAGACCCAAAAAACTGAGATTTAGCAAGTTGAAGCAACAGTTCCTAGGTCACAATCACTCCAAATATATGTCCAATATCTTTTATCACAACTCTTTCCAAAACATGGTGCAATCTTACTGCTTCAGTCCACTTGGATGGATGAATACTGCCTAAATCAAACATAAAGAAAAATACACATAGACGTTTGGCTAAAGAAACTCTCTCATAAATTTACAAGGCTTTTTCTGATATATAAAATATTAATGAGGACCTACTGCTTTGATAGCAATTATATCTGTCTTGCTTCTCTCTGTGAGTGCCACTCTCTGGCCACTGCTGGACCAGGATCCTGTTACCCCCCCCCGATACCAGGGGGCCTAGTTCTAAGGCAGCACCTCCTTTGGTCACCTCCGTGCACAGAGAAACAGCCAGCCTTCCTCACAAGCTTCTTTCTTTTCCTTGAGTGGAAGGCAGTGCTTTTCTGTGCAACCGAGTCAGGTGCTGCGGTCTCCAGTCTCACATGTTAAATCCATTCTGGTCTCCCATCTTCCTGAGTCTTCTGAACTTTTCAGTGCTCATTCAGGTTTCTGTAGCAGCTCCTCATTTACCTGAGGTTGTTAAGCAAGCTTCAGAGGTCCTCCCAGCAGTGTATTGAGGTGGCAGAAGAACTCTAAGATGGGCTGCCAAACATCCTGCCTCTTGGTCCTCTTGCTCTTGTATCATCCTTTCCACCTGAGTGTGAGCAGAAATTCTCATGTACTTGCAACCAATAGATTATGGCTAAGATGATGGGATGTCATTTCTGTTATGTCATATAATAATGTTCTCACCATTACATAAGCTTGGGAGAGGATCCTTCCCCAGTCAAACCTTGAGATGAAATTGCAGCCCAGGTTGACACCTTGGTTGTAGCTTTGTGAGTTTTGAAGCAGAGGAAGCAGCTGAACTATAAGCCCAGACCCCTACCTATGGAAACCGGGATAATAGAAGTGTGCTATTATAAGCTGCTAAATTTGTGGCAGTTAGTTACACAGCAATATTTATCTGGTACTGAGGACAGTCCCAAACACCTTTGCCAGAATGCGGTCTCCGATGTCCAGAATAGTGTTCATATGTCGATGACTTTTCCCCTATTCAGATGTGTCTTCCATACATCCTCAGCCCAACATCTTCAAAATGCACTCTGCTTGTTTCCACCAGTACACATAAGTCAAATCTTACAATTCTTTGTAAATGAATGCTCTTTCCTCTCAGAGCAGAAAATACATTCCATGCTCGAGCTGAACTGTAGTTATTGGCCTGCAAGCAGGGAGGGGATGGAGGAAAAATGTTGAAGAGAACAAGTTTTATTTTGCATGGCCCCTTTCTCAGGTGAGGTCTTCTTAGTGTCTCTAGATAATACGAGGCTGCTTGCTAATAAAGATGAAGAGGGAGTTGTTCCTATTAACCCAGAGTGTAAGGGCACGTCAGGCTAGGAGTTTAATGATATCATCTTTGTCTGCATCTCAAAGTCCCACTATTTTCTAGTGCACTAAGTCTCATATTTGATGTCACTTCAGGTTCTGTTACCCTGACATTTAAATCCTGAGATCTTGACTTGACAGCATGCTTTGGGTTTGATAGATACCTGATCTATGCCTGCCATTTTATTTTTTTTGAGGTTTTCAGAGCATTAAGGCAGCTACCCCCATAATGCTTATGCTTATCATTGACCCCATAATGTGCAAGTGCCACAGCTGCTACATAAGTCAATGCTTCACTCTCCCCTGTCTGTCATCCCATCCTATCTCTTCATCATCATGAATTTTCTGAATATCATGGATTAACACTACCCACCTTACATCAGCAACACACTTTTAAGCAATATCTCACTGGTAAATAATCCAGTTCCAAAATGTCATTATGTGTTTATTTTCTACATTATTTGATACTTTTCTAATATCAAATGTCTTAGCCTGAGTTCCCTTTCGAAAGCAGAACTGGAGAAAAAGGGCTTGCACAGAGCAATTTATTTTGAGCAATGATCCCAGACAGTGGCGCTCCGTAGACACCAACTCAGAGACGGAAGTTGAGTTAGTCACCGCTGTGGGCAGCTGGGATTTGGTCCCTCTGGGACTTCCTATGAAGCTGTTTAAATGTATTTCAGAATTGTTTACCTGAAGGATAAAAGAGAGAAGGATCTTCCACTGTCACCCATCCCCAGCAGTAGAGGGTAAACCCGTGCGGTGTTATCTTTCCAGCATTCTGAGTTGCCATGAAACCTGTGAGCGCCCAGCAGGCTCACCGATAACTCCGCACCTTGGAATGAGTTCCCTGCTGGGAACTTAAGCCCTGTAGGCCACACTGGGATGGGATGCCGCAGGGGCGGAGCCGGGAATAACACGCTTGGGTCACATGGTGTCAGGTTCAGAGCTTTGTTGCCATGGTTTCTCCGGCTGTCTGGTGTTGGATGTTAGTGTTGAGAAAGAGAAATGTGGCTGGATGTTTCCAACTTCTGGGTAACTCATTTTAGTATCTAGATACTTTCAGAAGTCTGTCTTTATCTTCGAATTTTAAATTTCATTACCTTTCCTGGAACACAGTGGGCCATATTCATTTGCAATTTCTATTCCATCTTCATTTTAATTTTTAAAAATAAATTTGAATTGTTTTGATAGTTTTGATGTGTTCTCCACTTCAGCAAACAAATTGCCATGAAATTAAATTATTTCCTGTATGCCTTATTATCTACTCTCAATCTTGTTTTAGTCTTTTAATTTTATACAATTATCTGCATTCATGTTAATTACATCAAGCCTTTCCTCTGTTACTTTACAGTTTATAACCATGCCCATTTTCTAATCAGATTATTTTACTGTTGAGTTTTGAACATCCTTTACGTGGTCTAGTTAATAGTCCTTTGTCAGACATCTGGTTTACAAGTATTTTGTCCCAAGAATTAGCTTCTCTTTTTTGTCCTTTGAACAGGGACCCTTGCAGAGCAAAAGAGTTTTAATAAGATCCACTTTATCAGTCTTTCCTTTTATGAACTATTTCATGTCTCTCTTTAGTTGTAGGACTTAAGTAGGTGGATATGCTTATAAATGAGTTAGTAAAATGGGAGATATTGACTATGTAGGAGAGATTTTGATGGATGATCACTGGGCAGGAAGGTGAGCTCAGATCCAGAACGTGATGAGAGGGACTGGCTATGGACAGAGGAAATAAAACAGGAGAAGTCTGTATTAGGGAAGGCACACTGTTACTCGCTGAAGGAATAGACAAGTTGAGAGAATTATCATCTTGGGGCCATTATTTTCTTTGAATTAAAAGCTGTGGTCTTACCCTGAGAAAGATCCAGTAGGCAGTTTTGAGGTATGACACAGGCTTGAAGTAAATACTAAGAGATGTGTGTGAGGGTCCTT
The DNA here is from genome assembly GCA_032199065.1 of Smutsia gigantea. Lineage (NCBI taxonomy): Eukaryota > Metazoa > Chordata > Mammalia > Pholidota > Manidae > Smutsia > Smutsia gigantea. Next base: position 38,699 of record JAVSCE010022541.1, on the reverse strand, counting down.
AGGGTTACCTGGGAGGCAAAGAAGCTCCCTTGGGGCTTAGGCTAGGATTCTCGAAACCTTCAATCAGCAGATTTGTTTTATTGGATTGCTTTAGGGAAAAATAATAATTTAAATACCATAAGAATCTTGTACTCATCAATTCTACCTAGGCCCTGACACTCCTTTGTCTTGTGTCTTGTGCTCATATATTAGAGTTTGAGAACCTTTTATGAGACCAAGAGGCTACTGTGGCTCCAATGACTGGCAGGAATTGGGACCTTTCATCTTGGCTGTTCTCTCTTCTTGGTACTACTGTGAACTGCAGCAAGAGTTGTCTGCCACCTTAGCCTGTTCATAAGGAAAATGAGGTTTATGTGTCTTGTTCAGACCCAGCCCCGACTGAGTGCAAAGACTAGGCTCTCTAATATTTCCACCCCACCAGCTGTTGCCCATAGAAGGCATTGCTATTTTACTGGTTATTTTTAAGTAGAGTGCATTTGTGTTTAACAATTCAAGCTGTCGTGTATATATTTTTGTCACCAAATTTGTTCACTATCAATAGGACATATCATCTTTATTACAAAATAGGGTACACATCTTAACTGCATGGACAAAGCAAGTGTCCACATTCTTTGTTATATCCAAACTGGTGCAAAAATAGCAGAGTGGCAGATGGAGATTTCTGTAGCCTTTGCAATAGAGGAATGGATCAGGAAAGCATATGTCAAAAGCCCATAGTCTTTGACGGGAAGGAGATTAACTCAGAAAAACATATCTGCAATATTACTGAATAACTTTGAAGAATGTAATTTCTTCCAGAAGCAGCAAGTATCAATCCTAAAGTTCTCAAATAATATTTCAGGATGCTGTTCTTCTGAATTACATCTACAAAGCTTCTTTTTTTGGAAATACAAGAGGTCAGTTCTTGTTCAGAATGCATCGAATGTACCCACAAGTAACAACTGAGCACTGACTTGGCTTTAATAGATAAATAATTTCAAGGCAAAAATGTGAAACATATTTCCAAGTTCCAGTGGACAATATCAGAATCAGAAGTTGTAATGCTTATTACGTGACCTAGTTAACACTAGGGAATTCTTAACATTTCAGGGTGGTGAATTAAACAAAAGGGGCCACAAGGGTTCCTGTTTCAATTTAAAATATGAAATTAATAGAATTTGAGCCTTAGTATCATTCCTTACATACTCAACAATGCAGGAATTTTTTTAAATACTTGAAAACATGCAGTGATTTTAATATTTCAAGACATACAGGAAAGTACTTAACTCTTTACCCAGTTTATAATCTAGATAGTTACTTCTTCCATTCTCATAACTTCCTTGCAGATGTGTAAGCAAAGACCCGTCTGTCAGAACAATGTCCTGAGGTCACCTAGAAAACCTAAAATGACTGTGATTTTTATCCCATGGTGATACTTCCAGGTTTCTTCTCCATTGTTAATATCCCATGATGGAAAGACTATTTATTGTTTTAGAAAGCAACATTTTATTTTTTCATGTAATGGACTCAACCATACCTTAAAATAAGTGTTCAATAAATACTATTGTCGAACGAAATAGAGTAGCAGCAGCAGATGTGTAAATGCTCTCCTTCCCTCCTCCCTGCCCACCATGGTTCTACCAGCCACCATCCTCTACAGACTTCCCCTTACCAGGCCCAGCCAGAACCTTTGCTCCTCCAGCCTTCAGAACTCACTCAGCCACTCTACTACTGCACAATTTGTTTTTTTTTATGGTGAGCATTTTGTTTCTCTAAAACAAAATTGCAGTCTGTTCAAAACACAGAGTTCATGTCAGAGTAAAATAGAGACTTTCTCAAATAAAAGAATGTCTACTTCTATTAGAAGAGTTTCAATTCCTTTCAGACTGGAGAGGAACCATTGTATGTATTCATTTGCTCATGTATTTAGTCTGTAAATAATTCCTGAGCACCTGTTATGAGATGAGCACTGTTACGAATCTTTAAGATACTGCGTTCTCCCTAGGACTTAATACATACATCATTTTGCATGTTTTAGGTTCTTGGTATCATTGAAATCATGATAAGCAATTTAATGGACTCATCATAATACTAAATTGCTTCTAAAGGTGAAGTATCGAGACGCTCAGTTTTCTCTGAATATACTTACCACGAAGGCAGATTTCTAAACTAGAAGTCCAATAGTGTAGAGGCCATTAAGAAGCAAGAATGATTTATGGGGGAATACATTATCTACCTAAAGTATTTGGGCAAAAATAAGTTTTCTTTTTTTTTTTTGAGTTATAGAATTTGGAGGAGTTTAAGTGGTTGATCTTAGGAAAAGCTTAGGCTATTACTTTGAGGACCTCAGAAAGACAGAAGAGATAAGTATACCCAAAATATGGGAAAAGAATAAAATAGATAATGCCGGATTGGCAAAGCCTCCACTGGCCCTTCCTCAGCTCTTGTATGCTCACCTGTGTCTCTTCAACAGTTAGTTACCTTTATTCTTATAATAATCAGAATCCAGGAGACCAGTAGGTGGTAGAAGGGCCAATAGTCAAAAATGACCCCATTTCTCCCATTATTTCTTTAAACATTAGAAGCTGGCTTCCCAGGACATAATAAAAATAAAATGTTATAAGAGGAATAATCCAGGGGTGATTATGAACTGGTAAACTTACTTATGGAAACCATATTTATTTACAAATATTTGTTATGATAAGGTCAAATGAACAATTTACAAATGAAAGAATTTCATTTTTAATCATAAGACCTTACTGAGAATTGATGTTTAGTACAAAGATTTTACTTTTTATTAAAAAAAAAGGACTAGAGATTGATCAGTGCATTTATACAGCTCCTCTTCTCAGGTGGCTTTATTGATTCAGCATTTGTTCTCAAGTATTTTTGAGCATTAGCATTTCTGGCATTGCACTGGGTTGACAGTCTTAGCTCCTCCACTACTCTTGTCTCCCTCCACTCTGTCCCTCATATTTTAATTCATTGGTTTGCTTTTAAAAGCCTATTCAAAGAGTAAAATGACTTCAAAGACTACATCATCACCCCAGACTTCCTCGGAGCTCCAGTTATGCAAGCTAAAATCTCCAGACTCCTTTTTGATTGCTCATTCTCTCTTATGTTCCATATTCAGTTCATTAGAAAGTCTTGGCATGTTTACCTCCTAAATATATCTCACATCTGTCCATCTCTCCATCTATACTGCCAACACATAAATCCGAACCCTTTCTTTGTTACTGTGTCCTCCTGCAACAGTCTTACTTCCGTTTCTGCTTCTATTTTTCAGAAGACAGAGTAATCCTAAACATAATAAATCAGACTACATTACTAACCTGCTTAAAACCCAACACTTGCTTCCCACTGTACTTCAAATAGCATCTAAACTCCTGTTCATGGCATTCAAGGACTTTATGATCTAGTCCCTTTATGTGTCTTTCACTGTGTCTTATTTTATCCTCCTCTTCTACTTCTATGCATCAGTCACATACACATTATTTTACTTCTTATCACCAACAAGATTTCTAAAAGGAAGAGACCTTGGCTTGTTTTTGTCTATATCTCCTCCGGAACTGAGCAGAATGCCTAGAACCCTGGAGATACAGAGATAATCGGGAATAAATGAATGGGTGTTCCCAAGTCAGTGAAAACAGATGTGTGAACCTGAGTGCTCTTTAATCATATTCTCTGTAAAGAACTGACATTCATACATAATAAACAAATGAAGAATTATTTTAAAATCCAGTGCAAAAGGACAGAGATGAGAAGTTGGAGAAAAGTTAAGAGATAATAGTATATATCCAGAACTTTCTGTATCAGTCTAATAGGAGTTCTAGGAGAAAAAAAGAAAATGGAAAAAAAAATGGAAAGAATTACAGACATAAATAGTAGGAAACAAACTCTCATAGTTGAAGAAAAATAGAAACCTTTCCACTAACACTTCATACTTCACAAAGACTCAGGGCTGGAGACACCGTCATGAAATTTCAGAGTCCTGAGGATAAGGAGAAAAATCCTAAATACTCCTAGAGAGGAAAAACAAACAAGCAATCAAAATTCAAAAACATTCTTTCCAAAAAGAAATAAACATCACATTAGAATTAGATTCCTCAACAACAATACTGATTTCTATAAAAAAGGAGAACATCACCTTCAAAGTTCTGATAGAAAATAGATTCAAATTCTGAACGAATATGTTTAATCAATTAACATTACCATGGAAAGAAAGCAAAAATATTTTCAGACAAGCAAAGGTTTATTTTATCCTCAATAAACCTCTGAAAACTATTACTTAAGAATGTATTCTAATAAAAGAACAAAAATCCAAGATAGTGAAATGTGGTAAGAAACACATGAAAGCTTAATCGAAAGAGTGAAACTTCTATTTGGTTCAAATTAATTTTTAATGCATAAAAAGCAAGAACAAAAATGACATAAAAGTCTCAGGTGATTTTGATATAAAATGGGATGGTGTCTCTTGCCTTATTTAGAAATGAAGTTAGAGGATACATTATTTTATAACCCTGAACAGTTTTTAAAAAAATATTTAACTCTGTGTGCTGAAGTGTTCTCGATAAGCAAGAATTGTGTGAACCTTTTACAATAATATTGCATTTATAGAGAATATGGTAATTTCAGAAATCAATACTTGTAGAGACAAGATGAATTGGACGCAGACAACAAAAAGGCTGCATGGTCAGATAACATGGAGACACAGGGTCTGAGCTTTCAACTTTCCTGCATAATCATCAAATAAAACAATGCAAAGGTATCTGAAGTATGAAGCTTTATTTTTTCAACCTTTGCTTTCATTGTATCTGACCTTGCCAGGCAGGCAGTAAAGAAAGGTGTGAGAAATGCCCTAGGACTTCAAGCTAAGTAGGGCTAGATGAATAAAGCATGCTAGTCTTTATTAAAACCCAGGTGAATAAAATGTATATACTTATAAACAGTAACTTTATAAAGCCCCCAAAAACTTCCTATCAAATGTTCATTGCCTGGTTGCTGGGTCTCGCCAGTCACAGTTCTGAAGTATATTCTGTAGACCATTATATCACTGTGTTTTGAAATTATCCTTTCGCTCATATGGATTTTTTTAAAAGATAAGGAAAGGAACAAAATAGAACAGCTTAAAGAAATTAGAATTTTGCAATACTCTGGAAGCTGAAAAGTTGATAAAGGATTTAGTTTTCCCTGTTAATGATTTACTGATCATCATGATATGAACTGATGAAACAAAATCTCTTTCTTTGAAATATAAATGAGAAGCACTTTAAAGTGTATAGTGATATGCTATTATGTCTCAGAATGCACTAAGACAAATTCACTTTGGACTTTGGGGAGGAAACATTAAAACTAGTGTGTGTTTCCATATGATATTTTTTGGGGTGCATCCTGCTTGATTCACAGATATTTTCTGGTACTCTGGCTCTCCTTCAAGACAGGATTTCATAACAACAAATTCACTTTTTGATTTAATTATGTTCTTCAATTCTCTTTTTCTTTTTGAAAATGTTCCCTAAGGACCTACTATGGGCAGTAGTCTTTGCAGCTGTGGTGAGAAATGTAAGGATGGATAAATGATCTGCCCCTGAACTTAAACAGAAAAACAACCAGACAAATAAAAGCATGCTATTTGAGGCAAGGTGAATACCACAACTGTGCTGCTTCCATGCATGATCTATCCCTTCGCAGGCAGACATAAAGAATTAAAAACAGTTGTTTCCTGGGCAGACCAGAAATTTTAGTTTAAAACTCATTAGAGTATTTGTGGTAATTATAAATTATGAAGTACCTACAACCTGTTCTATGATATAGACAGGGAATCTTTTGTAAGAATCCAAACTAAGACATGGAGAAATGGAATACTGAACCAAGAAATCATGAAAGAGTTTCCACAGAATAATTAGATGCCTTTGGCTATCTTATTAACTAGACAGAAAGCAATTTAGGTGGTACCCAATACTCTAGCATTCATTAATTTATCTGCTGCATTACAAGAAGTTGAGCATGCTCTGAAGGCAGTCCCTGCCTGCAGCCCTCCTCCGGATGTTTCTTTATAAGTAGGTCCCAGTGATCCATTCTGTCATCTTCCATTACTCAGATTGAGGGAATTGGGAATGGGAATCTGACCCAAGCCAAACCTACAAACTGTCATATGCTCAGAACAAGAGCGCTGCTAAACTTTGGCGACTGTTCACACTCAGTGATGACTGGCTGAACGAGTCCCCTTCTTGGGGACTTTAAATGTAAAATACATGAAGTACCTGAATTAAGTAAAATTGCACAGAAGCAGAGGCACATAGGGAGTCTGCAATAAAAATGAGCCATGAGAAAGCAGGTATCGTAGTGTAGAGGAAAGGAAAGAATGTGGAGTCACCAGGGAGATGGCAGACAGCACAAAAGAAAAAGAAGAGCTGAGTATCTATAAGCATTAAATACTAAGAAATGAAGTGTCAGTGCTTCTCTGCGGGGCTAGGTCGCGGCAGTTGAAGTTAGAGGTTTGCTCTTTGTTCTGTACTCTCTGAGCTGATAGCCCACCAGACTTCCCTACTGCCTGTCAAATCCTGTAGCGAGTCCCCCGCCCCCACCCACGTAGCCATGTTAATGAAGGTTACCTGAGAGTGGTTCTGTCTCTTTCCACACAGGGGGATCCTTCCCATAAAAAGAAGTGGCCTGGAACAAGATGGAAGTGTATCCGCAGAAGGGTTTCCACCATCAGGGTTATTCCAGGTCTTTTTTTCCACCAAATATGTAAATTGAAGGATTGATGGAGAATGATTCTACTGAAGAATACTTTTATTAAGAGAACCCAAGGTCTTGCCTGGGCACGCACAGCCCCCAGGGCATGTTTTCTGCAGCACCCTGCAAGTTCGCTTCCCCGCCCGCATGACACAGCCCTTCACGGGTGGGTGATGGTCGTACCCCACACAATCCCATTCACAGTTGTTTCTGAGTTTCATAAATGTTGTCTTTAGGAACAATCTACATGAAATGTCAAAGAGCGATGACCAGGAAACAATGTTTTCCTTGACAAAATTTTGCTTGAAAAACTGTCACCCCTCGTCTATTTACCTTTTATTTCCAAAGTGTGCCTAATCTCATCAGGTGCATTTCCCAGACCAAATGATTCTGATTCGTTTTCAATCAACATCTTCCTTTTCTGACCTTTAATATCGCTTAACACACTGTTTAAACCTCTTAGTGTCTTTTTATATCAGGAAAAAATCCATAGGACAGGTGACTTTGTTCTCTTGGGTCATTTCATCCTGACACAGTATTGATTATCAGTACCCTAAAAAGAGGGACAGAGATGCAGGAAATACTGCCCAAAGATTATGTAATGATTTGTCAGTTCTCAACAGCATTTTCAAAAGAATTAATAAGGAACTGTATCACCATGAAGCCAGGAGAACATGAATTGGGCATGCTCTTACTGTCTAGCTACTTCATAGAACTTCCGTCAAATTAAGAAATTGCAAAATACATCAAAGCAGCAAAGTCATGATTAGTCTAATGGATACCAACAATTTCTGATAATCATTGATAATAATATTTGTAGATTAAAAAAAGATAAAATTATTTCAAAATTATAGTAACCTTAAAGCATTATAGTGATAAGTGAAGAAAGCTTTCCCCAACTAGAAAATAAGGCTTCCTCTAACTCACCTGCACTAAAATAAAATGCAATATTTTGCACAGGAGAGAAAAATAAATCGAGATTACAGAAATAGTTCCAAATGTACATGTACTTATATATGACTCAGATGTCATTAAAATGAGTTATATAATGCTGGTGATATTGGCTTAATTGGTTATCCATATGGAAAACTCTAGATTTACACCTTGCTCCTTTTATAAAAATGAATTGTAGGATTGGTTAGAAATGTAAAAACAAAAAATATATATATAGATAAAAACAATAAAACACAGGTATTTAGGAACCCTCTTAAAAGACAGAACATTCAGAAGCCGTAAAGGGTATTATGTACATTCATTCGGTCAACAAAGATTTATTGAACACCAACATTTATTGGCCCTATTCAAGATGCTAATGATTCTTGAATAAATATGGCAGAATCAGCCCCAGCTTTTCATGGAATGCACATCCTAGTGATGGAGGCCAAACAAATAATAGATAATCTTAGCAACCTTTTGAAAAGATAACAATATTGAAATGCATTACAGGATAAGCAGGAGATAGGGAGCTAATATAGATAGTATGACCAGAGAAGCCTCTTTGTGGAGATGGCATTTCAACAGAGACCTAAAAGATAAGGAGAAAACCATAGAAAAGTCTAGAACAGGGCATTCCAGAAAGAGAAAATAGCCAAAGTCTGCACAAATGCATGCATGTGGCATGTTAAAGTATTGAAAGCCATCGATGTGGTGAGCAAGAACACAGTGAGTGAAGAGGGGATTAGTAAAAAGACGAGGGGATAGGTAGTCAAGGGTGATGTTGTTTAGGCCCTAGTCTGTCTGGAAAGGGTTTGAACTTCACTTAGTGCAGCTGGAAAATGTTGGAAAGTTTTAGTCCCAAAGTAAATTGCTGTGATTTTAATTGCAAAAACACTGCAATATTACACTCATATTTGCAGAATGGATGCAAAAACACTGCAATATTACACTAATATTTGCAGAGTGGATGGTGCACGGGGATGGGGAAAGCCAGTTTGTTGGCTGTCATACCAACTGAGATAACATCCGGTGGTGCTTTGAGCTAGAAGAATAAGGACAGATATTGAGAGAAGATAGGCCCAGAACATATTCTAGAATTAGAGTAACAGAACTGGCTCAAGGATTCAATGAAAGATTCTAAGGAAAGAAGAACAAATGCCTCAGGATTTTGCTGTGAGCTATTGAGTGACCCAGGGTGTCTGCAATCTACTGAGTTGGGGAGGGACGGAACACTGGCAGGTAGTGTGTGGCACAGCTTACAGAATTCTCTTCTGGACATGGGACGTTTGAAGTGTATATTCTATACTAAGGGAAGATGTTTAGCAAACAGTCATGTACACTGGTCCAGAACTCAAGGAAGGGGTCAGGGCTGGAGACACACACCTGGGAAACATTAACATACAGATGATATTTGGGGCTACAAGACCAGCTGAAATCACTAAGGGAGAATGTACAGATCAGGAGGAGGTCACAGGATACATATTCCTGCATAAAAATGTAAGCACCTGTGCATGAAAAACATGAAAAGATCAAACTAGAAAAATACATCCAGTATAATCAAGCCAAGGTTAAAAAGTCTGATTTTAAAAGAGCAACTATAAAAACAATAAAGAAAATATTTAAATTAATGTTTGTTTCAATTGTTATTTCAATTTGAGTAATACAAAAATCCACAAAAGTAATCAACACTTACCCACAGTAGAAAAAGTGGATAAAGAATATAAATGGACATTTCGTAGAAGAAATTCAGTTGGCCAATAAATGCATGAACAGATGGTCAACCTCACTAGCAATCAGGAAAATGCAAATTATAACAACTGGATATAATTTTCCATTTATCAGATAGGCAAAAGTTAAGGAGAGCATTAATACTTGCTGATAAGGATTTATGGAAATGGATGCTTATAAATTGCCATTGGAAATATGAATTTTTATAGAATTTTGGGAAAGAAATTTGGCCTTACGTATAAATTAAGCATACATATACTCTGACTTAGCAATTTTCAATACTGAGACTCTATTTTAACTGTTTTTAAACATGTTTATCAGGATGTTGATTATAGTATTTTTTAGTGTGGCAAAATAAATTGAATGTTCATCATAGGGGAATAAAACGTAGAATGCTCATACTATGGAATATTAGACAGAAATTTTTTTTTAGATATTTGCAATAAATCTGTTTTCAAAAAGGGAACTTGGGGTCTGTTTAAAAATGAAACTTGTGTGTATAAGTATATAATATTTTGCTTAAAATATGATATCAAATGATCACATTTATATTAATCTAAGGAATCTGGAATTGTGGGTACATGTTGATTACTTTTGTGAATTTTTGTATTATTCGAAATAACAATCAAAACAAAAATTAATTTAAATATAACCACTTTTAAAGAGAGAAAGTATATGATATTTTTAAGGAAAAAATGCATTTTCAGAGCTGATTGATATCCATAAATTCCTCTGATCATTGTCTGTCACCGTGATGTGCACCTTCTATTTAACTGCTGAGGTAGAGGAGAGGATGTTAGTAAAGAGGGAGATACATACAGTCTTTGTCCATCAGCAAGACAGTTCATCATCATGTATAGATGGGCTCTGTGGGAAAATTCTGAGGCTTGAAAACTAGTTTTTAGCTGTACAACCTGTCCTGAAATGGTTGTTAAAGACAAGCCTTGTCGTAGATTGCGGAAGGCACTACAAAGACTAACCATGTGGACCATCCTAATTTTATAATAATATAAAATATCAGATACTAAGACAAGAGCAGCTTGCAAATTTAACCTACACAGTTGTCTACCAGTGAATTCTTCCTAGTCTCCTAAAGAGCAATTCAACACAAATAGGAGGGCCACTGCAAATATATTTCAATTTTTGAAAATTTGGGACAACTTATAAAGAAGTGCTCCCTTGTAAATGTAATATATGCCAGACTAATAGAAATCAAAAGGGATGACTCTGGAATAACTGTAGATGGCCGGAGATAAAGACCAAAAGTGTCTTTAATTTTCCTTTATACTAATTGAATGCCTAGTGAAAAAGCTTTGAAAAATATAACCATAAAAATAAAAGCCATATGTATTTCTGGTAAGAATAGTCGCATATGTATATTTGTTTGTACAGAAAGTGGGACTATTCATAGTGCTCTTAAAATAGAGGGTATAATTATAGATCTGTGCTTACCTGCCTGGAAATGCATCTAGGAGGAAAGAAATTATTTTCCTTCTCCTCCTTGGTACATGAGCCATTTGTACTTGCTGAATTTGATATAAGGAAGTCTGTACCACCCTCTGCATTGTCCTTAGACTGTGCAGAGGGAAGAAAAAGTCACAGTCAAGGATTTGGGAGTCATGCAATTGTACTTGGTCTGAAAATAAAGAGTACCTTATCCAGAGGTGGAAACAATTAAATTAACGTAAGTTAAATAAAAAATAAAATGGAAATAACATGGGCTTTAGAATCAGAGAGGAATTCTAGCCATGATGTTCGGTGCTCTTCACTTTCAGAAATGAGAGCAGAGAACAGAGCTCATGGGAGTTCTGTTCCCTCTCCGCAACGGAGCCAGGCCGCTGTCTAGGGATCATGGCTATTCAAACATCACAGCATGCTTCCGTACTTCCATGTACTTGCAACTATACAGAAGAGTTGTTTTCTAGACATTCCCCATGTTTGACTGCCCTGGTTTTAACTCTGGCTTTGCCGTTGTCTATCTGGGTATCCTTGGGCAAGCTGTTGAATGACTCCTTGCCTTTGTGTCTTTGTCTCCAGGTATGGACAGTGATGCAGAACCTAATTCTAATGTGAGATGATGTATCTGGCCCATTATAGTAGTAATAATAATAGCTAATAACAACTATAAGGTTACTGTGTATCTTTACCTTTTTTAGTACTTTATATTTATTAAATACTTTCATCTTCACAACCTTATGGTATAATTACTTAGAAAAACAGTGATATTATTATCCTCATTGTACAGGTGATGAGATGCTCTCTCATGTAATGAACATACATAAAGTTACACAGCTAACATGTAGAGGCGCCAGAATGCCAACCGGAGGGTTATGGCTCCAAGCCATTCAGCTCTCCACTTGCCCTCATTAAAAAGATCTCTGACCCTCTGTACATTACCTCTAATGCTTATAGCATGTTGGATGAATTAGGGTCAAAAAACAAAATAGCTCAAGTGAAAAAAGAGGAGATATCCATTCATAGGTTATGTGTACTGTCCAAAGTTCACACATTATTACTTAATCAAGTATGATTTCCCTCTGTTAAGTGTCCCATACACATGTGTTTTATCTCTACAGTGAGATAACCTTCCTGACAGAAGGAGGTATTCCAAAGTTCTTGATTTTTGCTGGTATTAATGGGTAATTAAGAGATTACTCATAGTCCATGTGTTCCCCCTCTCTAATCATATGCCAAACAATCAATACATAGATATTGACCTGAACTCTCAATTGTAGTCATGCCTTTCCAGTCTGCCGAATTGATTGGCATGCATTTCAGATCAGTAAGATTTCTGTGGGGTAGATGTCATTTATAAAGTCCCATGGGCTAGCTCTTGCCACATAATTTTCCAAGTTCCTGAAGATGTCTGTTGGTAGGAGGAAAACTCAACTCTTGAGTTGAATGCAGGCAAAGTACTCCTCGAATTAGACAGAAAGCACAGAGATCCTTTGCAGATCAGTTCCCATGAGCAGCAGGCTTATAAATAGTCTTCACCCTGACATAAATACAATCATAAGGGATCCAAGGTGAATGGTGTTAAAACCTGGGAAAACAAAGGCAGATGGACAGTTTGCACCAAATGGTCTCCTGGGCACAGGCACAGAAAAAATATGCAAATCGTTGCAAGACAGCACAGGTCTGCTCAAGACATAATTTTAAAAGGTGATGGAGACCCAAAGAAGAGAAAGCACATTGCACTGGAATTTTTAAGGTCCTGTTTGGTGTCATGCTGTCATTTTTCTCTGCCTGCTTTTAAAAATAATGTCCATTTGTTGCAGATATTCAACCTCTGCATGCTCTTGCTTTCCTGAGTTAAAATCATTTTTGATACAGTAAAGCAAGAACATTGCAGGCTAGAATATTGCAGTAAACTGCTTGCTAAACTGTCACTCTTCTAAATACAGCTATGCAGGGAAAGTGTTGACAGCTCAATTACTGTAAGGAGGAAAACTGAGGAAGTAGCTTTTGGAGAAAGCATTAAACCTGCCTACCAAGAGGCAAATGCCTTGTCAAATGCTGCCCAACACCTGTCTACATTGAGGGGACCTGATTATGTGTAAGATTCACTATATCATTAGTGTGATAAACACTTACAACTTCGGGGAATATAGCATATAATGAGTAGGACCCATGCTCTTGCAGAACACCTCTGTTCATCTTGTGACCTTGTATATCTCCAAACATTGCCTTTGATTTATGCACTCATTCCTTCACTGAACAAGCATGCGTTGAGGGCCAGCTCTGTATCAGGTCTGCTAAGAATGTAAAGGATGTATGGGAAGAAAAACACAGTGTTGCTGCTTTCATGTAGCTTATATTCCAGTGGCAATAAAACACAACAAAAATGATAAATAAATAAATGAAATAATTTCAGATATTACTATTTAATATGAAGGAAAGAACCACTGTGATTCAAAACTAATTAATTAGTGTAGATGAGGCTACTGAAGATTGGGTGGTTAGGAAAGTCTTTACTAAACAGGTAACATCTTTATTTTTAATTAATTGAAGTATACTTGACATACAATATATTTTAGTTTCAAGAGCACAACATAGTGATTCAACAAGTCTATACATTACTAAATGCTCACTACAGTAAGTGTAGTTACCATCTGTCACCATACAAAGATACTACAATATAATTGATTATATTCTCTATGCTGTGCATTTCATCCCTGTGACATTATATAATTGGAAATTGGTACCCATTTACCCCTTTAAATATTTTCCCTATTCCCCCACACCTCCTCCCCCATGGCAACTACCAGTTTATTTTCTGTATCTATGAGTCTGTTTCTGGTTTTTTGTTTGCTTGTTATTTTGTTTTTAGATTCACCAAATAAGTAGAATTATACAGTATTTGCCTCTTTCTGACTAATTTCCCTTAGCTTAATGCCCCCTAGGCATATCCATGTTATCATGAATGGAAAATTTTCATTCTTTTTCATGGCTGAGTAATATCTCTCTCTCTCACACACACACACACACACACACACACACATACTCACACATGCACACACACACACACTGCACCTTTTTTATCCATTCACTTATTGATGGATACTTAGGTAGCTTCCATATCTTGGCTATTTTAAATAACACCATCATAAACATAGAGGTACATATATCTTCTTGATTGTTTTGTTTATTTTAGGCAAATATCTGGAAATTGAATTGCTGGGTCATATGTATCTTTATTTTTAATTTTTGGAAGAACCTCCATATCATTTTCCATAGTGGCTGCACCAATTTATATCCCACTGACAGTGTACAAGGGCTCCCTTTTCTCCCCATCCTCACCAACACTTGTTATTTCTTGTCTTTTTCATACTAGACATTTTTTACTAGTATTTGTCACTGACAAAATACTAATCTGTATTTTGATACTGACTGGTGTGAGTTGGTATTACCTCATGGTGTTTTTGTTTTTTTGCATTACCCTGATGATCAATGATGTTGGATATCATTTCATGTGTCTATTGGTCATTTGTATGTCTTCTTTGGGAAAATGTCTGTTCAGGTAGCCTGCCCATTTTTTAATCAGATTATGTTGTGTGTTTTCTTGTGTTGAATTACATGAGTCCTTTATGTATTTTGGATATTAGCCCCTTATCAGATATATTATTTGCAAGTATCTTCTCCCATTCAGTAAATGTCCTTTGGTTTTGCTGATGGCTTCCTTTACTATGAAGAAGCTTTTTATTGTGAGGTAGAACCACTAGTTAATATTTGTTTTTGTTTTCCTTGCTTATGGGGAGACGAATCCAGAAAAACATTCCTAAGACTGATGTCTGAGTTTACTGCCCATGTTTCCGTTTAAGAACTTTATGGCTTCAGGTCTTACTTTTAGGTCTTTGATCCACTTGATATTTATTTTTACGTATGGTGAAACTAAATGATCCAGTTTCATTCTTTCACATGTAGTTGTTCAGTGTTCCCAGAACCATTTATTGAAGAGATTGTCTTTTCCTCATTGTATATATTTGCCTCCTTTGTTATTGACCACATGAGCATGGGTTTATTTCTGGGCTCTCTATTTTGTTCCATTGATCTATGTATCTATTTTTGTGCTAGTACCATAATGTTTTGATTATTATAACGTTGTTGTATGGACTGATATTGGTGAACCTGTTACTCCCACCTTTGTTCTTTCTGATTGCATTGGCTATTCAGGGTCTCTGTGGTTCCATATAAATTTGAGGATTATTTGTTCTAATTCTGTGAAAAATACTGTTGGTATTTTGATAGGGATTTCATTCTGTAGATTGCCTTGGATAGTATGGACATATTAGTCATTTTAATCTACAAGCATGAGATATCTTGCCATTTATTTTTGTCATGTTCAATTTCTTTCAATATCTTATAGCTTTCAGGGCACACATCTTTCATCTCCCTGGTTAAATTTAGTTCTAGGTATTTTATTCTTCTTGATGTAATTGTAAATGGGATCATTTTTTAAATTTCTCTTTCTGGTACTTGGTATTAGCATACAGTGTGTATTGTATCATGCAAATTTACTGAATTCACTTGTTAACCCTAATAATTTTTTGGAGGGATCTTTAGGGTTTCTATATGTAGTATCATGTCATCTATAAATAGTGACAGTTTTATTTCTTATCAATTTGGATGCTTTTTATTTATTTTTCTGTTTGCTGTGGCTATTATATTGAATTAAAGTCATGAGAGTGGACATACTTAGAGAAAAAATTTTTGACTTTTCACCATTGATTATGATATTATCTGTAGGTATGTCAAATATGGCCTTTTTTATGTTGAGGTATGTTCCTTCTAAACCCACTTTGTTAAGAGTTTTTATCATTAATGGATATTGAATTTTGTCAAATGCTTTTTTCATCTATTAAGATGAGCATATTTTTTTCCTTCTTTTTATTAACGTGGAGTATCATCTTGATTGATTTGTGAGTATTGAACCATTCTTTCATCCCTAGAATAAATCCTACTTGATCATGGTGAATGATCCTTATTACACACTGTTGAATTTGGTTTTCTAATATTTTGTTGAGTATTTTTGCATCAGTGTTCATCAAGGATTTGTTATTTGTAATAACAAATAAATTGTTATTTGTAATTTTTCTTGTTAGTGTTTTTCTGTGTTTTGGTATCAGGGTAATGCTGGCCTCACAGAATGAACTTAGAAGAATTTCTGCCTCTTCTATTTTTTGGAATAGTTTGAGAAGGATAGGTATTAATTCCTGTTTAAATGTTTGGTTAGATTCAGCTGTAAAACCATCTGGTTCTGGTATTTGTTGGTAATTTTTCTTCTTTGTTAATTAAGTATTGTTGATATATAATCTTTTCATTTTTTATTGTAGTATCATTGATTTCAAGTACACATTGTTTTCAAGTATACAACACAGTGGCTTAACAGTTTCAAGTATACAACACAGTGGCTTTACAGTTTCAAGTATACACACAGTGGCTTAACAGTTGCCCATATCATTAAATACTCTCCCCAACTAGTGTAGTTACTATCTGTCAACATAGAAAGATGTTACAGAATCACTGATTATATTTTTCATACTGTACTACTATCCCTGTGACCAACTTACATCATGACTAAGAAGTTTTATGCCACTTTATCTTCTCACCCTCCCTACTGGGAATTTTTGATAAGCAATTCTGTTTTGTTACTTGTAATCATCCTGTTCAAATTTTTCCTTATTCAATTTTAGAAGATTGTGTGTTTTAGGAATTTATCCATTTCTTCTATGTTATGCAGTTTGTTGACATATAATTTCTCATTCTAATCTCTTATAATCCTTTTTATTTCTGTGATTTCAGTTGTAACTTCTAATCTTTGATTTCTGATTTATTTGAGCCCTCTCTCTTTTTCCCTGATGTGTCTGGCTAAAGGTTTATCAATTTTGTTTATGTTTTCAAAGAAACAGCTTTTAATTTCATTGACCCTTTCCTTTTTTTTTTAGTCTTTACTTCCTTTATTTCTGCTCTGATATTTAGCATTTTGTTCTTTCTATTAACTTTGGGTTGTGTTTGTTCTTCTAATTAGGTATAAGGTTAGACTATTTTAGATTTTTCTTGTTTCTTGAAGTAGCCTGAATCACTATAAACTTCTGTCTTAGAACTGCTTTAGCTATACCCCAGAGACTTTCGACCATTGTGTTTCTATTTTCATTTGTCTGGAGGTGTTTTTTCATTTCCTCTTTGATTTCTTCACTAAACCATTAACCAATGGGTTTAGTAGTATGTTGCTGAGCCTCCACCATTTGTATTTTATCCAGTACTTTTTTCTTGTAATTGATTTCCAGTTTCATACAGTTAGAGTCAGAAAGATGCCTCATGTGGTTTCAGTCTTCTTAAATTTATTGAGATTGTTTTGTGGCCTAGCATGTGATCTCTCATGGAAAGCATTCCATGTGTACTTTAAAAAAATATGTATTCTGAGGTTTTGGGATGGAATGTTCTGTATATATGTTATAGCCATCTGATGTAATGTTTCATTCAAAGCCATTGGTAATTGTTGACTCTGTGTGTATGATCTATCCATTGATGTAAGTGGGGTGTTAAAGTCCCCTACTATTACTGAATTGCTGTCAATTTCTCCATTTATGTCTATTATATTTGCTTTATATACTTAAGAATCTCCTGTTAGATACATAGATATTTGCAATTTGTTATATCCTTTTGTTGGATTGATCCTCTTTGATTGTGTAATGTTCTCCTTTTACTTTTATAGTCTTTGGTTTCACACTTATTTTGTCTGATATAAATATAGCTACCCAGATATTTTCCTCTTCCATTTGCATGGAATATCTTTTTCTATTCTTCCATTTTCAGTCTTTATAAGTCTAAAATGAATCTCTTGTAGGCAGCATATAGATGGTTGTTGTTTTTTATCCATTAGTCACCCTATATCTTTTGATTGGAGCATTTAGACCATTTACATTTAGAGTAATTATTGATAGGTGTATATTTACTGTCATTTTGTTTATTGTTTTCTGGTTGCTTCTGTAGTTCCTCTGTTCCTTACTCTTCTCTTGCTTTCTATCCTTGTGATTTGATGATTTTTTAGTGTTATGCTTGGCTTCCTTTCTCTTTAATATTTGTGCATCTATTATAGGTTTTTGGTTTGTGCCACAAGGTTCATATATAAGATCCTAAGTATATAGCCATCCATATTAAGTTGATGGTCATGTCAGTTAAAACACATCATGAAAGCACTACATTTTTACCCTCCACTCATGTTTTAGGTATGTGATCTCATATTTTACATCTTGTTACCTTGTGTACATATCCCTTAACTAATGTAGATATAATTGATTTTACTGCTTTTATCTTTTAAACTTCATATTGGCTTTATACGTGATTAGTGTACCTTTACTCTATGTTTGTCTTTACCACTGAAATTTTTCCTTTTATAACTTTCTTCTAATTATGGCCTTTTCTTTTCTACTTATACATGTCCTTTCTTCTAAGTCCATTTCTTATAATGATAGCTTAGGGTTAGTGAACTCATTTAACTTTTGTTTGTCTGGGAAACTGTTTAACTCTCCTTCAGTTTTGAAGGACAACTTTGCTAGGTGGAGTATTCTTGGTTGTAGGTTTCTATCTTGCAGCATTTTTGAACCTTTTGCCCTGCAAAGTTTCTGCAGAAAAATCAGCTGATAGACTTGTGGGTTTCCCTTGAACATAACCAGTTGATTTTCTCTTGCTGCTTTTAAGATTCTCTTCTTCATCTTTAATCTTTGATATTTTAATTATTGTGTGTGTTGGTGTGGACCTCCTTGGGTTCCACTTGTTTGGGACTCTCTGTGATTCCTGAACTTAGATGTCTGTTTCCTTCATCAGTTTAAGGAAACTTTTAGGTATAATTTCAAATAAATTTTTTACCCCTTTCTCTCTTCTCCTTCTGGGACCCTATAATGCAAATATTAGTATGCTTGTCCTAGATATTGTCCCAGAGGTCCCTGAAATGATCCTCATTTCTCTTTATTATTTCTTCTTTCTTTTGTTCAGCTTGAGTGTTTCCATTACCCTATCCTCCACATCACTGATGTGTTCTTCTGCATCTTCTAATCTGATGATTTCCTCTAGTGTATTTTTTATTTCACTTGTTGTATTCTTCAACTGTGATAGGTTCTTAATTTCATTTTCTATCTCTTTATTGAAGTTCTCACTGAGTTCATCCACTTTTCTCTCAAGTCTGGTAAGCATCTTTATAATCATTACTTTGAACTCTTAATCAGGTAGATTGCTGATCGCTATTTCATTTAGTTCTTTTTCTGAAGGTTTGTCTTTTTCTTTTGCTTGGAGCATATTACTCAGTCTCATCACTTTGATTTTCTGTGTTTGTTTCTCTGAATTAGGCAAAACTGTCTTGAAGGAACACACCCTGTGTATACTATATGTGCCTGGCAGCTTTGGGCAGCTGGCTGGAGCTTTGACAGGCATAGGCTGGCAGTCCTGGGGTACTCCACACTGAGGCTGCCCTGGGAGGATGGCTGCAGTTGAAGTGGACATGGGCTGGTGGTCCTGGAGTACTCTGCACCCAGGCTGTCTTGGTGAGCTGGCTGGAGCTGTAGTTGGCTTAGGCCAGGATGGTCCCCTCTGTGCTGGCCTGGTGTCACCTTGGTGGGATGGAGGGAGCTTAGGAGGCTGTTGGTTAGGGGGCTGCCTGAGTGACAGCTGGAATTAGTGACTGGGCTCACTGAGGTAGCAGACCAGCTAGAGTGCACAGACCTCACTCCCATTGCACTGTCAAGATGAATGGGGAATGTGAACAATGGCCTTCCACAGCACCTCCATCACCAGAGAGTTCCAGCAGTTCTCCCACTGTTTGGAAAATCCTGTAGGGTTAGTCATGGGTTTCCTTCACTTTTATTCTAGTTGCCCTGTAAACTGTATTTTTCTTCTGTGCCCCAAGGTAGGTGTGTTTGTATGCAGGTCCCTCAGTGATATCCCTCCCTCCTATAGTTCATAGTCTCAGGGGTAGGTTTTCTGTAGTTACTGTGTCTCTCTCTTGCTGTTCTTGTGGTCTCTGTCCTTTGTTGTGCAGAAGCTGTTCAGTCAGCCCTTCGTTCTTTGGCACAAAGAATTGCTCTGTATATTTGGGTAGTTTCAATATGTCTGTGGGAGGACGTTCAGAGTCTTCTCAGGCTGTCATCTTGGATTTACCTCACCAGGAACTTATAATGTGAAATCAGAAGTCAAGGAGAAACCTTGTGTATATGGCAATCTGCATGAAGTTGGGGGTAGTCTGGATAGAATTAACACCCAGTGTAAATATCCCAAATAAGAACTAAACTTGTTGAACTGGATATAGGTTATAAGAAAAGGCTGAAGTGTGACTGAGGATAGGAAGAATGGGGAGATTGTAAGGAATAAACTCCAATCATGATGGCGTTTAGATTTTATTTTGTGATAGACAGCCATGAGAGATGTTTGAGTAAAGGGCTAACAACATGGTATACATTTTGAAAAGATCATTTTTATCTGCTAAGTGGAGAATAGAGGCCAGGAGACAAGTATACTACATAAAAGGAATCATTCTAGGTGAAAGATCATGGTGAGTTGAAATAGAGACAAGAGATTCCACTTGCAGAAATTGTAGAGCAATTTATATGTTACTCTCCCAAAGAAAAAAATTATAAACAATGGAAATTTTTAAAAATAAAAACAACTGTTTGTAGGCACCAGAGATTGACCAAAAGCAGGTAGAAACTGGATGACTCTTGAGAAAAAAGAACTAAACAGCTTGAGATGTATTTATGCAATTTTTCCCTGAAATACCCAGTCTGCATGGACTAAGGCAGTGAAGAATCTAGCAGATGCTGTCTCTAAGGAGTCAGGGAGTGGAAGTTGGTGCTCCAGAGATATTGGAAACTGAGGGAGGAAATTTTGAAAGAGGTGCCACCATGTGAAGGGGAAGCCCAAAATCTCTATATAAATTCTGATCAAGCATTTTGTTGACCATGGAGCCTGGGGAAAACTAACAGCTGGAAGGCTGAAAGAACCAAGAAGACCTTTCAGAAGCTGCTCCTCACAGAGGAGAAAGAATTTGGAGTTTTCATTCAGTTTGGTCAACTTCCTCTAAGACAAAGCTCATTAATCTTCAGATAAAGGTAAGAAAAATCCAAAATCTCTATAATGTGTCTTCCACCATGTGTGGTATAAAATTAAAAAATCATTAGACATGCCAAGAAACAGAGAAAAATGTGACTCCTAAGTCCTGTTTCTCTGACCCATAGACAAGAGACAGAACAGCTGAAAAACCAGAGATGACATAAACATTTGAATTAGGAGAAAAAGACTTGAAAGCAGCCTTTCCACATATGTTTAAGGGCTTAAAGGAAAATAAGGCCATAATAAATAAAGTAACTTAGTAGGGAAATGCAAATTATATATTCTTATAATACAATCAAATGGAAAATTTAAAATTGAAATGGGCAATACTAAAAGAAAATTCACTGGGTAGCATCAAATAAGACTGCAGATGGCAAAAGGACAAAAAGTTAGTGAAATTGAAAGTATATAAAATTAATCAATTTGAAAAGCACAAAGAAAAATGATTGACCTGTGGGACAATATTAAGTGGTTGTATATGTGTATAGTTAGAGTTTCAAATGGAGAAGAGAGAGAATGGTGCTGAAAAAATATATATAAAGGAAAAAGTTACTGAAATTATTTTTGGTGAAAAACTTAAAGTTATAAACTAAAAGTACCATGGCCTAAATTTATTGTAAAATATTACCTTAAAGATATAAGAAGTTATTTATCCCAAGCAGGATAAATGCAAAGAAAGCCATACTCAGGCACATCATACTCCATACTGCATATTCCAATAAGAGAAAAACCAATGATAAAGAAAAAAATCAAATTTGATGAAGGGGAATAGAAAAAATTCTCATCAGAAACTTGGGAGGTAAGAAGTGAATCCCTTAGTGCTGGGAAAAACATTCAGCCCAGCATTCTCCATTCAGCATAAAGATCCTTCAAAAAGAAAGACAAAATAATGACATTTTATAAAGATGAAAATGAGCTACTCAGTTGTCATCAGACCTACACTATAAGAAATAGTAAAGTCATTAAGCTGGAAAATAATTATACCAAATACAAACTTAGAAGAAATTAAAAGCACCGGAAATGATAAATATGTTGGGAAAAGTAAATGGGTATATAATTTTCTTCTCTTAATTTCTTTAAAAAATAACTTTTAAAAGCAAAGTTATTATGGTTTATAGTGTATAAGAACATGATGTATATGACAACTGTAGCACAATGTATGACAAAGAGTGGGTTACTTGAAATACATTGTTGCATTTTATGTGACACAGTACAGTGTGAATTCTACACAGACTGAGATATATCAAGGAGGCACATTGTAATTCCTAGAACAGCCACACACACAAAAAAAGCAAAGAAGTAACTAAAATGTCAATGGATAAATTATAACTAAAATTCTAGTAAAATATTCAAATAATCCAAGAAAAGCTGAATAGAAAGAATATAGAAACAGCAAACAGGTGGTATGGCTACAAAACAGCAAAATGCCTAAATTAGTTAATATCAATAATTTTATCAAGTGTAAAAAGACTAAACATTGGATAAGAAAGCAATGTGTGAAATATATGAATTCCAAAAGATGAAGTTTGAATAGGAAGACACAGATAATTAGAAGTGAAATTATCGTGTAGAAGATACATCATGCAAAAAGCACAATAAAGCAGCTGGCCATATATTATTATAAGACAAAATTGATTTCAAGATGAGGAATATTATAAGAGGCAATGATAAAAGGTAATTATGAAAAAAAGGTTCCATTCAAAAGGATGACTTAAAGATCACAAATGTGCATACACCTAATAACACAGCTTGCTTCAAAATGTGTGAAAAGGAATCAACAGGACAAAAGGAAGAGAAAGAAAAATCCACAATTACAGTTGGAGATTTTAACACCCTGGGTCAGTATTTGGAAGAAACTAAACAAAAAGATCGATAAGGATATAGAAAATTTGTAAAAAAGAAAACATTAAAACCTTCCTTGACCTTACCAAGTTTAATTTATATATCACTACATACAACTGCAGGATGAAAATCTTTTCAAGTTAACATGGAATATTCACCAAAAATCGAACATAAATTATCAAATACAAATGATTGAAATCTTATACAACACAATATCTGACAGCAAGATAATTAAAGCAGAAATCAATAACAAGAAGGTATATAGAAAAGCCCCCATTAGTTAAGTTTTGAGCATCACACCTCTAAAAAACTCATGGATCAAAGAAAATAACACAGGGAAATTAGAAATTATTCTAAACTGGATGAGATTGAAAATACATCATATCAAAAATAATGAAATGCACATAGAGCAGCAGTTATAGGAAATATATAGAGTTCAGAATTTGTATTAGAAAAGAAGGAAAATATACCTTTCTATTTTTTTCTCTCTTTAAAATTGGGCAAGGAGGAGCAAAGATGTCTGAAGTCTGTATCCATATTTTAGGAAAATACATTTCAGTGGTGCTGGCTGGCAGAAAAATTTAGTTGGAGGCAACATCTAGAAGAAATACTTCACAGAATTTTTCCTATTTCACTAGTGTAGTTCTATAAATCTTTACATGAATCTGCTGAGGTCTCCTTTACTTGGCCTTCACAGCAAAAGTCCCTGAGCTACTCCCCATCCGAATGTGACTCAGTTTGCACCAAGCTCCAGGGCCAGTTGTGGGAGGGCAGAAGGTATGGCAGGCTTATTGCACTAACCAATGGGGCTTAGATCTCAGCTCCATTATCAAGGGACACAGTTTATGTTGGGCCAGGACATTTCCTTTTATGCCCAGATAATCTCCAAGTTACCCTGTAGCCTATTGCCTTTATAGCTGGAATAGCCCTAGGATTCTACCTATACCATGTTTTTACCCTGTTAGGATAGGGGTCCTAAATCCAGCGCACTGGCTGTAGTTAGTATTTTTCCCTAGACAAGGCCATCCATTCCTTAAAGGGAGGAGGTGAGAACAAAAAGACAAATTGTTGTTGGAAATGATATAGAAAAATTATGCAAAGCTCATGGTTAGTGTCATAACCCAGGGCATGCAAACCTATTCTGTTCTTCTAAAAATATCTATTGTATGCTTAAGCAGCATCCACAAATTTGCATCTAGAAACCATACAGAAGTATTTCTTCCACCTACCAGGTCTTTGACAAGTAGGAAGATAGTTCCTATCTCACCAGTCAAAGAAACCTGGGAATCTCATGCTTTCCTTGGTCCACTTTTTTCCTGGCCACTTGTTTTTCCTGGAAGGACTCTCTTAAATACTCAAGACATCCCATCTATCCTTTGCCAGGGTCTCCTAATAAGAGCACTGGCCTATTGACATGTAGGGCCTTTATATCTTGCAAGGTTTAATGTGTATAAGCTTGCAGTGGGCTCTTAACTCATGCCTTCCTACAGAGCTTTCCTTTCTTGGAAGGAGATCTTTACCACACCCCGTATGGATTCTGTTGCCATGTGAGAGTGCCATGTCATCTGTCATGATCATGGTTAAAATTTAATCCTATTTTTCACCCTTCCCCAAATTTCTTCTTCCATCAGAAAACCCATTTCTAGAAAAAAACAGAAAAATATATTTACCTTCTGCTCAGCACACTAAGATGCAGTGGCAGCAGAATCAGAGCTAAAGATTTGCCTTATTAAACATTGCCAATTGCTTTTCTTTTCAGTGTAAAAATGTTCACATTACCTACAAAGCCTGGCAATTTGAATGCAATTAAAACATATCCATTACCTCACAAGAATCCATCACACACAAAACTAGTTTAAGTGGACAAACAGACCCCCAAAAAGAATTTCGAGCACCAATGGGAAATAATTTCCTGTAATTTTTTAATACTAATCGGGGCCAAGAAAATGTCATGAATCAGCTTCTATTTCCATAATCAATAGGGTAGTCTTCCTTGACACATTAAAAATTGCTGGTAATAGGTAAAAGTAACCCTTGGCAGATGAGATAAGCAGTCTGTATTTTGAAAGTGTTGATTGTGTCATATTAAAAAGTTTTTTTTGGTTTTTTTTTGCTATTCAGCTTCAAAAATCTGCCTTAAATCAGCAATCACTGCCTGTCAACTTATAGATCCTTCTTTACACTTAACATTTACATTACAGGCACTGTTGGGATTATGGATTTATTGCCAGTCACCATGGATGCCTAGGACCTTTGCACCTCCAAGCTGCCTTTACAGCTTGTGGCTTTTCTGACAATCCAAGAAATGTGGCTTTTCCTTCTTTTATTTCCCTCTGTTGGCTATGATGTGAATAGGCTTGTGGCATGACCATATTTTTTAGGGGATGGAAGACCATATGAGAGTGGCTCACAACAAAAGAATATGTTAAAGTCTCATTTTGGAGGGTGAACTTCAAGGCAGAAGGCTGGGGATCAGAAGAATCTACAGATTGTTAGTGGATTTGTTGATAGCATTTAAGTATTAGGCATGTTAATCTAAAACTATAGGTTTCTGGATTCTCTTGAAATATCAGAAGCTCTTGAAATTACAGACTTAGGTTCTCAAACAGCACATGCAACTAACTTCCCTTCAAACTGGTTTCTCTCTGCCATTGTCCTCCTAATCTTTTTCAATCACTCGTATTTCCTAGGCACTGGGGGCAGTTGTTTGAGATCTCTGGATAATGGCTTTCCTCCTTATCAAAAAACAAAAATAAAAACAAAAGCCGTATCCTTACAGAGAAACACTATAGCTGAGACCTTATGACTCATATATATATAAATGGCTCCATCACGTTTTAACTATGTGACCTCAGGCAACTTGCCTGACCTCTCAGAGCTTCACCCATAAAATAGGCATGGTGCTGCTATTTCAGAGTTAGAAGGGCCACAGAAGGTAATGAACATGACAGTGACTGACAGGGTCTGGCACTCATAGTCATTCGATAAATATTTGTTTCCCCCCTTGCCAGCATCTACTAAAACAATAAAAGAGCTGCTCTCACCCTTTGCTCTCCAGCATGTACTTGTCATACTTCTTTATACTGAGAACCACCGTCTCCACTTTTATTTCTGAGAAGTTACAGCCGCATTGAGTCTTACGATGTATTTACTGATAGGTTTTAGTTGCAAGAGAACGCAACTCAAACTTTAAACGATGAAAAGAATGCACTGGTCCGAACAGATAAAACCTTGAGGTAAAGCTGGATCAAGGCCCTGAATGACGTGAGCAGCGTCAGCTTCTCCCCATTCTTAGGACTACTGTTCCATTGTTAATACCCGTCTTGGGCGGGCTTTGCCCTCATAATTCACAAAAGACTCCTATCACCCTTAGCAGAAACTATGTGTATACTCATTTACATTCCCTAAGAAGTAGAAACTTATAGTTTCCCCTAAGGTCATACCTAAATCCCCAATTAAGTCTCACTGACCTCATTAGCTTGAGTGACATCATGTGTCCATCACGGCTAGGGACCTGGGGTACGTTTATTAGTAGAGCCAAATTAGGGGACCCTGTCATAACTCTATGTGGGGATTTTTCTCATCCCAAAACCCTAGCTGGGAAATTTAATTTCTAATAGGAAAATGAAAGGGAGAAGTATGTACTAAGGAAGCTAAAAAGTGGAATGTGTTCAGCGTTCAAGCCCAACTGCCAAGCACCTCCTTCGTGATGCCGTATCTTCTCCAGCTACGTGCTGGCCTCTCCAGAGCATGGGTGATGCATCCTTAATCAGAGCTCTTGGAGACCTTCTCTTTCTTCCTCATTCTTCAACAGAGGCGAGCTTCATGAGCCAGGGCCCATGGGATTCAGAATTGTGGCATAAATGATAAAATTAGAATCCAGGGTGCCCCCACTCTGCTTCTCACCATCTATAGGATTTGTCATCATCTGGTGGTAGAGGACACATACATACGGAGAGTAAAACTTACTTAACAGTGTGCTTGGCACATAGAAAGTGTCTAATAAATTAAATAACGACTCTGTACTAATGAGACCATGCTTAGAAGATATGCCTATAAAACATTTCCCAGCTTTTCCCAGGCAAAGCCTCTGTCTCAAATCTGCTCCTTTGCCCCTTAGACAAATGCAGAAAAATAAGTGCACAGAATGTGGGAAGTAACACATACCTGCTTACTTCCCCAGTATAAAACTGTCAACTCCTGACAGCAGGAAGTTATCTATTTTTATTTCTACCAGACCATTTAGCATATTAATTTGTATAAAAAATTTCCTGCAAGCCAACATTTATTACAGATTATTTCGATAAATGCTCAGCCGAAGGTTTGGTGGTATTGATATTAACAAGATGACCCCATCAAGATGCTCTGAGGGCTTTTATAGGAGGGCCAGTGAAAATACGGGGAACGTACATGAGAAAGTGTCAGCACTACAGGAATTCCTTGGGGGTGGAAATCACTGCAGCTGAAGCTGAGTAGGCATCCTCACCCAAAGTAAAGTTAGGCCAGCTCTGAGATGGGCCTGGCCAGAAGCCCTGGGCGAGCAGCGCTTTCTCTTTATTCCCTCCAGCTTGACAGAGGTATAATTGACAGACAAAAATTGTATACATTTAAATTGTTCAGTGTGCGTTTTTGATGTATGTATACATTGTGAAATAATTACCACAACCAAGTTCCTCACCAAATCCCTCACCTTACACAGTTCCCATGCTTTTGGTGCAATGAGATTACCTGGGGTCTACTTGCTCAGAATATTTCAGGCACACAATATAGTGCACTTAACTATAGTTACTATGCTGTACATTAGTTCCCCAGAACGTATTCATCTGCCATCACCAGAACTCTGTACCCTTTAAACAGCATCTCCCCGCTTCCTGACCCTCCAGCCCCTGGGGGCCACCATTCTACTCTCTGCTTTTTTGAGTCTGACGTTTTTAGATTCCACATATATGAGAGAGATCTGCAACTTTCTAAAGCAAGCAGCCTGTCTGTGGCAATGGGCAAATTTGCAGCTGTGCTGGTATCTCTGACTGGAGAGAAATAGAAGAGGCAGGTGTTTGCTGACTAGAAATATGAAGGCAGTGGGTGACAGCCAGAAAAATAGGATGTGTGGGTGAATTGGGAAGGACCACAGAGCTGGCTACAGAGTATAACAGGTTTTACTTGTTAAAATTATGACCAGTGCCTCCTCTTGTGAGTTTCTTTGGCCTTTTATTTATTTTTCTTTCCACTATTTTTCTTTCATCAACATAACCTCAAGTCAATATGATTTTTTTCTTCTTTTACTTCGCTACAGACCAGACTTCTTTCCCTTGTGACATCATTTCCCGATGCTGGAACATGAAAGCACACACACACACACACACACACACACACATGCACATTTTTGTATGATTTGTGAATAACGATGTTCTCAATGTCTCTAACTCTGCTATCTTTGCCTCTGTAAGCATTTTGGCATCGTCCTTCTCCTAAAAAGCACACTTCAAATCCTTCTAAATTATGCAGAGGTTATTGAGATGTAACAATGCTACATCTGCTTTGATACTAATAAATTCCAAACTAAGAATGTTAAATCCGAAATGTGTCTCTTCAGCAGCCCACGCCATGTCTACAGGAAACATTCATTGTTTTGGGTTTACTTGACTACGTCCCAGATCCCTTCAGGAGTGATAGGTTTGAATAAAAGGAGAAGGTGAAAGAGACACTGTGTAGCCATGGTGCAATGCCGAGACAGAGGCTGAGTTGGCAAGACGTGTAAGCGGGAAGTTGGAGGAGGGAATGATGACAGCTTTAGTAGAAATTTTTAGGAGTATTTCCATGCTACAGACATTCTTTCTCGTGAACCTGTGGGTACCTTGTATTTACAGATACTCAGTGAAATATTCTCCTTCCTGCAAATGTTCCTAATAAAGAATATACCATGTTCTCCACTGGTCCGCCCCATAAAGAATGAAGTACCTTCTTCCCATGAGTACCTAAAGAAAATTTCAGATTAAGAGGAAGGTCCTGTAAAGTCAAGCAATGTGAATTTTTTTTATGGCTTTGCAATTTCTTTTTTTTTGTATAAAGGTATCATTGATATACACTCTTATGAAGTTCTCGCATGAAAAAACAATGTGGTTACTACATTTACCCATATTTTCAAGTCCACACCCATACCCCAATGAGTCACTGTCCATCAGTGTAGTAAGATGCCATAGATTCACTGTTTGCCTTCCCTGTGCTACACTGTTTTCCCCATAATCCCCCACACCATGTGTACTAAACATAATACCCCACAATCCCCTTCTCCCTCCCTCCCCACCCGCCCTCCCACACCCCTCCCCTTTGGTAACCACTAGTTCCTTCTTGGAGTCTCTGAGTCTGCTGCTATTTTGTTTCCTCAGTTTTGCTTCATTGTTATACTCCACAAATGAGAGAAATCATTTGGCACTTGTCTTTCTCTGCTTGGCTTATTTCACTGAGCATAATATCCTCCAGCTCCATCCATGTTGTTGCAAATGGCAGGACTTGTTTCCTTCTTATGGCTGAATAGTATTCCATTGTGTATAGGTACCACCTCTTCTTTATCCATTCATCTACTGATGGACACTTAGATTGCTTCCATATCTTGGCTATTGTAAAAAGAATTGTGATAAACATAGGGGTGCATATGTCTTTTTGAATCTGAGAAGTTGTATTCTTTGGGTAAATTCCAAGGAGTGGGATTCCCAGGTCAAATGGTATATTTCTACTTTTAGTTTTTTGAGGAACCTCCATATTGCTTTTCACAATGGTTGAACTAGCTTACATTCCCACCAGCAGTGTAGGAGGGTTCCCCTTTCTCCACATCCTTGAGAGCATTTGTTGTTCTTAGTCTTTTGGATATGTGTGAGGTAATATCTTATTGTGGTTTTAATTTGCATTTCCCTGATGATTAGTGATGTGGAGCATCTTTTCATGTGTCTGTTAGCCATCAGAATTTCTTCTTTGGAGAACTGTCTCTTCATATCCTCTGCCCATTTTTTAATTGGGTTCTTTGCTTTTTGGGTGTTGAGACGTGTAAGTTCTTTATATATTTTGGATATTAACCCCTTGTCAGATATGCCATTTACAAATATATTCTCCCATACTCTAGGATGCCTTTTTGTTCTGTTGATGGTGTCCTTTGCTGTATACAGAAACTTTTTAGTTTGATGTAGTCCCATGAGTTTATTTTTGCTTTTTTTTTCCCTTGTGCGGGGAGATATGTTCATGAAGAAGTTGCTTCAAGAAGTTCATGAAGATTTTTGCCTATGTTTTTTTCTAAGAGTTTTATGGTTTCATGACTTACATTCAGGTCTTTGATCCATTTTGAATTTACTTTTGTGTATGGGGTTAGACAGTAATCCAGTTTCATTCTCTTACATGTAGCTGTCCAGTTTTGCCAACACCACCTGTTGAAGAGGCTGTCATTTCCCTATTGTATGTCCATGGTTCTTTTATCATATATTAATTGACCATATATGTTTGGGTGTATATCAGGGCTCTCTAGTCTGTCCCATTGGTCTATGGGTCTGTTCTTGTGCCAGTACCAAATTGTCTTGATTACTGTGGCTTTGTAGTAGAGCTTGAAGTTGGGGAGCATAATCCCACCAGCTTTATTTTTCCTTCTCAGGATTGCTTTGGCTATTTGGGGTCTTTTGTGGCTCCATGTGAATTTTAAAACGATTTTCTCTAGTTTGTTGAAGAATGCTGTTGGTATTTTGATAGGAATTGCATTAAATCTGTAGATCGCTTTAGGCAGGATGGCCATTTTGACTATTAATTCTTCCTATCCATGACACAGGATGTCTTTCCATTTATTGGTATCTTCTTTTAATTTCTCTCATGGGTGTCTTGTAGTTTTCAGAGTATAGGTCTTTCACTTCCTTGGTTAGATTTATTCCAAGGTATTTTATTCTTTGTGATGCAACTGCGAATGGAATTGTTTTCCTGATTTTTCTCTCTCTGTTAGCTCATTGTTAGTGTATAGGAATGCCACAGATTCCTGTGTATTAATTTTGTATCCTGCAACTTTGCTGAATTCAGACATTAGATCTAGTATCTTTCGAGTGGATTCTTTAGCATTTTTTTATGTATAATATCATATCATCTGCAAACAGGGACAGTTTAACTTTTACCTTGCCAAATTGGATGACTTTTATTTCTTTGTGTTGTCTGATTGCCGTGGCTAGGACCTCCAGTACTATGTTGAATAGAAGTGGGGAGAGTGGGCATCTTTGTCTTGTTCCTGATCTTAAAGGAAAAGCTTTCAGCTTCTCACTGTTAAGTATAATGTTGGCTGTGGGTTTATCATATATGGCCTTTATTATGTTGAGGTACTTGACCTTTATTTCCATTTTGTTGAGAGTTTTTATCAGGAATGGATGTTGAATTTTGTCAAATGCTTTTTTAGCATCTATGAAGATGATCATGTAGTTTTTGTCCTTCTTTTTGTTGATGAGGTGGATGATGTCAATGGATTTTTGAATATTGTACCATCTTTGCATCCTTGGAATAAATCCTACTTGATCATGATGGATGATCTTTTTGATGTATTTTTGAATTCGGTTTGCTAATATTTTCTTGAGTATTTTTGCATCTATGTTCATCAGGGATATTGGTCTGTAGTTTTCTTTTTTTATTGTCTCTGCCTGGCTTTGGTATTAGAGTAATGCTGGCCTCATAGAATGAGTTTGGAAGTGTTCCCTCGTCTTCTACTCTTTGGAAAAGGAGGATGGATATTAGGTCTTCAGTAAATGTTTGATAAAATTCAGTGGTGAAACCATCTGGTCCAGGAAGTTTGTTCGTAGGTAGGTTTTTGATTACCAGTTCAATTTCATTGCTGGTAATTGGTGTGTTCAGATTTTCTGTTTCTTTCTGGGTCAGCCTTGGAAGGTTGTATTTTTTTAGAAAGTTGTCCATTAATTCTAGGTTATCCAGTTTGTTAGCATATAATTTTTCATAGTGTTTTCTAATAAGTCTTTGTATTTCTGTGGTATCCATAGTG
Source organism: Smutsia gigantea (assembly GCA_032199065.1). Lineage (NCBI taxonomy): Eukaryota > Metazoa > Chordata > Mammalia > Pholidota > Manidae > Smutsia > Smutsia gigantea. The sequence continues at coordinate 6,865 of JAVSCE010022541.1, read as the reverse complement.
ATTTTTCCTTTCTCATTTCTGATTCTATTTATGTGAGTAGACTCTTTTTTTCTTGGTAAGTCTGGTTAGGGGTTTATCTGTTTTGTTTATTTTCTCAAAGAACCAGCTCTTGCTTTCATTGATTCTTTCTATTGTTTTATTCTTCTGGATTTTATTTATTTCTGCTGTAATCTTTATTATGTCCCTCCTTCTACTGACTTTGGGCCTCATTTCTTCTTCTTTTTCTAGTTTCATTAGTTATGAGTTTAGATTCCTCATATGGGACTGTTCTTCTTTCCTGAGGTAGGCCTGTACTTTCCTCTTAGCACGGCCTTCACTGCATCCCACAGATTTTGTGGTGTTGAATTATTGTTGTCATTTGTCTCCATATATTGTTTGATCTGTTTTTATTTGGTCATTGATCGATTGGTTATTTAGGAGCATGTTGTGAAGCTTCCAAGTGTTTGTGGGAATTTTCATTTTCTTTGTGTAATTTATTTTTAGCTTCATACCTTGTGGTCTGAGAAACTAGTTGGTACAATTTCAATCTTTTTGAATTTATCAAGGCTCTTTTTTTGGTCCAGTATATGATCTATTCTTGAAAATATTCCATGTGCACTTAAGAAGAATGTGTATTCTGCTGCTTTTGGGTGTAGAGTTCTGTAGATGTCTGTTAGGTCCATTTGTTCTATTGTGTTGTGCAGTGCCTCTCTCTCCTTACTTATTTTCTGTCTCGTTGATCTGTCCTTCAGAGTGAATGGTGTTGAAGTCTCCTAGAATTAATGCATTGCATTCTATTTCTCCTTTCAATTCTGTTAGTATTTGTTTCACATATAGGTGCTCCTGTGTTGGTGAATAGATATTTATAATGGTTATATGTCCTGTTGAATTGACCCTTTTATCATTATGTAATGTCCTTCTTTGTCTCTTGTGACTTTCTATGTTTTGAAGTCTCTTTTGTCTGAAACAAGTACTGAAACTCCTACTTTTTTCTCCCTATTAGTTGCATGAAATATCTTTTTCCATCCCTTCACTTTCAGTCTGTGTATGTCTTTGGGTTTAAAGTGAGTCTCTTGTAGGCAGCATATAGATGGGCCTTGCTTTTTTATCCATTCAGTGACTCTATGTCTTTTGATTGGTGCATTCAGTCCATTTACATTTAGGGTAATTATCAATAGGTATGTACTTATTGGCATTGCAGGCTTTAGATTCGTGGTTACCAAAGGTTCAGGGTTAACTTCCCTACTATCTAAGAGTCTAACTTAACTCACTTAATATGGTATTACAAATACAATCTAAAGGTTCTTTTTTTTTCCTCTTTGTTTTTCTTCCTCCTCCGTTCTTTATGTATTAGGTATCATATTTGGTACTGTTTGTTTATCCCTTGATTGACTTTGGGGATAGTTAGTTTAATTTTATATTTGATTAGTAATTAGCTGTTCTACTTTCTTTACTGTGGTTTTATTACCTCTGGTGGCAGCTATTAATCTGTAGGAACACTTCCATCTATAGCAGTCCCTCCAAAATACACTGCAGAGATGGTTTGTGGGAGGCAAATTCTCTCAGCTTTTGCTTATCTGGGATTGTTTAATCCCTCCTTCAAATTTAAATGATAATCTTGCTGGATAAAGTAATCTTGGTTCAAGGCCCTTCTCTTCATTGCATTAAATACATCATGCCACTCCCTTCTGGCCTGTAAGGTTTCTGTTGAGAAGTCTGATGATAGCCTGATAGGATTTCCTTTGTATGTGATCTTATTTCTCTCTCTGGCTGCTTTTAATAGTCTGTCCTTATCCTTGATCTTTGCCATTTTAATTACTATATGTCTTGTTGTTGTCTTCCTTGGGTCCCTTGTGTTGGGAGATCTGTGCACCTCCATGGCCAGAGAGACTATCTCCTTCCCCAGATTGGGGATGTTTTTGGCAATTACCTCCTCAAAGATGCTTTCTATCCCTTTTTCTCTCTCTTCTTCTTCTGGTACCCCTATAATGTGAATATTGTTCAGTTTGGATTGGTCACACAATTCTCTCAATAATCTTTCATTCTTAGAGATCCCTTTTTCTCTCTGTGCCTCAGCCTCTTTGTATTCCTCTTCTCTAGTTTCTATTTCATTTATCGTCTCCTCCACCATATCCAGTGTGCTATTAATATCCTCCATTGTGCTCTTAACGATTGGATCTCTGACCGTAATTCATTCCTGAGTTCTTGAGTATTTCTGTACCTCCATGAGCATGTTAATGATTTTTATTTTGAACTCCCTTTCAGGAAGAGTCATGAGGTCGATGTCATTTAAATATTTCTCAGGAGTGGTATTAATAATTTTACTCTGAACCAGGCTCCTTTGGCTTTTGTATTTGTAATATGGTGCCCTCTAGTACCTAGTAACTCTACTCCCTGGAGCTCCTTCACCCCTGAAGCAATGTCAGGGGTCGCAAGTAAGTGGTACTGGTGTCTGGGAGGAGGAAAGTGCTGTTTCTTGCTTTCTGGTTGAACCAGTGGGCCTAGCACACAGATATAAGCCTCTATGCTTTGCGTTTGTAGTTGCTGTAGACAGATCTTCCCTTTGGGTGTGCTAACACCAGGGTAGGGTTTGCCAGTTTGCAAGCCAGGTGGGGCTGGCCAGGAGAAAGGTGCAGTAGGCTGCATATCACAGAGGGGTCCTTGGAGCTGTTTAGCCAGCCAGGGAGCTGCAGCACCTGAAGATCATCTAAGGAGGAAGATTTCCTTTTCCTCCTTAAATATGAGAGTCTAAATGGCAAAGCTCCCAACATGCTGGGCAGCGTGCACCTGTACAACTTTGTCTACCTGTCCTCTCTCCTGAGCAGTAAGCTCTGTGCAATCCTTGCCCCTTTAGCAGCCCTCTTGGTAAGGGCTTCCTTGTTAGGAAGTTTCTCAGACTGCCCACCTTTCTTGTGTCCCAGAGTAGCCGGATATGGATGCCTGCTTTCCACAAGTGGCTGGAATCTCAATGTCTCCAGGAATTCTTCCTTTCTTAGCTTTCCAACCCTGTAATCATGAGAGTATCATGCAAGCGCCATGAAATGTAGGTTTGTGCTCCCAGAGCAGATCTCTGGAGTTAGGTATTCAGCAGTCCCAGGTTTCCACTCCCTCCCTGCTCAGTCTCTCTTCATCCCGCCAGTTAGCTGGGGTGGGGGAAGGGCTTGGGTCCCCCTGGGCCACAGCTTTGGTACGTTACCTGGTTCTGTGAGGTCTGCTCTTTTCTTCAGGTGTATGCCATTTGGCGCAGTCCTCTTTCCTGTTGCTCTTTCAGGATTAGTTGTATTAATTATGTTTTCATATTATATGCGGTTTTAGGAAGAAGCCTGTGTCTCACCTCTCACGCCACCATCTTTAATCCAATCTGGAAAGCTTTGGCTTTTTATTTAGAAGATCAGATCTGTTTCTTATAAATCATTTCCCTTTATCATCCTTTATAACTTTATTTGGGGCACCTAACCTTTAAGAAAAGTAGTCTTAGGGGAAAGTCATCCTTAGAGAAAGGACTGGAGCCATCATGAAGCTGTAACTGAGGATGCAAGTGTTTCTGGCCAGCTTTACTGCATTAACTTAGATAATCCCGAACAAGTCACATGGCTTTGCTGATCTCAGTAGCATCATAAAACAATTGGAATTGAACCAGATGAAAAATAGTCTTTTTGTGTCATTAGCCCAGTAATTGCCACATACCTTTCATTTAAATCTCTACAATAGAACCCTGAGAGGTATATTTTAGCAAATGAGGAAAGTGAGGCTGAAACAGGCTGAGCAGTATGCTTAAATTTACTCAAGACTAAATCGTGGAGCAAGGACACAAAGATAGTGCCCTCTGGCTCAGCAAACCATGGCACTTTTACTAGGCTGCTGTTATCAGCCTTTGGATGGTTGTAGAACAGCTATTTAGCTTCAAGAGTCTATCATTATATTCAGTGATAGATATTCACTATGTATGTGTTCCAAAGAGCAGTTCAAAATGTTAAAAATAAGCATTTATTGATGCCTTTTTTATGCCAACTGAAGGATATTTGTGTTACAATTAACAAGTATCATTGCAACTTTAGAGCTAGAGTAACAATTGTATATAATGAAGGTAAGATTCCAAGACCTAAGAGAAATTTGGAAATAACTTTTTATTGATAGCCAAAATTATTCCTTGCAAGAGGGTGCACATGTCATGCTAAGTTGTTCAGAACAATTCATCCTTTGAGGGATAAGGATGACTCTAAGGTCTCCTTGAAAATATCCTCATGTAGTCACTCGGCTTGAAATGGGTGCCTGAGAGTACCACAGAAAGAGAATGCTGTGTCTGGGAGGGACAATAGCAATCAGTCAAGTTACTCAAATGGGACTATTCTAATATTAAAGAACGATTTTTTAAAAGTTTTCCAATCCATCATAGCCCAATGTAAAACTCAATAAAAATAGAAAAATGAAATAAAAATACCTATAAAATACTAGCCTAATTTATAGAAATATACATTCAACACACATAAAATGTACACTCTGGTTGTTATAAATTGTCTAAATCCATACTCTCAATTTCTGTACCTAAACTGTCATGGACCAGTGAAAGTCTGCAGACTTGGCTGGATCACTCTTGGAGGAGTATTGGTTTGGTCCACTGATACCTCATTAGTCAAGTTAGTGTTAGCCATAGTAATGAGTAGATCCCTAAATATAGGGAGGCTTTAACATAAAAGAAGTTTATTTTTCTTGTCTGCCACAATCCAAGGGGGAATTCCTCAATGCAGCAAATGCCAAGGACAAGATCTTCCATCTCGTAACTACCATGCCTAGCTTGCCAATCATGGCATTTTAATCCTGACACGGAAAGAGAAAGAAAGCACAAAGAGGCAGCTGCTTCTTAAAAAGCGTTGGTCCAAAAGAAACACACATCATTTAGACTCATATTGGTGAGAATTAGGCATGTGGTCACAGAGACACACGTGAGTCTGGGCAATAGAATTACAGAATGAACAGTTACCTCTCACAAGTAACTGTATTATGGAAGAGAAAGCATAAGCTTTATGGGACAGTTAGTTTACTCTGCCTTGCCTCATCAAAACTGATCATTATTTGGGATTCAGTCCACTTTTGTTATGAGAGTAATGACAACAAAAATAATTATAATAATGCCAGATAAAAGAGTCAGTATTTACTGAGAACATCCTGTATATGAAGCATGGAATTAAAGACTTTTAGTCATGATTTTATTTTAATTAGATAAATTTGCAATTCAGTTATTAGTAAGGATTTGTCAGAGGTACTTGGGTCTGATTGCTTCTGGGTGAGCTAATAAAAGGAATTTCTAGACTTTATGGTGGAAGGCTGGATTTTAGGAGAAAACCCCTCATGAAAGAGCATATATATAAATCCTTCCCTTGTTTTATTGCTTCCCACTGTAAATGTATCAACAGGGACATATGATTTTAAACATATGTGAGAGGGGGTAGACAGAGGTTCTTTGCCTTCTGTAGTATTTGTGATTGGGAAGAGAATGAGTTAAAACAGTGCTGTTTACTTCCAACTTTGGCTGGGAAATTTATGAGACAAGAAGTCTCTTCTCATATGTTTTGGCATACGTTCTCCATGATTATCTACCAACATCCCAGATTGGATGGGGCACAAGGAAAATTTCCATAGTTAGCAAGTCCAAAAGTCATTTGGTCTGATTTGGAAAGTAATATCACATGGTTTCCAAGGAGAATTTTAAAACATCCTCCCAAACATGGAGGTTTTCCTATTCCTTTTTCAAAAGAATTTATTTTAACATGGAGTATTCTTTGGTTGACAGCACAAAAGGAAAATAAACATGTCTGAGATGCAATGGGAACTGGAAAAGGAGAGACTAAAATGGGTGAACTTACTTTTCACTCTACTATCGTATTGTTCTACCCTTAATATCAATTGAAAGCCCACAGCTATATTTTTAGCTTCCCTGATATGTCAGCAAAATCGTTTGGGGCATTCTGCTTCTGTATTGCTGGTTCCTTTCAAACAAAAAAGAGAAATCCAGACAATCTACAATACCTTGCCTTGAGACCATCTAAGTGGAGATCTTAAGGCATCCTGATGAACTGAATTGCAGGCAAAGAGGAGGAGGTCTCTCCCTCCTTGGAAAGACAGAATACATCTACTTTTTCAACTTAGGCAGAGTAGGAGGTTAGACCTCCATGAAAAGGGGAATGATGAAAACAACTAAATTTTAGAGAGTTTTTTTAGACTGAGTGGTGACTCATATGACACTGATCCCCGAAAGCCTCAGATTCAAAGGAGAATATGGTTGGAGGTAGGGTAGAAGATGCAAGAAGAATGTGTGAGAGCCCACACCCCCTTGATGTCACCCAGGAAAACAATTCTATTCTCTTCACAGATCTACCTCCTATTAAAAGCCAAAGCTTTAGCTGCTGGGGAAGGGCTAGGAAATATTTTCACCCTGAGGGCTCAGGCATGCAGGGTCTCCTGAAAGCTGAGAGTGAACTATGCTGAGACAAGTGTGGGGCACTCCAGGAACCTAACCTACTAAGTTAGGTAACATCAGGGCATTGCTGAAGTGCAGTATGCTTTAAGTCAATATATTAGCAACAAAAAACACAAACTCAGTTTAACTACTGGCAAGACTGGCTTATTGACTTAATCCCATACACACTAACAGCCTGATAGAAGAGGCATGACCATTTCTAGGTTTAAATGCTATTGACTTAAGTCTCTACTGTCCTACATACAATGAACAAGAGTTTAAATTTTTAAAAAACCGAGACCCACAAAAAAGTAGGGGAAATGTCCCATTTAAAATGTTAAATGATAAAGATGTTAAAAACACATCCAAAGAACACTCCTTGGCTGGAATTATTCAAAAGGTACTATACACAACCAGTTATCAAATCAT